>ML675675.1:694379-710224 GCA_007922155.1 Mesoclemmys tuberculata | reverse complement strand
ACTATTTCACCAGTAGCTGCTTTTTCTTCCTTTTCCTTCCTCTGCTAGAACCTTTTCAATCCTGTAAATCCTATTCCATTTGGGGTTTACTTTTTGTAATTCTTCAAGGCAAAAAGATCCAGCAACTGTCTCACCCTCATAATATTTTAATCGGTATACATGTATCTGGCCCTTGGTTAAGGCTTCATCCACTATGAATATCTCATCGGTAAATGTTTGTTCGTAACCTTTTTAAAAGCTCCTTTGGTTTTAGATAGTCTCACATGGTCACCTTTTCTGAAAGGGACAACAATCGGTTTTATTTTAAAACTGTCTCTGTAGCTGTTTTCCACACCTTCAGAGAATTTGAGGTGTTAACATCAATGGGTCTGCTACGTATAATTCTGTGAAAGCTCTGATTATAACTCTTTATAAACTCAGGTAACACATTAATGTAGTGAAAGGTGTGGGATGTAAAATATCAACACATCCTAGATTTTAAAGTTCTTGTTAAATTGCTCCACAACCCCGCTTTGAATTCATTATTAGTAACAAAACGGTGGACGCCATGCTGCTTTAACAATCTGCTTAAAGGTTTGTTTAAAAATTCTTTTCCCAGATCAGTTTGTAATTTTTGAGGCATATGACCTTCGCTGAAAATAGATTTAAAGGCCTTGGATACTTCACCACCCATCTCGTCTTTGAGGCCTAAGGCCCAGGCATATTTGGATAGAATGTCTATTGCTGTTAAGATGTACTTAAAGCCACTGTTGTGTTTGGAGAACTGTTGCATATCCACCAAATCTGCCGGCCGTTGAGCATACATGTCTGAAACAATGGTCTTGTTTCTTTTAAAATATATTCAAGCCCGTTTGTGTAAAGTGTAAGCATCTTGGTCTGAAAACCAAGCTGTTATCTGTCTTCTGTTCAAAGTTTTACTATGCTTTTTGGCTGCTTGAAAAAGAGGGTTCACTCCTCCCAAGCCTCTCAAAGGCCTGTAGAAAGTCATTGTCGAGCTGTCAAGAGATTTTCAGAAAAGAAATAGCTGTAAGCCCGCACCGCTGGGTTTGTACCTAATCCCATCACACCCCCATGCTTGACCGTCACTTCTTATCATTCCTTTATCTGTGTGACGTCTTCTTCATTCGCCTTTTCCACTGACAATGCCCACAAGCCGCGGCCACCTTTCTCCATGGGGACGGATGGCATGAGGCAGTCACAGGTTTTGGGTTCCAGTGTATCCATCAGCATCTGAGCCAAAGGACCCCCTCAGCTGCTCTCTCCTCCTCAGAACTGTTGCTGATGTAGCATTTTCTCCACATGCAGTTAAAGGCCCCCAGAGCTGGCGCTCTCACAGGGTGGTGAAGGAGTACGCGTTTTCCTCTTAGCGGTTCCAGTTTCTGAAACGCACATTCTTGAAATGAGATGGGCTTTTCCACTCGCTGCTGGGACTTCCGGGGGCAAATCTGCTGGCTGGCCAGCCAACTGTCGAGTCCCAGAGATTGGGCTGGGTCCCATGCTACACCTATTCCGATTGGTATACGTTTCCCTTTTGGGATGGCCTACGCAGGTGAAACCCACTCCAATTGGTAGAGGGCGGTGGGAGGAGTTCTCAGAGGGGTCCCACGACTCACTTCCTGTCAAGTGTCCATCTTGACCCAGAAGCAATACCCCAGGTGGGTGGGCTGTAAAGTGACAGGTGGGCAGGACCTCAAGAGTCAGGTGGCGGGGTCAACATTTGATTGGGCCTTTGTACTACTAACATACTCCAATGAAGGCAGAACACAAGGGACTTTAGGACCCAAAGGATGGTCTGCCCGAGGCTGGTCCTGAGGCCGAGGGGGAAACAGACGGCAGGGAGGGAGGCTGTACCCACACCTCCCCTCCCAGACCGATTCCATTGGTTCCAAGCAGCCAGACAAAGGGAAGTTTGATCCACATATTGAAATCTGTTGGCTGGCCTGAAAGACTTTAATGCAGCAGCGAGAAAGCGGGTAGAAATGGTGGAGCACCTTCCCAGGACATAATAAGGGAAGCCCTTAAAATACAGAGCCAGCAAAAAGAGGTAGCCAGCATGTTCCCCAGTGCTCCCCCTCCACCTCCATTGGAGCTGGATGACTAGAGGGGCCCACTGGACACAGGACCTCCCTATAATGTAGGAACACAACAGTGGAGGTTTATCGGTGATATCTCCTGGGATTCTGGGGGAAGGCCATGTATATATGTCCAGTAGGGTAATCCAGCTCCTACACTGGCTTTAATTGACACTGGAGCTGCAGTGTTACTAATTAAATCAGCCCCTAGGAAAGGGATCGGTTCACAAGCAGTTGCTTTAAGTCCTTCCAGGGAAAATCATGTGCAGGTTGGAAAGGGACACAGGTACCCTTCTCAGTGCAGGACTTTGAAACAACCGGAGATCTGATCCAGACTGCCAATATGACTAATGACATTATTTTGGGCACTGATTGGCTGGTCAAAAATAATATTATGATTGATCTGCCTCAGATAGTTTTATGGAAATTGGAAATGCTTCCTCCTCATTGGAAACTGCAGGCTCAAAATGTTATTGTAAACAAGAACAGAGAACAGCTGAGGAATGGCGCTTGAAATTCCACACAGTCTGGACCCAAAAGAAAACGGATTGAGGTAGGATTACTGCTTGCCTCAAGATCGTGGGTGAGTTAGTGCCCCCCCAGAAGCAATATACGTATCAAAAGGAAGCAGAGGTACAATTGATACAAAATATTGAGGACAGAAAAATGGGGTCATTAGGAAAACTAATTCTCCTTTTAACTCACCTGTATGGCTGGTCTTAAAGGCAGACGAGCAGTCTTGGCGCTTGACCATAGATTACAGGAGAATTAATAAGGGAACTAGGCCCGTGGCCCTGTTGTAGCCAACATGACACAAGTTCTTCAGAGGGTGCAAGCCACTTTTAAGTACTTTTCTATGATTGATCTGGCTAACTGCTTCATTGCTACTCTTTGCACCCAGACTCACAAGATCGATTTGCCTTAACCATTTGGGATCAACAATTCACTTTTCAACATTTACCCCAGGGGTTCCAAGACTCTCCTGCTATCACCCACTGGGATGTGGTCAATACGCTGGACTGTCTAAGCCCACAGGAAAGACCATCTGTCTTCTCCTATGTGGACGATATCCTGCTTTTCAGGAAAACTGAGGAGTATGTCCAGCAGGTCACTGAAAAAGTTTTGGCCCTGATTCAAGAGACAGGAATTAAAGTGAGCCTGGAAAAACACAGCTGGCCCAGCCACAGGTGACCTAGTTGGGTATAGTGATCAGAAAGGAAGGAAGACAAGTAGATCAATGAAAGGTAAAAGCACTCATAAACTTGCCAGCTCCCACTGATGTGCACTTTTTATGAGACCTGCTAGGAGGGTTTAATTTTCTGTGCCCACATATCGACATATACACAGAAATCACCCTTGCTTTGTAGAAGCTGTTGAAAAAAAAACTTCATTGGGAAGGGGGATTGGAGCAGAAGTCTGCCTTATGTGCTCTGAAACAGAAAGCTCTGACAGGTTTGGCTCTGTGCATCCCTGATGAATCAAAGCCTTTTGTTATTTGCCTGGCAGCCAATAATGGAGTGATGGCCACCACGCTATTACAAAAGAATAAGGAAGGCAAATTGGTACCAGTGGCATATGAATCCACAAAGCTGCAAGGTGCAGAGCTAAATTTGAATACCCCAAGGTCAAATTAGAACAATGAATTGCTCGAGTGGAGGCACCTCCCCTAAAAGAGTTAGACACATGGGTCAGGAAGCACACTTCTGGTTTATAGACAAGCGCTCGATGGCAATCCAAGGCAAGTGATGGATTAAATATGCCGCTATAAACCTGGAGGAGGAAATTCTCCAGGGGTTTTAGATCTTGGCTCTGCATGGCATGCTGAGGTGCATGCAATATACCAAGTTTTAAAGCAATATGAAAACCCCCAATCTGTATACATTTCTGTGGACAGTGATTTTTGTGTAAAGGGGGTGCAGGATTGGATGTATAACTGACAAAGGAATAACTGGAATGGGGCAAATGGAAAAGAAATTGCATATCTGGAGGAATGAAAATGGAGCTATGCATATGTCATGGCTCTTCCAAACCAAATAAAAATCAGGCATGTCAAAGCATGTGGCCAGGGGTCCAGTGCAGAGACTATGTGGAATAATCATGCAGATGCAATTGGCTGGCAATACAATGTAGCAGTCATGACTCAGAGCCAGCAGCGGGGAGCGATGGGCACCGCACATGCAGGCGCAAAGTGTACTCCAGGAAAAACTGAACGGCATAAACCTGTCAATGTAGCCCACCAATTCACACCTGAAGGGTTAGAAGGGACCCTAAGGAGGTTAAAACAGGTTGCAGAGTGGGAACACATGAAGGATGAGGTGGAAACGTGGGTCCGAAATTGTGTACATTGTGCCAGGGATGAAGCCCAGCCCCCCATCATCAGCCAATGATGAATCAGCGGCAGCTCGGACCGATTCAGACTGATTTAATTGACAAACTGCCTAGGAGTAAGGAAGGGTTTTGATATTTGCTGTAATCACAGATCTTTTTTCAGGAGAGGTAAAGGCTTTTCCTACCACACATAACAGGGCCAAAACTGCTGCTAAGAAATTGTTTATGGAAGTGGTGTGTAGACATGGGACTCCTGAGGTCATTGATTCAGACAGCGTTGAGGGGAAGTATTCACCACTGTGCTCGGTGCCCTGGAAATCACACAGAAATTCCACATCCAGCCATACAGATAATGCATGCAGATGGAGGTATGCCAAGGGTTGCTATGTCAAGAAAAAGCGGAACTGCCTAGCACTGGTAAATATTTTCACAGGCTGGTCACCCACAACCAAGGGAAATGTTTCACCCCTGGTGAATTGTTTTAATTTTGAGCTGTTCATGCTTTATTGGGATGTGCATCATGTGTTGCTGGATTAAAAAGAATGTATTTAAAATTGAAACCACAAACCCAGATTGCCTCTCAGTACATTGCTCTCAGGCAGCTTTGTAAGTGGTGACCCATTCAACTCTTTTGTACTGTGGGGTCAGAAGGGGGACAGTGTACACCTACAGGAGATATTTTGTTTTATTATTAGGAGGAGGCAAATGGGAATGTGATGCTGCAGCTGTAACTCCCTGAGGCTCGGTTCCTGCAGTTGTGTTTACACTTGTTTTGTTTGAGGACCAGCCTAAGGCCCTTCTGTTACAGCACACAATGGCTTGTCTCATCCCTACCAAAGAACAGTTGCTGCAAATAGACTTTGCGAATTGATGTTAGTAACATTCGTATGGATGACTGTTTCCACCCTAGTACCCCTCCTCTTTTTAGAGTTGTAATTTCCCTTTTGATGTACATCCATTGATTGGAAGGTAGTTTCAATTTGAAGCTGTAATTTTGTTTTAATTTTGCTTTTCTTTGAAGTAAAAATGAGTTGCGTGATTGAGGAATAAATAAGGTATGTGTGTAATAACAAAATGGAAAGGCGGCAATGCTAAATCTCCCTAAAAACAAAAGAGAGTGGAAAATCTTTGTTTTAATAACTTTTATGATCCAGATGGCCAAAGAACTTGGACCAAAATAACCCTAAAGTACAGAGGAGTTTACTCCCAGGACAGGAACAATACAAAGCGTGGAACAAAAGCAAGAAAATACTGGAAAGCTGTCATGCTCGCAATCTTACAGATGATTGGTAATCACACCAGGATGCAGAACAGCATAACACAGCAAGAGCCATAGACCCAAATGGGAACTAACTACCCTAAAAATGGGCTAAAAAGATGAGGACTTTGGGATTGTTCTGCAAACCTCCAGGAGTATTGGATTCACGACCAACAGAGGCCATGCTCCATCCTCATGTTCAATCTCTTTTACCAGCAGATTGACTCGGGCAATTAATAGGCTGGTAATTATATTCTGCCTGCAGAACATTTGGGCGTGTGTGTATAAGTGTGTGTCTGTGTAAGTGTGTGTGTAAGCAATTGCTCTTTAAAGTTTCTGTATTCACAGTAAACGCAGCGTATTGCCTTATCCCCCTGAATAAGATCCTGCTGTTTATTTCATCTACAAGTATTACAGATGGGCCCCGGACTTCTGACTCTCTCCTTAGCCTGCCTGCCTGTCAATCCAGCTGACTTGGAATGCTGCCCTCTCCCCATTGGCCTGGGGACTGTCAGTCTCAGGATCCTGGCTCCTTTCTCCCGGTGTTGGGCAAGGCCAGCCAAACCCCACGAAGTGTCGGTAAGGGGCCAGCAGCCCCCACATGCCTCCGCGCAGCACCTGGGGGCTAGCAGGCTCTGTCCGTCAGCTCCAGCAGAAAGGTCATTCCCTGCATCTTCCAGAACATCTGAGTAGAAGCATTTCCCCTCAGTCACTAACCCACTTGGTCCGTCTCTCTTCCCCTTGTTCTGTTCACGGATGGCCCTGGAAGGGGAGAGACCTGGGCCTGACCTGGCTGGAGGGTCGAGCCGCAAGGGGGGAGCTGCCATGGCATGCCTGGCCGTGGAAAGGCACACGCTGACCCTGTCACACCTTCTTGCTACAGAATCCAAACTTTGGACACTAGCGGGGTGCAGAGAAGTGTCCCTGGGGGGCAGGGCAGCCTCAAGGCTCTCCTGGGTATCAGACCTCTGGTAGCCCCCACAGGGCCCTGGACCAGAGCTCAATGGAGTGGAAGGGGCCAGGCTCCTCTACCCCTACCAACCCCCTCCCCCCACATGTTGAAGGGCCTAATCCCTGACCACTAGGCGATGCTCCACACGAGTGCTAACCATCACAATCACCCTGCCGGTGTTTCTCCAAGGGGTGAGGATACCTGTGTCCTTAAGCACTTTAAAGAGTTACTAGTTGCCAGCCATTCCAGGCACATCAGTTCTCTGTACCCTTACAACATGCAGCCGGCACCCACCGGGGGAAAACGCACATCGTGAAACTCCTCTGCTTCTTCACTGGCACCGCTGTCTCAGAGGGAAAGAGAGCCAGCACGGACACAGGGAAAGAGGCAGCGAGAGCGACCACGCAGCCCCCCAAAGGAAATGCCTGGGCCCTGGCCCTGCACCAGAGGGAGGGGCGCCGAGGGGCACGGAAGGATCCAGCCGAAGACAAACAGCTGCAGCCCAACATCAGAAACGGTGAGTCACTGGTTCTCTGCTTGGTTCATTATCGTAAAGAGTGCAAGGGCTGGGGGTCCCGGCCTGCTGGGCTGGGAGCCCTGCTCGCACCTTGCAGTCCCCTCCCTGTAAGCGGGGTCTCACTGAGCTCTCCCCTGCACACGGGGCAGCAGGGCCAGGCTGTACCTGCGTGAGCTCCCCACCCTGCTTCGGCGCTCAGCGCGCTGGGACTGCTTTGCTCAAATGCTGCCTTTGGCTGGCGCTGAGTTACAGTCACGAGCGTGAAGGGCAGGGCTCTGAAACGGGGCTCTCATTACTGGCTGAGCAAAGGCCAGCAGAACCGTCTTAGCCCGGCCCGAGGGAAGAGCTGCTCTCATCTGAACACAACTAGCTAAGCCAGGCCTTGGATGCCTGCGCGCTCTGAAGGCTGGTGGGGGACAGATATTGCAGTTGGGTTAAGAGCCCCAGGCATGTTTAATTGTCCCCTCCACCGGTCACAGATCGAGCTAATTAAGGTTCCATTAGGAGTCTGTTGCCTCGTGAAGTGCTTGCTAGAGCTGCACTCGTGCGCTGTGGGGCAGCACCCTGCCAGCGACAGTCCCTAGGAGCGGACAGGCAGAGCTGGTGGAACCTCAAGAGGCCAACCCGCAGAGGGGATAGTGGAAGCAGGTGGCAGCCGAAGGTGACGGTGTGCAGCAGAACAGCACGTGGGGCTAGCAGAGCGGTGGTGAAAGGTGGCGAGTGGAGCATCTGGCTGAGCAGCGAGTGAGTGGCGCTGACAGGGTGGTCGATGCAGTGGTGAGTGGTGCGCGGGTGATGGTTGGAGGGGCAAGCGAGATGCCGTCTTTCCACCCCTCCCCAGCCGCCGTGGGAGGTGAACTCACTCAGACGTGCCCCTGAACTCTGGGCCATCACTGACCAAGGCCAACTCCTGAGCGTGGGCTGTGGAGGAGAAAGAGGAGAGGCAAAGGACACTGCCCCACGTACTCTGGGGTGGGGGTTTGCTCCTGGTGTCTGTATGAATCCTGCTTGTGCTGTTTTCCCAAATTCATGCTGAGTTACTTCCCTCCTTTTATTAACCCGTCTTCTTTCCACCCTCAGACTCTGGGCTTGTGAGACGGGAAGTCTCTCATTTTGGGGATGTGCAGGGGGGTGGCGTATTGTTCCCCAGAGACGCGGTAGACTGCCCTGTCCTGGGGGTGGCATTGGGTGTTTTCCTTTAACCTTTCCTGTGTTTTCCTTATATTGTTATTGATTACTGTCTAGTAAATTGTATTTGCTTTGAACCGTATGCATTGATCAGTGGGGCAGGGAAGTGTCCACTGCAAAGAGAGGGTACCCTGGAGTGGGGACATCCTAGTTCCTGCCCTAAATGACCAGGACAAGGTTGAGGGTTGAGGCCCCCCCCCAGGGATTCTGAGTCCAGCCTTGTTGGGATTACAGGGACCCCAGCACACAGGAGAGTGGGAAGGGAGCCCTCAGGGTCAGGGTGGCCTCAAGGTGACAGGAGTGGGAGCGAGGACTCAGATCCTTTTGCCAACCAATTCCACCAGGGTCGTGTGTGAATTAGGAAAGGGCCCTGCAATAGTGGGACCATTCCCCCGCTTACACCACCACCATGCACTAACAACACAGAGACGGACCCCCAAACAGCAGCACAGACGGCCTCTCCCTACCAGAGCCTCCATGCTATTGGTACAGCGATTCCTCAGTACCTGCGAGCACCTAGAGGCCCTGATCAGCACCAGGGAACCCACTGGGCTGGGGGCACCCACCCACATGTAACACAGCGCTAGGTCAACAGGAGAATCTTCCTGCCAGCCATGCTCCTGCTGCTCGGGGAGCTGGATTCCCTGTGCTGATGCAGAACCCACCCTGTTGGTGTAGGTCGTGTCCACATTGACACGCTGAAGCTTGCCACTGTGGTGTTCCAAGTGTAGACACCCTGTGTCTGCAGAAATGCCCTTCACGAGGCAGCCAGCCCCCAGTACCCCCATTGTGTACCCAGCTACTCACTGACCCTTCCCCATGCATCCAGCCCCCCACTAATCCCACCAACACACAGCCACCTCCAGGGCACCCCCTCACGGACAGCTCCCCCACCCCCATTTGCCAGCTACGTTTCTCTGCACGGCGTGAGGCAGGGCCCCTCACTCTAGGGCTCTGGGGATGGCGCGGCTGCCCCAGGCTCTGTCTTGCCCAACTTCCTGGGATTGTGCCGTGGGGCGGTGCGGGGTTGTTCTCCTGCCCTGCCTGCTCCTGGGAACCTGCTCTGCCCTTGGTGTCTGCGCTCGCCAAGCTGCTTACAGGCGGTGCTGAGAGCTGCTTGCTGCGGGGGGAGCAGGAGTCTCTGCCTGCGGGGGGCGGGCAGGGAGCCATGCTCTGGGGGGGGCGGGAGGTGGCTGAGGGTGCTGGGCTGCGCATACAGGCCAGCTGGGCCAGGTTTGCAGTAGCAGTGCTCCCCAGAGGCAGGGCCGTTCCCCAGCCCCAGGAGGCAGCGAGGGCGCCAGGACACTGCCCAGGCAGCGGGCGAGCACCAGCTCATGCACTCAGAGCCCAAACCTGGCGGTGGCTCAGCATTCAGCCTGCCAGAAACAGCCGCTGCAGCCTCTGAGGCGAGGGGGCACACAGAGGCTTGGCGGGCGAGTCCCAGCAGCCTGCTGCCCATGGCAGGACTGGAGACAAGAAACCAGTGCAACGATGGGGCCAGTCCCAGGCAGACACGTCTCAGAAATGCGGTACCCAAAGGGCCCATCCCACTGCAGGAAACAACAACTTTCCAAGCCCCCGGTTGCTCAATAGCTGGCGTTGCTGGTGAGCAAGGTCGGGGAGCTATAAATAGGACCCTGACCGCAAGCCCCAGACAGGACCGCAGGAGGCTTCCACTCCCAGCGACGATGGGGAAAGTCGGCATCTCCCTGCTCTTCGCCCTGGCTCTGCTGACCCTCGGCGCTGCCACAGGGAGAAAGGTACGGACAGGCTGGGCAGGACGCAGGGCCGAGGGGCTGGGCGCTGGCTCTGGCCCATTGTAGTAACTGGGATTTGTTTTCAGTCACTTTTGGTTGTATCCAGGCGGGGTGGGGGGGACTCCCCTGGGGGATCAGTGGCTTTGGGTGGGGAGGCTCTCTGGAGAAGGAGACCCCGGTGCTGGGTTCTCCTCCTGTCTGGGGACTGACAGGGGGCTCCTGCTCTGAGGGGGACGGGTGGGGGAACGGGCACTGCAATGACTCTCAGGGAGGGTGAGAAAAGTGTGGGTCTCCCCACCACAGGGATTTGGCTCCCTGTTACTGTGACATTTGGGCCAAGCCCTACACATCCCAGTCCGGAGAGTCCACCTCCACAGAGGCAGGGCCATGAGCGGCTCCGGGGTTTGTTATTCTCTTTCCCCGAGCTCCTGATGGCGAGGGACCATGAGCACTGGCAGGTGGAAGGTGTACAGGGCAGTGAGTCCCTGGCTGGGGCAATGCCAGCTGGCAGTTACCCAGGACGCCTTAGTAGTGTGTGGGGCATGGTCACCTCAAAGGGAAGGAGCAGGGGCTGAGTGTCACGGATGGGTGCTGAGCCATCTCTCCCCCTCAGTGCATCCTGACGGGGACGTGGAGGAACGAACTGGGCTCTAACATGACCATCTCGGCCGTGAACGCTGCTGGGGAATTCTCTGGTTCGTACCTCACGGCGGTGACAGCCACCAGGAAAGCCATCCTGGAGTCGCCCCTAAAGGGGTCCCAGCAGCATGCAAACCAGAAGAAGCAGCCGACCTTCGTCTTCAGCGTGCACTGGGAGTTCTCAGGTACCGTGCCCGTCACACTCTGCTCTTCTTGAGGGGGCTGCAGCATTGCAGCTGTTCTGTGAGCTCTCCCGCCACTGCAGCAGCGCCGCTGTGGCTCTGCACACAGGCCTCAGGCACGTCTCCCACCGGGGTGCGTATCCCCAAGCACTCCAGCATGCAAACCGCTAACCTCAGGGAATGCCTAGTTCAGCCAGGAGCCACAGTGCTCGCTCCCACCCCCTCCACCCGTCTACAAACATGCCCCTCCCTGGCACCTGCCAACCCCGAGCTGCCCCCGTGGTCCAGCACGCCCACAGCCTGGCCTCTGCCTGCCTGGCAAGTGCAGGATGTCTGGCCTGACTCTGGTGGTGCCTGCCCTGCTGTTTCTGGCACCAGTCATGTGTGTTTGTTTGCACTGGAGGGGCAGCTTGTCTTGGTGCCTGGATTACATTTGTGAGGCTGCAGAAAGGGGTGACTGGAGGAGAGCCTGTTCTGATCGGGAGGTGAGTGCAGGGAGCTGTTCCTGTGCAGCTGGAGTTAGGGCTATGCGTTTGTGGGCATGCCTGTCATGGACACAGCCACGAACCCAGCTGGTTCAGCAGAATCCAGTGGCAGGATCCAACCACAGCAGGTCACGCTGACGCACACGCTGCAGTTCCCAGTCCTGCTCTGCTCGGCTATGCTCCAGGGGCGTTGTTCAGCTGGGAGGTTGTGCAGCCCCAGCCCTTGGCAAAGCAGGCCGGCCCCCAGGCAGAGACCTGCCAGGGACAGGAGGAGAGTGGTGACTAGGTATATGCAGCAGAGCAAACTGGAGGCTATTGGTGCTGCTGCGAGGCCAGCTAAGTGTAGCAGGTGTAATGCTTCATCGGGGGCAGGTTTCTTAGACAGCCTCAGACTTGCCCTTGGCCAGAAAACGCTTCTTGTCACCGCCTGGGAGCTCACAGCTGCAGCCACAGAGACATGACCCCAGCTAAGGGGTCTCCACTGGGCTACCATTGTCTTCTACTCTCCCCTGCCTGTGGCCTGGGTGCCGCCAGCCTGTGGCACTCAGGACAAGCAGCGCTGATCCTCCCGATCTCCCGTGACTCCCACCAGACACGACCACCGTCTTCGTGGGCCAGTGCTTCGTGAACCAGCGTGGGAAGGAGACGCTGGAGACCATGTGGCTGCTGCGAGACATGGTCAAATCTCACAGAGATAACTGGAAAGCGACTAGGTGGGTGACTGAGGGAGCCCGCCCAGCAGCGAAGGCAGGCGGGACTGGGGAAGATTACACAGAAAGGGCTGAATACAGGGGTCTCGGGGCAGCTCCCGGACACACGTGTCTGTCTGTCACAGCGCAGTTCCCTGGCTGGCGCTGACTGCTGCGCTAACCATGCCTCCCAAAGCCACTGATGCAGCTCATTGGCTACAGATCCGGGCCCCTTCCAGGGCTTCTCCATTTACGGCTGGGAATTAGGCAGGAAATGTTCTCCCTGGGGCGGCTGGGGCTGGGGAGGAGCAAGGGATCTGTCCAGCCCAGTCCTGCAGTTGCTGTCCAGCCCGGCCCATGCTCTGTGCAGCGAGGGGGTGAACGGGTCTGACTGCGGGAATGGAGCATGGGCACCCCCAATGGGACGGTCCCGGGCTCAGGGTGCCAGTGCAGAGTGATGCACCGGAGCCAGCCGGGTGCCTGGTGCAGAGGGTGACCAGCGGGCTGCCAGGGGTAGGATAGGCCCTTTGGCCAGGGGCCAGGGGCTTGCTCACTAAGCTGTGCCTTTGGCCCAGCCTGTGCCAGACACTGCTGCATCCTCTGCAGGATGTGACTGGCCACCCAACCCCCTCAATGATGGGCACACGCAGCCAGGAGTGGCCCCGGCCCAGCCACTCAGCGCCCTCGAGGGAGGGGCTGGCCAAGCCATGGGGCTCACACCTGCTGGCACTCATTGTCCAGGGCTCAGCCACTGATCTAGCTCCATAGGCTGGGTCATGGGGGAAGATAGAGGGGTGACGAGCACAGGGGCAGAATGGCCACTCAGACCCCCGGGCAGCTGCCTACACCCAGAGCCAGGCTGCACGAGCGCTGTCGCTGCGGCACACAGCAGCCAGCGGGGGTGGCGCGGTTACCTGGTGTCAGCGGGAGCAGTGTGGGGGCTAGGATCTCTGCCCATGCCCTGGGTCGTGACCTTTGTGGGCAGGGGCAGCCCCCAGTCAGTGTCCAGGCCAGGGGCGAGGAACGCCAGGCCAGCTGTTTCCCAGAGCCAGGTTCCATGAGAGGCCGGGTCTCTGTAACAGGGGCAGAGGGTGCCCACCCTCCTGCTCGTGATCCCATCCCCCCACTGCCCTCTCTGCCACGGCTAGCGCCGCCTGGCAACCAAAGGGTGAGCATCCAAGTGCAGGGTGTTGCAGGGGGGCTGCCTGCCTTGGGGGGCACCTCCCAGGGGCCCCAGCTGCCCAGCTGAGCACCCTGAGGGCGTGCAGCCCGAGGATCCCTGCCCCCCGCAGGTGCTGCCGGCTGGCTCTGAGGCAATGCCAGTGCGGGGTGCCCACAGCCACGCTGCCTCCCTGGGCCGGGCAATGGGCCCCCCTGGGGTAGCGCCTGCAGGAATTGCCTGCCAGCCCCACTGCCTGCCCTGGATGGCGCTGCTGGGCCCCATGCGGTGGTGCCTGGCTGAGGTGCTTTCCCCAGACAGGATGCTCAGTGCCCAGGGGACAGGGCGCCCGCTTTGGGCTTCTCTCCTCAGGCTGATGAACCTTGTCCCCCCCATGCACTGGGCAGCCCCGAGCGCAGAGCCCGTGCAGGGCCAGTAACACCAGCTCTGGCTTCCCCGCAGGGTCGGCACCAATGTTTTCCACCGCGTCGAGGGGCAGAACGTTGGAAAATCCTTGAAGAGCGCCCAGTAACCAGTGACCGCAGCACCCTGGACACAGCCAGCCCCAGGGCTCCTGCCCCACCCCACCCGGAACCGTTCTGGGCTCTCGCGAGAGCGTCTCGCCCAGCGTCAGGGCTGTCCGCTGGACAGCAGAGTCACCCGTCTCTGTCTCCATCGCGCCCGCGCTCTCCGGCTCCCCTCCCAGAACCGCTGCCTTTTCGTTTCGTTCCCAGTAAAGCTCTAGAGCTGGAGGCGAACAAGTCTCATGTTTTTATCGCTCTTGGCCCTTTGGGTTAAGCTCTTGCTGAGTCGTGATTCCCGCCTGCCCCTCTCTGGGTTCCCTGGAAGCTGCTGGATTCTCTCCTGTTAGCTGGGCCCTTCCTGGGACGCCCCTTGGCAGATTCAGCCCCTGTTCCTGTCTCCCCATCGCCCCGGAGCAGAGATTGCAGAAGCCTACACGACAGTCCCCAGGAGACGTCCTACCCTGTTAAACAGCCTTTCCGCTCACTCAAAGGTTCTGTTTCCAGCGCTCTCAGCTTTGTGTTTCATTTCCTTCAGGCAGGTTCCGCCCTTCTTGAGTTCTGGCCCCAGGAGCCAAATAAACATTTTCCGTTGGAAGAACAGGGCTCGCTTCTGTGTTATTATTAGCCCTTGAAACCCGTTCTCAGCACTCGCCCTCCACGGGAGGCAAAATGCCCTGGGAGAGAGAAGAAAGGGATGTGGAAACCTGTGCATTAAAGCTCTGAAGATTCTAAATCACATGTTCCCACCAGCCCTGAGTAAAACCCCACTGTTGCTTGGACCTGAGCGGAGGAGTTGGGAGCCCTGCTCCCCGTGATAGAGCAGGGAGGGAGAGGCCTTGAAGGGGAACCTGCCCTCCATCTCCCAAGATTTGAACAGCACCAAAGCACGGGGCTGGCTGGCTCCAGGGCAGAGGGGCCAGTCCCTGGGGCAGGCCCATGTTAACACTGGAGTGATAATCCAAAGCAGGAGGGAGCCCCTGGGGGAGCAGCGAATCCAGGAACCCACAAGGGGAAAGGCAATTCCTGATTTAGTCCTAAGTGGAGCACAGGACCTGGGCCAACATGTGAATGTAGCTGAGCTGCTCGGGAATAGCGACCATAACGTAGTTGAGTGTAACATCTTTAACCAGTCACAGGCCACCATCGCCGCCGATTTAAACCTTGCAAAATCAGTTTTGCAACAGACACATCCCAGGAGAAACCTGCCTGCTGAGCCAGGAAAAGCCCTGGCATGACCGTAGGCTGTGACAGAGAAGCCACGACGGCCTCTGCAGGGCCACGGTCATTGTAAAGACAGATAATAACGCTTGTGTGGGGGCTGGACCCATGTGCACAGTGGGGTGCTGAGAGCCCCTGAACCAAACTGTAAGCCCTGGAAATGAGGGTGCGGCAGCGCCCCCACTCCCCGAGTCCCAGCACCTGTGACATCAAGACACCAGCCAAGTCATCCATAAATGGACACCGGTTGCTAGTGTAAAGGTCTGTCAGCCCCGCACAGACACTGAGTGGGTCTCTGGCCAGCATTGCTGGAGGGAGCAGGGCCCTGAGACACACACAGCCCCAGGGATGTAGGGAGAGGCCAAGTGAGGTCAGCCTGATTGACAGGATGGGCAGCCAATGAGGGAGCTAGGATGGTGTGGGGGTCCTGCCCTCCATGTGAGCTGGAGCTGCCTGCCTGGGCAGAGCGGGGCAGAGCTAAGGACAGAGCAGCCAGGAGCTGGGAGGCCAGAGGAGGAGCCCAGAGAGCTGAGCTGAGCTGAGCACAGCTGCACGGAGCAGAGCAGGAGCTGGGGCTGGAGCCATCCTTTTGCTAGCCAACTCCACCGGGGCAATGTGTGAGCCAGGAAAGTTCCCCACAATAGCGGGCCCATTCCCCCACTTAAACTAGCGGCACTCTCTGCCTACGACCCCCTGCAGTACTGCGCCGCTATTACAAACCTGGATGCGGCTGCCTTGTCTTCTTGGCCTCACACTTAGGACTTATCACCCCAGGATTGGATGGGGGGGGGACCCCTGAATTGAGAGCTTTGTGCCAAGCGGTGTCTGGTGTGAAGGATAATCCACAGCCAACAAGCAGCAATGGAGTCTGGAAGCC
>ML675675.1:601397-676989 GCA_007922155.1 Mesoclemmys tuberculata | reverse complement strand
CGTAGAAGCTGTTGGGGAATGAGAGAACTCAGACTCGAATGAAGGGCCGGTACGGAGAAGATCTGATCAGGTGATCAAACCTCCGGAAAGACTCGTAGAGACTTGCTAGGCTATGTGAGGAAAGTGGGTGGTAAAGACTCACTTGAGAGTGATGTGCTAGTGACTTCTGCTGTCTAGCTAGTCGATACGTTGAGTTTATGGAGTTGTATAATGCATGTGTTCTGAGATAGTTGTTGTGTGTTATTGGATGTTAGTGCATGCGTCAGTAGGTAGTTTGCATATGTATCTAGGGATTAACTTGTTTTCCTGAGGAGGGAAGTTGTAGAGAGATACTTGTAGAAGATGCTGATTTAGAGACACTCACTAGCATGGGACAGTCTTCTGTGAATTGGGAGATGTGCCCGACATCAGATCTAACAGGGCTGCTCCTGGCTGCGCACCTGGGAATCGCTCCTGCCTGTGTTGTTAAAGTTCTATTCCTCACACATTCAATAGTGTGGTCTTGAACAAACCCTCAAGATCGTTACACGAGCCTCCCTGTCCCGGCCTGAGACAGGCCAGAGAGAGCGCCCAGCATTTGCCTTTGTGGGTTCTGTGTCTCTCCAGGCATCAGACTTGGAATGTGGGTTCTCACCTGTCTCTGCGTTGGGGGCAGTCATGCAATGGGGGGAGGGAAAGAAGACACAGAACCCGTTTCCCTGATGACTTTCACCAACCCACTCCTCGGCTCTGATGCCTTCTCTGTCCTTTGCTCTAGCTGGAGGCTCCAGTGCCTCTGCTCTAGTGTGTGAGGGGTTAATCTCTAGGTTTGTCCCCCTGCCACACTGTGTCTCCCCCCGCCAGTGGCCCCTGCTGCGCCTCATTCCCAAGTACCTGTGTCATGTGTCCGAGAGCGTCAGTATTTTACTTGTGTTGCGTTTCTGAAGTATTGAATCCATAGGTCTCAAAGTGGGGGAGTGGCAGCCATTCTCCTTCCAGGGCCTTGTGTCCGGCTCCTGTCAGGGCTCATGGGCACAAGCTGGGACTGTGAACTGTGCTGCTGTTTTACTAACCAGCTGCTCCCAGGATGATCAGGCCTTTTAGCTATTTTGTTTGCTTACATTTAATTACCCAGAAAACAGCTGGCAGGGCCAGAAAAAGAGCAGAAAATGGCCGTGTGACCAGGGCTGTGGTGTCCACTGTCTATGGAACGAGAGTCCAGGATTGTGGCTCTCTGGAACGCTGAAGCCTAGAACCTCTGCTGACCCAATTGTTTGCAGTGCGGCTGTAGCCCTGCTGGTCCCAGGAGAGAAGAGAGACCGGGGGAGAGGCAATAGCCTTTACTGGCCCAACCCCTCTTGGTGGAAGACACCAGCTCTCGAGTGACACGGAGCTCGCCCTCCGGCCTGGGGAGGTACACGACGCATCTGAGTGAAATACAAGTTGACCCCAGGTTTCTGCAGTACCTGTTGCGAGAGAAAGGGAGGGGCCCAGGCAGAGCTGGTCATGCTTGCAAAACATGGGTGATTAACACCCACACCAGGATGCAGATGCAGCATGATGAAGCAGACCCTACAGAGTGACTGTAAAGTGGACAGCGAGATACGGACTTTGGGTTTGGTTCTACAATCATCCCCCAGGAGCATCGGTGTGCACCAGCAGCCCCCTGCTCCCTCCCTCATGTCTTAGCCACCTGGCCAGTGAACTAACGCGAGCAACTGAGGCTGGTAACTGTACTCCATCCCTGTAGAGCCTTGTGTGTGTGGAAGTGTTGTAGCCCATTTGTAGCCCATAAAACCAGCCTGCTTGCTTGCATTATATCTGTATATCTTTTTATAGATTTCAGTGTGTTGGTGTGGTAATAATAGAGTTATGTCAAGTTATATCGAAGTAGTTTAGCTGTAATGCAAGGTACCTTACAGGCCTCATCCTGTCTGACAGCTGTGCAGTTAGCATACATAGACTCGGGACCTGTCCCCTAGATAAGCATTATTGAATAAGACAGAAATAGTCATAACCTTACTCTAGATAAGTCAGGAAGCATCAAAACAGGAGATGTTGGTGCAGGTTACACCCCAAAGAATCTTTAAAAGGACACCACAAAACCTGCAAGAAGGGCTAGAAATAAAAAGACAAGGTAAAAAAAGACCATCTGGTACCATCTGGAGAGGATGTGATATGTCAGCAACATGCACGAACTTGCCAGCCTATAGAGTAAGTGTACCCCCAATAATTTGGGGTGGTAAACCCAAGTTTGGGCCTAGCAGGAAGGACACCCATACTTTGGGGTGTAAGAAGGAGCAGATCGAGCTATTTGGCGCAATCGATCATCAGCTACTCCTGCTTGAAGTTTCTTTTAGTTAGGCCCAGTCTACACTTACCTTCGGGATTCGGTGGCAGTCGACGGGAGATACGCATGTGACGTGAATCCCTTGCGTATCTCCCGTCGACTTTGCTGCGTCTCTTCTGCGCGGTGTCCACACTGCGCTGATGGGAACAGCATTCCCGTCAATGCGGTGCGACGCCAATTATTGGGGTGGTTTTCCTGTGTCGCTTGCTGGATTGACTGAGCTCAGTCAATCCAGAGCAATCGTTCTGATGGCAGCGAATTTGCTGCCGTCAGTGTGGACCCAGCCTCAGTGTTAAGATCTTAGTTCTTCATTTTATACTTAGTCTTATTTTGGTAAATGTTAGTCTTAGTCTTATGGCTCTTAGCTCTTGAGCAGTTCCTACTCCACCACTCTACCCACGTTGGGGAACCAGAAGTCAACCTCAACCAGATCATTAAGGAAGGGTGTGAGTATATTAATCCAAAGCACATTGTAGAAACATATATCATATAGAATAGATAAAAATATATCATTTAGTGCAAGGTTGTATTACTCATTTTATTATTCATTTTATTGTTCATTCTCCTGAATATATCAGTTTGTTATCATTTCATCATTTTAGCTAGCATTTTCTATTTTCTGTTATCTTAATAAAACTTAGTCAAATCTGTGATTTAATATCTCTGATGTCGTGGAAAGAAGTCAGTGGATCCATCCATACTGAGAACTTCCTATTGTACACCCCAGGGTTCCTTCTAATACACCTGGAGCCTGATTTGGGACATGAACCTTATCTTCTGATCAGATCAATTGGCGAGCCTATAACCCATTAAAATAAACAAATCACCCCAAAATCAGGCTACAGTGTGTAGGCAATTACTTTTTGAAATCTTTGTATTCACAATAAACGGGGCGTACTGCCTCGCCCCTCTGCATAAGTCCCTGCTGTTTGTTTTATAAGTTTAACAACACTTTCACTTTCCCTTTCATTACAAGCTGCTTGTTTCTGAGAAATTGCCTGCCAGCTGTGAAACAAACCAAAAAGGAAACTAACCATCCCCTAGCTGATAGCTGTTCTCAGCTGGAACAACATTCCAGCACAAAGTACACAGCTACTGAGGGCAGTGTATCAGCTGTGAGCCCCAGAGCTCCCAGGCTATAAAGGCAGCTTGCTGCACCGACAGGCACATCTGACACTTGCAGTCACCCTCCACTGGAGAGATGCTACAGAAAATCAGCTTCCCTGTGGCTCTGGGACTGGCATCCTTTGGAGCTTTATCAGGACAGAAGGTTCGTCTCAGTTCGGGTCAGGGTATGAGGCTGAGGTGTCTGGGGGCTGGCTCTGGGCCATCTCAGGCTGGGCCGGGCGAGGGGCCAAGGGACACCTGCTCTGGCCTGTCTCAGGCTCTTTGTCTCACAGGGTATGTCTACACTGTAATCAAAGCCTCATGGCAGAGCCGTGCCTGGCCCGGGTCAGCTGACTCTAGCTCATGGGGGCTCAGGCGGGGGCTAAAAAGGGAAGTGTAAATGCTCAGGTCTGAGACCCCACGGAGGGGAGGCCCTGAGGCCAGGTTCCAGCGCCAGGCCAGCCCACTACACTGCCATGTTTTGGGGGGGGCTGTTATTGCACCGTAGACATACCTTCAGTGACACGGATTCACTTTCACTTGGTCTTTTATCTGGGCAGGGGGACTCCCCTGGGGGATCAGTGGCCTTGGGTGGGGAGCTGTCAGGTGCGCTGTCTGGAGAAGGCCACAGCCGGTGCTGGGTTCTTTTCCTGTCTGGGGGCTGGCAGGGGGCTCCTGCTCTGGGCAGAGGGACAGGCACTCGAGGTGCGGGAGCGAGGGGCGATGGGGACAATAGGAGAGTAAAGAGTTAAAAGTTGGACCAAAACGTTGGTCAGGCCTAAGCTACAGGGAACAGGGTCATGGCACGGGCAAACCTGGTTTCTGCTAATTGGTGTGAATTCCAGTTAGAGTCTGTTCTCTCTCTTCTTTTCCTCCCGCCTTGGCCATGTGCACAGGGGATGAAACTAACTATTCCCCCTCCTGCATAAGGCCTTGGTGGGAAGAAAGCATTATTTTCCTCCGCCTGGCATGTCTTTACTTCAAAGAATGTTAGTGTAAAATTGATAGGTTGTAAGGTGATGTGCCGGCCCTCCGTATGGTAATCTTGTAAACAACAAACAGGGGCGGGTATAATTGTGTTTGTTATATGGTTATTAATATTCATTTTATAGGTGTCAGTGTAACCAGATAAGGGTCTATGGGGAGCTGCTGGAAATGTACACATTTCCATACTGTTCTGGATAAAAGAATTGTAAAGTACCCCCCGACCCCCGCTCAGTCGTGGCGTTGAGCAGGCAATAAAAGGTTCCGTCTCCCCAATCCGCCCCCGGGACAACCTGTTTGGTTATTTCTAACAGGAACGGGCACTGCAATGACTCTTGGGGAAGGTGAGAACAGGGCAGAGTCTCCCCCTGCAGGGATTTCACCCAGGAATGTCTTATGCACAAGCTTGAAAATCTTTAGCAATATGTGGGGTCGCTGGCCCCTTTTCTGTCCTTCAACAACTCCCTGGGTCTCAGCCACAGCCCGTGTCTCCCGCTGTGTATTCAGCACTGCGTATTGGGGGTTGGTGTCTTTTTGTCTCTTGCTGCTGACACCTCGGGGTGGCCCTGGCCAGAGCTGGGACGTGGGGCGGAGGGGCCAGGGCTTGTCTGGCTGGTTCTTGCTCACATGCTCAGGGTCTAACTGACATCACATGAGTTTGGGAAGGAATTTTCCCTGGGTCAGATTGGCAGAGACCTTGGGGGGGTTTCTCTGTCTGCAGCGTGTGGGTGCATGTCACTTGCCGGGTTATTTGGGAATATCTCATTTCGTCTGTTCCCTGCCACTGTGGGGGCCTCAGGCACTGGTGCCTCGGTCCCTCCCAGTCTCTGCCTGTGGCATGTAACAGTCCAGTCTCCTGGGGCTGCCAGCCTTCGGTCTCATTCCAGTTGCTGGGTTTAGTGTGTGGGTGGGAGTGTGGTCGTGGCCTGTGACACCCGGCAGGACCCTTCTGGCCTTGAGCTCTATGACTCTATGGGCAAAACATCAGCACTGGGGGCGCAGCTGGGGTCTGGGCACCAAGTGTGTTTTCAGGTGCAGCAGGGCTGAGGTGCTGGCTGTGTTCACTGGGCGTCTGCCCGGAAAGGCAACTCTTTTCTTCCTCTCGCTTTAACAGCTGCTTTGCCAAGAAGATGAAAATGTCACCGAGGGAGAGAAACGCACAGAGCAGGAGAGAGCCAGCAAGGAAACAAAACCCAGATCTGGACTGACCCCGGGACAGCAAAGCCAAAGAGCAAAAGCCCAGGTAACCCTCAAGCCGTGCTCCAGTGCTGCGCAGGCCCCAGGACACCTGGTTGCGTCCCAGGACACCCTGTTGTCTGCAGGGGCTTGAGGCTTTACAGGCACCGTGGAGGCCGACATCTTGGTTGGCTTCAGCATTTCCTTCCTCACCTCTGCCTGTGGTCAGCTTTGTGCTCTGGCACAACTGACATGAGGTCTGGGGGGCTCTTAGGCCAGGCTTCTGCAAGGCGTCCAGAGCCACCGGCAGCCCAGGCAGAAGCACAGGAGCAAGGAGGGAGGATCACACAAGTGGTGACATTTGTTTGCGGGCTGATGGCTGAGAGCAGCATGGCTGAGGGGCCATGTGTGCATTTGCGGTTATAGCCCATCGCACATCACGGCTGGACTCGGGACATTCTGGGCAAACAGAGGACAGTCCCAACCAGGAATGGATCCATCTGGTGCTATGAAAGGGCTAATCTCCCAAAGCTGAGGAAAATTATCAGTGAAATTTATTGGAAAGAAAAATTTAGCCAGAAAAATGTGACTGAAAATTCGGGGCATTTAAAGCAGAGTTTATTTAATGGACAGTAAGTGGTGATTTCACAGTTGCAGACGAGGACGGCTGCTAAGAGCTCATGCTGCTGAAGTGGTGAAGTGAAATATGTGTATATAAGGATGGGAGAGGGGACGTAGATCGCACTCACTGTACATTTGAGGTTATGAAGTGAAGAAAATCCATAAGGGAAGCTAAAGTCATTGGGGAAAGTCCACGTGTGGCAGGACTAAAGAAAATAGGGAGTTTATTAAGTATGTGGGGGAGGAGTTTTGGGGGCCCTTGAGAGCTCAAAGCACAGACCAGACCTTTTATGGGGCTGCAGTATCACCTCCCTCAAGTGCTCGGCCGTCACAAGCCCCCAGAAGTCATGAGACCTGCATTAAACTCATGGGATTGTTAAAACTAACCAGTTGGGCCGTCGCTGTCCTGTGTGCAGGGCTCTGCAGGTTAGGGCCTGGGCTGAGCAGCTGCGTCTGCAGCGCAGTGTGCAGGGGACTGACCCCACACTCACCAGACCCCCCTTTCAGTGCACCCTGGCTGGGGTGTGGAGGAACGACCTGGGCTCCGAGATGCAGATCGGTGAAGTGAACAGGGACGGTAACTTCTCCGGCAAGTACTACACGGCCGTGTCGCTCGCTCAGAAACCCAGCAAACCCGCGCCCCTGATTGGGTCCCAGAACATCGATGAGGGGGGGCAGCCGACCTTTGGCTTCACCATCAACTGGAAGAGCTTCTCAGGTAGGCGGCTCCAGTGCTGGTGGGGGGCAGGGAGGGGAACTCGGCTCTCTCCCCCCTTCTCCTGGGGCAGCTCCTAGCCCTTCCCCCCACTGGGAAGGGATGGAAAGGGAAGGGTTGCCGGCATGGTACAGCGCCCCTGGCCCCTGGCGTAGACAAGGCCTCAGTGTCCTGTTTCCTTTGGGCTCTGTCTGGGGGCACTACACGCCGGGTGGGACGCAGAGAGCAGCCCTGACTTTCACGTAACTCCTGCTTGATTCCCCGGCAGACTCAACAACCGTCTTCTCGGGCCAGTGCTTTGTGGACAAGACAGGGAAGGAGACTCTGCAAACCACGTGGCTGCTGCGAGAGAAGGTTGAACCCCAAAATAACTGGAATGCGACCAGGTGGGTGACGGGACACAGGCTGCCCAGGAGCAAAGGATGGGCCTGGCTCTGCCACTGTCTGGGGTTCCCTGACTGTCAGCCCCCGGGAAGTGGAGCCATTTACTGGGGGCGGGGGGGAGGGAGAGGCTTTGAGGGGGGGTGCACACATCCAACTGGCTGTGCCTTTCTTTGACTGTGCTGCGTGATGTCCCCCCACACACACACATGGGGAGCTGGCAGCTGCTTTGCCTTTCTCACCCGACGCTGCCTGGCTCTTCCAGTGTGAGCATGGAGGTGGGGGGGGGGCGTTAGGGGGCCGCCTGCCCTGTGGGCTCCAATAGGAGCTTTGAGAGGTGGCTGCTGGCAGGTTCTGGCCCCAGCGCCCTGCTGAGCACCCTGTGGATGTGCAGCCTGCGGAGCCCTGTCCCCCCGGGTGCTGCCGGGTGGCTCTGAGGCAATGCCAGTGCGGCGTGCCCACAGCCACGCCACCTCCCTGGGCCGGGCAATGGGTCCCCCTGGGGTAGCGCCTGCAGGAATTGCCTGCCAGCCCCACTGCGTGCCCTGGATGGCGCTGTGGGGACACCCGTGAGGTGGTGCCTGGCTGAGGTGCTTTCCCCCGACAGTGGTGCTCAGCGCCCAAGCCAGGTGCCCTGGGGACAGGGCGCGCGGTTTGGGCTTCTCTTCTCAGACTAATGCACCTTGTCCCTCCTCATGTACTGGGCAGCCCCAAGTGCAGGGCCGTGTAGGGCAGTAACACCAGCTCTGGCTTCCCCGCAGAGTCGGCACCAACGTTTTCACCCGCATCAAGTGAGAGAATGTGGGAGAATCCTGAGGAGCGACAGTGCCCGGTGACCCCATCAGCCCATGGACACTCTGCAGCCCCAGTCTCCTGTCCCCACCCCATCTGGAACCGTTCTGGGCTCTTTCGAGAGCGTCTTGCCCAGCGTCAGGGCTGTCTGCTGGCCTGCAGTTGCCCGTTTCTGTTTCCATCTCGCCCGCGCTCTCTGGTTCCCCTCCCAGAATCGCTGCCCGCACCCTTGATGCTGCTTTTTCGTTTCTTTCCCAGCAAATGAGTTGGAGGCCCAGTATAAGTTGAGTTGCTGGACAACTGTCCTACAGGCCTCCATTCGTCTCAGGGGGGCGTTAACTCAGATGGCTGATGATGACGATGTCAATGTTATTAACCATTTCCTGGCAAAAAATGCAAGGGAGAACCAGATTGTGAGGTGCGACAGCCTCCTTTCTGGAGACGTGTCTCCATGGGAAAGTGATAGTGAGCTAAGCTAAGGAGTAAATTTAAATAGATATCGTTTCTGTTGCCATAACTCCCCCTGTGGGCATCCTGTCATAGCATCTCTGGGCGTGCACACGTGTCTTTTTTGCAGTTAAGTTTAATTTATTTTGAAAGAGGTCTAAGATTAATTGAAAACAGATGTGCTTATTCCAGAATAAAAGTGTCCACACAGGAGTTATAGCAGTATAACAGGAGCATCTGTTAAACTAGACTGGTGTAACTACACTGGTAACATGTTTCGGTGTGGACAAGTCTAACTTCTGGCCAGCAACTCATGGGATTATGCAATAAAATGACTCAGCAAACACCCCCAGCCCCAGATGCAACCCCAGGAACTGCTGTCTTACAGAGTTCAGTGCTGCCCCTGCACTCTGCACTGTCAATTTATCAAAGCAACTGATATACACCAGCACCGTCACTTTAAATGAAGTCTCTACACACACCTAAACTACACGCACTGCTTCAGATAAAACCAACAGATAAGCTTAGTAAGTACAGAAAGATTTTAAATTATTATAAGCCAGAGGGCCACAAATCAGATGTGATCAGGATGAAATAAAAGCATGTTGCATTCTAAACTAAGCTTAACACTTTCAGTAACTTTCCAGTCTTAGTTAACGCTCCCCACAGGCTGGCTGACTCCTTCAGCCAGGTCCTCCCACTGTGGACAGTCTTGATGTTGTTTGTAGATGAAGGTGGAAGAGAGAGCTCCAGAGAGGCAAAATGTCTCTTCTTTTAACATGTTCCTTCACCCCCCTCTAGGGCCACTTCCCTCCCCTGTCAGGATCCAGTAACAAAAGTATCCGTACATGGTTTTCTCAATGTCCTGAGTTGATGAGAGTCCCCTTATCAGATGCTTAGGACAGTCTGTTGTCCCTGAAAGAGCTGGGCTGTTTTATGCACGCCTCAACAAGACAAGAATTACCTCTCTTGCTTTTAGGGTTTGCCTGGATCTGCTTCAAGCCCTGTGAGGCACATATATGGGAATATTACATGGCAGAGCTTCATAACCACACATCCGACATTGCAAGAAACAGACTATAATAATAGTGGTCAGTATGTCATGAGCATTCCAAAATCCCCTCACATGACACACTTTGCATTAACCAACACACGGTTACACTATACAGGTGACTATCAGTGATACACACTCACACCTTCGGGTGCACACGAGTTGCAGCATGTTACCCCCTGACTGCTTTCTCTGCTCTCTCTGGCAGGGAGGCCATTAGTGATCACCCCACAGGTACAGCCCATGACTTTAATTGGCTATTTTCTCCTTGCCCAGCAGACAAGGGGGGTTCTCCCCATGCTAACCCCCCCAGCAGGCAGAACTTGCATCTCGCTAGAGACAAGTGATTGTTCCCCTCTGTTTAGCACTGGTGAGTTCAGCACATCTGGAGTATTGTGTCCAAGTTTGGGCCACCCCATTACAGAAAGGTTGTGGAAAAACTGGAGAGAGTCCAGTGGAGGAGAAAGGAAATGATGAGGGGGTTGGGGCACATGATTTATGAGGAGAGGCTGAGGGAACTAGGCTTGTTTAGTCTGCAGAAGAGAAGAATGAGGGGGGATTTGATAGCAGCCTTTAACTACCTGAAAGGGGGTTCCAGGGAGGATGGAGCTAGGCTGTTCTCAATGGTGGTAGATGACAGAACAAGGAGCAATGGTCTCAAGTTGCAGTGGGGGAGGTCTAGGTTGGCTATGAGGAAAAACTTTTTCCCTAGGAGTGTGGTGAAGCTCTGGAATGGGTTACCTAGGGAGGTGGTGGAATCTCCGTCCTTAGAAGTTTATAAGGCCCAGCTTGACAAAGCCCTGGCTGGGATGATTTAGTTGGAGTTGGTCCTGCGTTGAGCAGAGGCTTGGGCTAGATACCTCCTGGGGTCCCTTCCAGTGCTGATCTTCTCTGATTCTCTGACCACAAAGAGCCTCTCTCCACAGTCACCTCAGTGCCAGAAGACCCCTGTTGTGATCCCTTATTATAGACTCACAGTCAGTCCCGCAGTGCATGGGATTCTTCTGTCCTACCTGCAGGACTCCGCATTCACGGTTGGTGCTGCAGTGGAGCCTGGGCACTGCATACGCACTGAAGGGCAGTCCCTGTGTAACAAGCGCACAGCGTCCATTGTTAGCTGAGATTCCTAGGTGTCGGGCCAGCCTGACCTCCTGCACTGCACAGACCAGGCCAGCCAGGCCAGCGACCCACCCAGAGGGGCCTGCAGCCAGCCCCAAACAGGGGTGTCTGGCCCTTGTAAGAGGTGCCAGGGTTCTGCCTATCTGCAACAGGCTTCTTTAAGGAGAACCAGCTCATCTCAGCCCACTTGAGAACAATTAACCGATAGCTGGCTGGCAGCTAACGAGCACCTGGGCCCGACACAAGAGCTCAGCTGGATGAGGCGCTCCTAGAGAGAGAAGCTCCAGGGGAAGGGACGTGGGGATGGACTTTCCTGACAGCCGCAGGAGGCCAGGCTGTGAGAAGCCATGTGCTGCTCGGAGAAGGGCTGCAATCAGCAGGATGGCCCCAATGCACGGACAGGGTCATGGTCAAACGTGCCTTGAGGGTGGGCCAGGACACGGCACTGCTGGACTCGGTAACTGATAAACTCAGAGGCTATCGGCCTCCCAGCTGGGAAGCCTGGGTGAGGGTCTTTCTTGTGTCTCTGGGGACTTTCTGTTGCTGAATTCAGAACCTCGGAATGGGGATGGTGCTGTGTGACATAAGGTTGGGAGAATGTATCGATGCCTGAACTGGGGAAACTAAGGCTGGGCTCAGCTGCAGGTGGGAGTGGGGTGGCATGTGACTTCTCCACCCACGACCCTGGGGCTGAGCTAGAGCAGAGCTTTGAGAAAGAGACACCCAACTTCACTGTTAACAGGTCATTTGGCGGAGGTGCCCCCATGCCCTGGGGAAGTTGTTCCAATCGTTAATCGCACCAGGCGGCACTCTGCACGTTGTGCTGCTTCGAATTTGTCTGGCTGTGGCGGAATATCAGCAAAGTGGTAGCTCTATCAGAGAGGGAGGGCGGGGTTAAGGGGCAGTAAAGGAGCTAAGCCTGTCTGGCCTGGCCTAGCCTTGCAATGACTGCGGCCACCTTTGCACTACAGCTGATCATGCCAGCACAGCTGCAGCACCATGTTGCAGGTGCTCCCTAAATGGGTGGAGAGGGTTTTCCCATCACTGTAGTGAATCCATCTCTCAGAGAGGCAGGAGTAAGGCTGCCAACTTTCTAATTGCTGAAAACTGGATCCCCCTGCTCTGTCTCTTCCACCCGCGGCCCCATCTTTGGCAGCAGCATGACAGAAGAATTCTCCCTAGCTGCATCTACACGGGTGTTAGGTTGCCAGAATTACAGTGCTCAGAGCGTGGCCTTTCTCATGGTCCTTAGCAGCCTCGATAGGTCGCTCTGCCTTGCAGATAGGAGCAGGAACCAGAGCTTTGAGGGGAGACTGCTGGGTGAGGAAAGTGGCCAGTGGAAGCATGTGACTATGAGAACCAGGCAGAGGAAAAGACAGGCTAGTAAAGGAGAAATCGAGCTCAGGAACAGGTTTGCAGAGTTGGAAAATGAAGAAGGGGGCACAGCAAGTGGTACCTGAAGGTGCGAGGGTGAGGAAGAAGAGAGGAGCAGCTAGTCCTATACCAAGAGTGGATGAGCCAATGGAGACAGCACCAAACAAGAGCCCCAGGGGGATCCAGGCTAGGTGGCAGAGGATTGAAAGAGAGAACAGAAAATGAGAGGACTTGCAGCCCGAAAGAACAGGGCAGAGGCCAGAGAATCGCACCGTCTCCAGGAAAAGGCAGGTCCACGGGATGGGGGATTCCCTCCTGAGAAGAACAGACAGGCCTGTAAACAGAGCTGATCTGGAGAACAGAAGGGTGTGCTGTCTGCCCGGGGCTTGGATACAGGATGTGCCCCTGAGGCTGAAATTGATCCTAATGGGAGTGAGCAAGAATCCACTGATTGTCCTTCCTGTGGGAACAAATGATGTAGCTAGATTCTCACTGGAACAAATCAAGGGAGACTATATCAGGCTGGGGAAGACTCTTAAGGAAATGAAGGCTCAGGTGATCTCAGTGGGATTCTGCCTGTTCCTAGAGGAGGACAACAAAGACGTGACAAGATTCTGCTGATCAACAGATGCTTAGGCAGTGGTGCTATATGGAGGGCTTTGGGATGTATGGTCTCTGGGAGGCATTCATGGACAGAGGACGGTTCTCTTGGGATGGACTTCAGCTAAACAGAGAGGGAAATGCACTGCCAGGATGGAGCCTGGCACTGATTAAGAGAGCTTTAAACTAGGGATTTGGGGGAGATGGTTGGGAGATGCCCGGGTGATCTCCACGCCTGATTTTAACACTGAGAGGGAGGCAAATGAAATAGGAATGGACGTAGCAGTGGGTAGGAGAATGGACAGGAAGAAGAAAGGTGGTGTAGAGCAGGGATGTAAAAATTAGTTTAATTTAAAATCTGTTTAAACATTCTAAAAATAGAACATCTAAATGGTTAAATGTGTGGGAGGGGAGTTGGGGATATGAAAGTAGAAATTACCCATCCGAGGTAGAAGCCAGACTTGAACTGCTTAATGGGATTAAATCAGGGGGGCCGGATAACCTCCATTCAAGGATATTAAAGGAACTGACACATGAAATTGCAAGGCCATTAGTAAGGATTTTTAATGAACCTGTAAACTCAGGAGTTGCACCATATGACTGGAAAATTGCCACTTTTGTTCCTATTTTTAAGAAAGGGAAAAAACGTGATCTGGGTAACTACAGGCCTGTTAGTTTGACCTCAGTGGTTTGCAAGGTCTCAGAAAAAATTTTGAAACAGAAAGTAGTTCAGGACATTGAAGTCAATGGTCATTGGGACAAAATGCAACACAGCTTTACAAAAGATAGATCAGCCCAGATCAACCTGATCTCCTTCTCTGAGAAGATAATAGATTTCTTAGACAAAGGGAATGCAGTAGATTTAATTTACCGACATTTCAGTAAGGCATTTGATATGGTTCCACATGGGGAATTATTAGTGAAACTGGGAAAGATGGGGATTAATATGAAAATTGGAAGGTGGATAAGGAACTGGTTAAAGGGGGACTACAACGGGTCATAGTGAAAGGTGAACTGTCAGGCTGGAGGGAGCTTCTTAGTGGAGTTTCTCAGGGATCAGTCTTGGGACCAGTCATATTTAACCTTTTTATTACTGACCTTGGCCCAAAAAGTGGGAGTGTGCCAATAAAGTCTGCGGATGACAAAGCTGGGAGCTATTGCCAATATAGAGAAAGATCAGGATATCATACAGGAAGATCTGGGCGATCTTGTAAACTGCAATAATAGAAATAGACTGAAATTAATTGTGGAACATGCAAGATCATGCATTTAGGGACTAATAACAAGAATTTCTGCTATAAGCTGGGGATGCATCAGTTGGAAGTGACAGAGGAGGAGAAGGACATGGGCGTATTGGTTGATCACTGGATGATTATGAGTCGCCAGTCTGATGTGGCCATGAAAAAAGCTAATGCAACCCTAGGATGCACAAGGCTAGTTATTTTCAGTAGTGATAGGGAGCTGTTAGTACCGTTATACAAGGCGCTGGTCAGCTCTCATCTGGAATACTGGGTGCCGTTCTGGTCCCCATGTTTAAGAAAGATGAACTCAAACTGGAACAGGTGCAGAGAAGGGCTACTAGGATGATCTGAGGAATGGAAAACCTGCCTTCTGAGAGGAGACTCAGGGAGCTTGGCTTGTTTAGCCTAACCAAAAGAAGGGTGAGGGGAGATCTGACTGCTCTCTGTAAATACATCAGAGGAATAAATACCAGGGAAGGAGAGGATTTATTTAAGTTCAGCAACAGTGTAGGTACAAGAACTAATGGATATAAACTGGCCATCAGGAAGTTTAGACTTGAAATTAGATGCAGGTTTCTAACCATCAGAGCACTGAAGCTCTGGAATAGCCTTCCAAGGGGAGCAATAGAGGCATAAAACTTAGCTGGCTTCAAAACTGAGCTTGATAAATTTATGCAGGGGATGGTCTGATAGGACAGCCTAGTTTGGCGACTGATCTTTGACTACTGGTGGTAGATATGCCAATGTCCTGTGATGGGATGTTAGAAGGGGAGGTTCCGAGTTATTACAGAGAATTCTTTCTTGGTGTCTGGCTGGTGAGTGTTGCCCACATGCTCAGGGTTTAGCTGATTGCCATATTTGGGGTCAGGAGGAAATTCCCCCCCAGGGCAGATTGGCGAAGGCTCTGGGGGTTTTTTGCCTTCCCCTGCAGCATTGGGCACAGCTCACTTGCTCATGGATTCTCTGTACCTTAATGTCTTTAAATCATGATTTGAGGACTTCAGTAACTCAGTCTTACGTCAGGGTTTGATTGTTGCAGTGGGTGGGCGAGGGTCTGTGGCCTGCATTGTGCAGGTCAGATGAGATGATCAGAATGGTCCCTTCTGACCTTAAAATCTATGAGTCTATAAGTGTAGGCCTGGCCTGAGAGGTGGGGAGACATAAGCCTGCAGTCATGTCCCCCCCTTGCAGACAGTCTGCATGTGCCCAAGTGTGATTTACCCCCCCCCTCTCTCTTCCCCCGGGGTGGGCAGAGCTCCTCTCGCCCGGGTGTTGGGGATGGCTCTGTCACTGTGATTGTCATCCTGTGATTGTGATCCCAGTTGGGGGGGGGTTCCCCTGTCTTGTGTTACCACCTGGGAAGCTGCTCACACTCCTCTGCTTTTGCCCCGGCTTATTTACCCTAACATTCATGCCATGAGCCACTGCAGGGTCAGGCCTCAGAGCCCGCACCTTCCCTTGGTCACTGCAGGTCAACAGCCCCTGCTCTCGGCAGGTCTTCGGGCCCCGCTCTCGATGGATCTGGATTTTGCAATGCACTGGGCACAGCCTCGCCCCAGAGACGTGTCCCTTTCCGTATCACAGCAAAGCAGCAATAAAGAAATAAACAAGAGGAAGCTGCCCATCCAATGCTGGGAGCTACTCCCAGTTTAAATAACCTCCCAGGCAGCTTGTTATCGGCCTGGCTGGCGATGGCTGCGTATCAGCTCCGGGACCCACGGCCATAAACAAGGGCTTGTCTGAGAGACCCGGAGGCTGCTGGCTGGAGGAAGCAGCATGTCTGAGGTGTGCAGCCAGCTTCCAGCACCAGAGCTGTTAAGGACAATGCGTTTCATCCTGGCTCTGGGGCTGGCGTCCTTCGGCCCCTTTCAGGGAGGGAGGTACAGGGCAGGTCGGGGTCGGTGAGGGGCCAAGGGCTGGGCTCTCGTTCTGGGCATCTCAGGCTGGTGCAGGGCTCGTTCTGGCTCCCCATAGCCCCTCATTCTGCCCCTACCTGAGCCAGCCCCCTCAGCCCCTCACCTGCCCTGGCCTGAAGGGGCCCAGAGCAGGCGTTTGTCTGTCTTGCCTTGTTACATCTGCCAGCTCTTTGGGGCAGGGAACATCTTTTCCTCTGCGCAGTGCCCAGCTCAGTGAGCCCCTGACCTTGGCACTGCCGCCCACACCCCCGCCCCCGACGTCAGCGGGGCTCTGCACAGAGGAGGGGAGGTGGTGAGCCATTCCCGGGGCTCAGTAGCCGTCTCAGTGACTCAGGTGTGAACTGTAACGAGAGCAGAGCCCCGCCCCACCCCCAGCAATGACCGCAGCTGTCGTTCTCGGCGTCACTGTCCAGTCATCACGCTCCTGTGCTGGGCCTTGACGCTCCAGGGCTGCCCAGCAGTGCAACAAGCCTTGCAAGAGCCTTTCGGCATCATACAGAAGCAGAAAAACGGCTCAAGCCCAAATTCCTTCTCCTTGCAGGGCACCTTAAAATGAGGAAACCCATCGGGGGCACCTGCCTGGCATGACAGCCCAAATGGATTTCAGTGTATCTGACCTCTTGGCACGACACTGCCCGCTGGCCTTGCGGGGAGAAGAGGGGTCTAATGTCCATTTGGTTTCCTCCATGACTCCTTCATGAGTCACTGCTTTCCACAACTCTGTCCCCCGGGCCATCCTACAAGTGTAATGTCCATTCCTGATTCCTGGCATGGAGCTGTTGTTCCGGTGAGCCCAGGTTGCCACTGATCCAGACCAGCCTGTGTATCTGACCTGTCCCCATCCTTCATGTGCCACATTGTCAATATTTGTGTTATCTGTCAACTTTATCAGCATCCTGTTTTGTTATCTTCTGCTCTGTTCCAGTATCTCCTATTGGCAGGAAAAGGCTGGAATTTATTCCTGTCACTGAGTGTATTGCATGTTATTTATCTGGGAAGGATACATTTATGACACTGATTAGGCTAGAGCCACGAGACAAGAGAAAGCGTTTCATTGTGAGTAACAGTTCAGAGATCATGGCCGTATCTAAACCAACACTTAGGCCATGGAAAACTTGAGTGTGGCTCTGCTGCCACACTTTAAAAGTTCCCCAATGCAATTTAACCTACTCTCGTTTCAAAGTAGGGTAGATCAAAGCATACCGAGAAACGCTGAGTATGGAGTAGCAGGATCCACACGGACACTTAATGCGTGGTATGCCAGTGCAGGTAGAGTCACACCTGAAGTCCTCATGTAGGCACGCCCTGTAAAAGGTAACCCATAAGAAGCCATTACAATATAAAGAGCCAATAGCTATGGATTCTCTGGTCTCCCACACACAAGACATCTAACTTGTTTAAGTAATTTATAACTTGTTCTTCCCTATTTTAGCCTCATATCCTTCCTCATTTTCAGTGACATTCACTGTGTTAGACATCCGATCTCTACTAACCTTTTTGGTTAAAAATGAAACAAAAAAAAGTCATTGAGCGCTTCTGTGATTTCCACATTTTCTTTTATTGTCCCTCCCCCTTATTGAGTAATGGGCCTACTGTTTCCTTGATCTTCTCTTGCTTCTAATGTATTTGTAGAATGTTTTCTTGTTACCCTTTATGTCTCTAGCTAGTTTAGTCTTGTTTTGTGCCTTGACCTTTCTAATTTGTCCCTACATACTTGAGCTATTAGTTTATATTCACCCTTTGTAATTTGGCTTCATTTCCACTTTTTGTAGGACTCTTTTTTGAGTTTCAGACCACTGAAGATCTCCTGGTTAAGCCAGGTGGTCTCTTTCCAGAGTTCCTGTTTTTCTACACGATAGGGTGGTTTGCTCTTGTGCCCTTCATAACATCGCTTGAAAAACTGCCAACTCTCTTGAACTGTTTTTCTCCTTAGACTTGTTTCCCATGGGAACTTACCTACCAACTCTCTGACTTTGCTGATCTGTCTTCTTGAAATCCATTATCTTTATTGTGCTGTCTTCCCTCCTATCATACCTTAGAATCATGAATTCTACCATTTCATGATCGCTTTCACCCAAGCCACCTTTGCGACATTCCCACCCTGCAATCCAGACTGGTATGTAGCTGTGTCACCCCAATTCCTCACTCCTGAGCTCCGACTTACACCACTTTCCAGTGTAAACCACCCATTCCTAGGTCGGCCCATGCCTCACCTAGTGAAGGCAAGCTCCTGGCCAGCCACTCATGGGATAGACCCCCAGCAAACACCCCCAGTCCCAGAAACAACCCCCAGGAACTGCTGTCTTGCAAAGTTCAGTGCCACACGCTGGACCCTGCAAGCTCATTTACACTTGTCTGTCAATTTATCAAAGAAATCGATATGCACCAGCTCTGTCACTCTAAGTGAGGTCTTTGCACACACTCAATCCACATGCACTGTTTTAGATAAAACAATACATTTCTTGACTACAGTAAGATTTTAAGTGACATGGCAGGAAACATGCTACTGTAACAATAACGTTCAGTATGCCATGAGCATTCCAAAAGCACCGCACATGGCACACTTGCATCAGACAATACACTGTAGGGGTGAACTTGGATGATACATGGATCATCCCATAAGGGTGTACATGGGATACAGTGTGGCACAATCTTCCACTTTCAAATTCTCAAATAGTTCCTCCCTATTTGTCCAAATCAAATCTAGAGTCTCCAATACATTCCAAGAGCTTGTTGGATACACTGTGCCCTGCAGTGTTATTTTCCCAACAGATGTCTGGGTCGTTGAAGTCCCCCATCACCGCCACGTCCTGTGCTTTGAAAGATTTTGTTAGTTGGTTAGACCCCTACCATGACATCACCCTTGTTTTTTACTCCTTTTATCCTTACCCAGAGACTTTCAACAAGTCTGTCTCCTATTTCCATCTCAAGCTCAGTCCAGGTGTATACCTTTGTAATAGATAAGGCAACATCTGCTCCCTTTAACGCCCTTTGGAAATTGAAGACCCTAGTCACAGATCTATTTTTGTTTATCCTTCCATTTAGCTTGAACGGAATTAGCTCATGGTCACATGCCCAGAAGCCCCCGGGAAATGGGTGACTGTTTCCATGCCCCATGCTGCAGTGACCCATGCTGCTTTTCCCCAGAGCTGCACAGAGCTGCTCCACCATGGAGGAATGAGCAGCTCTTGATTCCCCCGGGAGCTGTTACTACTGCCTTCGCCGGTCATCGCAAATACCACTGAAACTTTGGACTCCATTGTTACATCTGGTCCGTGAAGAGCCGAGCATGGACAGAAGCTGGGGAGGCTTTCAGCCAGGCCCGTACCTGCATCCACCCCTTCACACTGACTCAACAGGGGTTCTAGGCTTCAGGGTTACACAGAGCGTGACAATCCTCAGCTCTAGTTCCATAGGAAGTTGGTCATCACTGCCCTGGTCACACGCCCTTTTCACTTTCTCTTTCTACTATCTGTTTTCTGGGAAATTAAACTTAAGCAAACAAAATATCTGACTACTCTAGGAATTGAAGTCAGTATAAAACCAGCCCACGTCATAGCCCTACCTGTGTCATGGGTTATAAAAGAGTCCTGACTGGGAGCCCCAGACACACATTCCTGGAAGGAGATTCATCTGGCAAATCCACTCCCAGTAACAATGGGCAAAACTGGCTTCTCTCTGGTCCTTGCCTTGGCTCTGGTGACCCTCAGCACGTCTTCAGACAAAAAGGTACAGGGAAGGGTGAGGGGCTGAGGGGGCTGGGTGCTCGCTCTGGGCCAGCTCAGGCTGGGACGGGGAGACTCCAGCTATGGGCAGGAAGGTATGAGAGCCTGAAGGGAGCGAGGGGCAGGGGTCAGGCACCGCAATGACCCATGGGGTGGTGAGGAGAGGCTAGGGCCTTCCCCCACACTGGCAGTACATTCTCGCTGCATCGCACCTTGAATTTGCACGGTGAAACAAGCGCAGAGATGAACAGGGGAAGGGGTTTCCCTCACTCCCAGGAGTCAGAGCAGAGATCCACTTTGTCATTGCTGTATTCTGCGTTGTGGGGTCTGTGTCCTGCATTTAGGGCTCTCAGGGTCATGGCCTCAGCGGGGCGTCTGACGCACATTCCCCCCCCATCTGCCTCCTGCTGACCACGTCCATGTCTTCCAGTGCACCCTGTCTGGGTTCTGGGAGAATGATTTGGGCTCTAACATGACTATCTATGATGTGAACGAAGCTGGGCAGTTCTCCGGGCTGTACTTCACAGCGGTGTCAGCCACCCCGCAGCGGATCGTGGTGTCACCCCTGAACGGTTCCCAGCACATGGACAACTTGGAGCAGCCGACCTTCGGGTTCACCGTCAATTGGAAATTCTCAGGTACTGGCCCAACGGCTTTGGGGACTGGCAGGGAACCATGGGGGTGGGGGGAACTTGACTGAAATGCCCCCAGCTCCACCCTGGGGCAGTGCCTGGCCTCTCCCTCCCCCCATGGTCCATGCCCTCTCCTCTCGCCTTGCTGCTTGTGACCCGCCTGTCTCAGGCCACCCCTTTGGCCTGGCGCTGACTCCCCAGGTCCCAGGAGCCTCTCCCCCCTCCTCAGAATTCTTCTGTACTAAGTGTGGGACTCTGCACTTGTCCTTGCTGAACCTCATCCGATTTCTTTTGGCCCAATGCTCCAATTTGTCTAGGTCCCTCTGTATAAAAACCCCTGGTTGCCTCTGGCTGCTCTATTTACATTTCCCTTGATCCCAGGTTTTATTAGCAGCAGCACAGCTTCGAGACCATCACGGCACAGTTAGGTGCTTACTAAAGGCAGACTTACACGGTGCTGTGAGCAGTTGTCTTCCAGTTCACCTAGCCTTTTCCGCTCTTTTGTGGTCATTGAACCTACACAATACAGAGCCACAGCATGTTCAAGGGTTGAACTAGTCTCCCTCAAGAACCCAGCTCACACTGAGTCCGATACAATGCCACACACAATGCGGTCTCACTGAGCAACTCACGCAGTTCCCAGTATTCCCAAGATTGTGCTGCCACACAGTTATCTGTACGTGCCCCATTTGTCTGACTCCCGGGGAAACAGCTGTGCCTCTCTGCTGCACAGTGCACCTCCAGCTTATTCCTGGAGCATTGTATTTTTCTCTCTCTGCAGCATCATGCAGTGGAGAGGGGTTAAATACGTCTGTCTGTCGCTGCTCCACCTGCCACATGGAGCTGCTGCAGCTGTTCATCTTCTTTGTCTGCACCCAGAGCTGGCGTTAGGCATGAACAGACTAAGCAATTGCTCAGGGTCCTATTAATTGTGGGGGAAGGGTTATTCCTCCTCAGGGCCCCCCGTGGGTCAGCACCGCCACTCGCTGCACCGCTCACAATCCCATAGAGCTCAGATCCTCACGTCCGCTGTCTCTCGTTTCCTGCTGTGTTTCTGTCAGGCACTCAGTGTCCTGGAAGCGCTACTTTCAGGTTTCTTCTGCTCTTTTACTTGCTTTGGCCCCACACTGCATAACAGCTGTTGCCCACTTGCTCTTGCACCATAAGTGAAGACACTGCAGATTTTTTTAGACACAGGAAGCACTGGCTGCTGGGAACCGCCAGGTGGGGGCTGCTGGTTTTCCTGCCTGGCTGCGGGTCCCAGTGCCATCAAGATGTTTCTGCTGATCAGACTGACTGTGGCATGGTCCCCTCCCCACACCTCCATACAACACTGTGGTTCCTACTCCAGAACGCCTGCTACTGCCATCACCCCCTCCCCATCCCCTGCTTGCTCTGCCCCCCACACCTTGTCCCACTCTCACCCATGGCTGGCTCGAGGCCGGGGCTGGCTCCTTGTCCTGTGCAGCCAGTGGCCACCCTCTCTGCTCCCTCCCGCTGCTGTGGGTCGCGCTGCACGATCTGAGCGTTCCCAGGGCTCTGTGCAAGCAACTCCACAAACACCATAGGAGCGGCACGTGTTAGGGCTGCAAGAATGTTAGGAGAGGCCAGAGCTATGGGCCCTGGGCCCGTCTGTATCACATGGGCACAGAGTAGTGTTTCATGCAGTGCACGCCATGGCCACTGCTCAGGAGTGGGGGCAGCTCGCCAGTTTTCCGTCTTATGCTCCTCTTTCAGTCGGTGGCCCGACCTTTTCCACTGGTCACCATCCAAGCCCTGCGCTGACTATAGAGTCACTAACGCCCCACGGGCTTTGCCACGGCACTCATCACCACGAGTCAGCAACATTCCTGAGTTCATTGCGCCCCCGGGGCAGGAAAATATTGTTAGCCCAGTTTCCTGATGGGAACTGAGGCATGGAGACAAGGCCAACATGTCTGGGTGCCCAGTGACTGGGGGCCCAGCTGACCCCACACGGGGGCTGATTCCTCAGCTGTCCCGAGCACCTGGAGCTCCCTAACTTCCTGTGCAGTGGGAGTGCGCCGCACATCTGCACCCCAGGCCCAGGGAACACCAGCTGGCTGCCCAGACGTGAGCAACGCACAGCTAGCCACCACTTGCTCTGGGACTCTTGGCTTTGTCCCTGGGGCCCCGCCTCCACACGAACTGTGAAAATATTGGGAACAATGCATTAAATGGATGAGCACATCTCTCCCCCTATGCCCCCAAAATGGGTCTGTCTCACGGGGTCTGCTGCCATGCTGCCTCTTTCTGGGAGACCTCCACCCTCGCTCCAGCACTAGCGCAGCTCCATCCTAGGCAGGACAAGTGCAGGCTGCATTTAGCCCTGCCCCGAGTCAGTCTTCGCCCGCAGTGGCTGGGCTGCACCAGGTCGAGGCGAAAGAGCTCATTGTCCAGACCCACCTCCCAGGCTGGGTGTGTGGCTTAGGGAGTGCTTGTGGGTGACAGGTGCTGGAGGGGGCAAAGAATCGGAGAGTGGTTGTTGCGGGTGAGCGAGATCATCATGCCCCAAACACTCCCCCTCTCCCCTGCCCTTGGGGGACACGGCAGCACTGGGGGCTCTTGGAGCGAGGGTCGCCCTCTTTACTCTAGCGCCTGTTCGATTTCCGGGCAGACTCGACAACCGTCTTCGTGGGCCAGTGCTTCACGGATAATTATGGGAGGCAAACGCTGAAGACCATGTGGCTGCTGCGAGAGAAGGTCAGCACCATCGGAGACGACTGGAAAGCGACCACGTAAGTGACTAGGAACCCTCATTCCCCAGGGAGCAGAATGGTCCCTAGGGTCTGGACTCCCCACCCCAGGAGGTGCACACAGCTTACGTGCAGGGGACCCAGGGGATGGGCCAGAGGAGACAGGCCCTGCCCCAGACATTCCTGCACTGAGCTCTGGGAGCCTGGCCTTGCCAGGGAGGAGGAGGTGGGGAGAACACAGCGACAGGACTCGCAGAAAAGACCCAGTGGTGCCAGGCCTCCTGTAAGCTTGTGGGGTGAGAGAGGCAGTGAATTGCATCTGTCTGTGCCCAGGCACAGACTGCCACCAAGCCAGGCTCCAGAAAAGGCTGCGACTCTTACAGAATCCTAGACGTGTCAGGCTGGAAGGGACCTAGCGGGGATGTCTACTCCCTCCCAGCGCGCTGAGTCAGGGCCACGTAAACTGAGCCCATCCCAACCTGTTTGTTAGCCAATGCCAGCGAGGGGATTGCACACTGTCTCTTGAAAGCCTGTTGTGGTACTGACCTGCCCTGGTTGGGAGAAAGCTTTTCCTCATCTCCAGCCTACATCTCCCTGGCTGCAGATTAAGCCCATTGCTTCTTCTCGAACCTTCAGTGGCCATGGAGAACAGCTGACCCCCGTCCTCTTAGTACCAGCCCTTACATACTGAAGGCTGTTCTCAAGTCCCCCCTCAGACTTCTTTTCTCAAGACTAAACATGCCCAGTTTTTTTATTTTTCCTCACAGGTCAGGTTCTCTAAACCTCGGATTGTTCGGTTGCTCTCCTCTGGATTCTCTCCAATTTCTCCACAACTTTCTTAAAGTGCAGCACCCAAAACTGGCCCCAGTACTCCAGCAGCGGCCTCACCAGTGCCGAGCAGAGTGGGAGAATGTTCTCCCCTGCCTTGCGAACACAACCCGCAGCTATTCAGGCCTTTCTGACAGCTGTATCCCACTGGCTCACACTCGGTGTGTGAGCTACTGTCTCCTCCGCTCGTTCTCAGCACTATGAGCTCCTAGCCACTTATTTCCCATTTTGTAGTCGTGCATACGATTTTTTGCTCCTCACTGAAGTACTCTGCCCTTATCTGCATTGTTTTTCATCTCAGTGAATTCAGACCAATTGTCCTATTCCTCAAGGTCAATTTGAATTCTAGTCCTGGCCTCCAACGTGCTGGCAGCCCCTCCCATATTTTATAAACAGATTCTCTATGCCATTCTCCAAGCCCAGCCCCGGGTGCTGCCGGCTGGCTCTGAGGCAATGCCAGTGTGGGGTGCCCACAGCCACGCTGCCTCCCTGGGCCGGGTGGCTGGGTCCCCCCTGGGGTAGCGCCTGCAGGAATTGCCTGCCAGCCCCACTGCCTGCCCTGGATGGCGCTGCTGGGCCCCATGCGGTGGTGCCTGGCTGAGGTGCTTTACCCAGACAGCAGTGCTCAGTGCCCAGGGGACGGGGCACCCGCTTTGGGCTTCTCTCGTCAGGCTGATGCATCTGGTGCCTCTGCCTCCTTCCCTCCCCTAGGGAATGGGGCAGCCCTGAGTGCAGGGCCGTGGGGGGCCAGTAACACCAGCTCTGCACTTCCCCACAGGGTCGGCACCAACATTTTCATCCGCGTCGAGGGGCAGAACATGGGAAAATCCTAGAAGAGCGCCCAGTAACCGGTGACCGCAGCACCCTGGACACAGCCAGACCCAGGGCTCCTGCCCCACCCCACCAGAACCATTCTGGGCTCTCTCTTGAGCGTCTCGCCCAGCGTCAGGGCTGTCTACTGAGCCACAGAGTCACCCGTCTCTGTCTCCATCTCGCCCGCACTCTCCGGCTCCCCTCCCAGAACCGCTGCCTTTTCGTTTCGTTCCCAGTAAAGCTCTAGAGCTGGAGGCAAACGAGTCTCGTGTTTTTATCACTCTTGGCCCTTTGGGTTAAGCTCTTGCTGAGTCCTGGTTCCCGCCTGCCCCTCTCTGGGTTCCCTGGAAGCTGCTGGATTCTCTCCTGTTAGCCGGGCCCTTCCTGGGACGCCCCTTGGCAGATTCAGCCCCTGTTCCTGGCTCCCCATCGCCCCGGAGCAGAGATTGCAGAAGCCTGCACGGCAGTCCCCAGGAGACGTCCTACCCTGTTAAACAGCCTTTCCGCTCACTCAGAGGTTCTGTTTCCAGCGCTCTCAGCTTTGTGTTTCATTTCCTTCAGGCAGGTTCCGCCCTTCTTGAGTTCTGGCCCCAGGAGCCAAATAAACATTTTCTGTTGGAAGAACAGGGCTCGCTTCTGTGTTATTAATAGCCCTTGAAACCCGTTCTCAGCACTCGCCCTCCACGGGAGGCAAAATGCCCTGGGAGAGAGAAGAAAGGGATGTGGAAACCTGTGCATTAAAGCTCTGGAGAGTCTAAACTACATGTTCCTGCTGTGATAAAGCAGGGGCAGAGGGCAGTAGGAGAGTGTTTTTTATTGATCAACTTTTAAGGGCTCCAAAAAACTCTCTCATCATTTGTCAGATCTATATATTAGAGATATAGGTACTTATTTTCATAGTAATTTTTGCCTGTTTATGATGGAGACTAAGAATGAAATATGCAAACTTGTTTTAACAGGGAGGAAGTGACTATATGCATGGCACTTTCATGCAAGCATCTGTCAGCCCCAGAATGCTGAGGGCTCTGTTCCCGGCAGATTAGCCAGAGTCATTAGAGGGCCATTAGGGCCAGCTGAGGCCAAGTAAGGCCCAGCCAGGCGCCTGATAAAACCCTCTGCTCCAGAGAGACAGGGCATCCGCCGTGCCCGTGCCCGTGCCGCGGGAAGGATCCAAAAGGAATTCAGAGCTGTGTGCAGGCACAGAGGAGCGTGCAGAGAAAGGTACTGGGCCCAAGCAGGACTGTGATACCCCCCTCCCTGACAAAGGGGGCAGGGCCTGAGGAGCCAGACAGGGGGGGGGAGACGGCACCTGTGAACACGGCACCAGCAGCACAGAGCTGCTACTCAGAGGGCTCCTGGGCTGGGAGCTGGAGACGTGGGTGGGGCCAGGCCCCTACCCCCTCCCTGGGGAGAGCTGGTGACACCCTGGCCCACTGCGGGAGGCAAAGGCATGAGACCCACTAGGGTGAGGCCATCTGTTTTCCACACCACCAGCCCTGAGTAAAACCCCACTGCTGCTTGGACCTCAGCGGAGGAGTTGGGAGCCCTGCTCCCCGTGATAGAGCAGGGAGGGAGAGGCCTTGAAGGGGAGCCTGCCCTCCATCTCCCAAGATTTGAACAGCACCAAAGCCCGGGGCTGGCTGGCTCCAGGGCAGAGGGGCCAGTCCGTGGGGCAGGCCCATGTTAACACTGGAGTGATAATCCAAAGCGGGAGGGAGCCCCTGGGGGAGCAGCGAATCCAGGAACCCACAAGGGGAAAGGCAATTCCTGATTTAGTCCTAAGTGGAGCACAGGACCTGAGCCAACATGTGAATGTAGCTGAGCTGCTCGGGAATAGCGACCATAACGTAGTTGAGTGTAACATCTTTAACCAGTCACAGCCCACCATTGCTGCCGATTTAAACCTTGCAAAATCAGTTTTGCAACAGACCCATCCCAGGAGAAACCTGCCTGCTGAGCCAGGAAAAGCCCTGGCATGACCGTGGGCTGTGACAGAGGAGCCACGACGGCCTCTGCAGGGCCACAGTCATTGTAAAGACAGATAATAACGCTTGTGTGGGGGCTGGACCCATGTGCACAGTGGGGGTGCTGAGAGCCCCTGAACCAAACTGTAAGCCCTGGAAATGAGGGTGCGGCAGCGCCCCCACTCCCCGAGTCCCAGCACCTGTGACATGGACACCAGCCACGTCATCCATAGGTGGACACCGGTCACTAGCGGCACTCTCTGCCTACGACTCCCTGCAGTACTGCGCCGCTATTACAAACCTGGATGCGGCTGCCTTGTCTTCTTGGCCTCACACTGAGGACTTATCACCCCAGGATTGGATGGGGGGGGGACCCCTGAATTGAGAGCTTTGTGCCAAGCGGTGTCTGGTGTGAAGGATAATCCACAGCCAACAAGCAGCAATGGAGTCTGGAAGCCCCCCCCCACAGTCGTCTCACGTTTTATGTGATACAGGTCAGCGAGAGGTGACGCACGCCCAGCGAGCCAAGCCACGGATCCAGGAGTCCTTTACAAGTGCGTACCGAGGGAGGGCGGGGGGCCATGCTCCCGGGAACCAGCCTTGGGAGGGGCGCCAGCCAGGCCCTCAGAGGAGGGGCCTTCCCCTGTCACAGGAAGGCACCAGGGCATCCTCCCGGCTTCTCTGCCCCTGCACTGGGTGCAAGGAGGTAGCTGCGGGACCAGAGCCTATTACGCCACCTCTCTCCTGCCCCCCAGTGGAGGGAGAGCGGGAAATGGACCCATAGACACCCCCTCCACCCCCGTATGGGGCGCTGCTGCCGCCAGGGACTTGGAGTGGGGGAGAGCAGGACACAGGCCTGCAGACCCCCCCCCCCTACATGGGGCACTGCTGACTGGTGGGGGGGCACCAATGTAAGTATGGTCTCCTGTCTGCGATGTTAAAGTTCTATTCCTTACTCATTCACTAGTGTGGTTTTTAATGAGCCCTCAAGATCATTACATGGTGTCAGCAGTGGTTAATGTGTTCAGAAACTACAAAGATTTGGAGGAAATCTCCTGCATTTGCAACTGAAAACAGACAAATGAAGGACAGGGCCTTGAAGCCTTCAGCAAGAAAGAGAAACACAACTCTAGGAATGGATGTTTTACAACCTCCTTCCACTCTGCAGATGTCAGGCAACATTGCAGAGAACTGGATAAAGTTGAAGCAGTGATTTCTGTTGTATTTCTCTGCCATTGGGGCGCAGAACAAAGACGAAAACTTAAAATCATCTATATTTTTACTTCCTTCTGTGGACAAGGCACTGGATGCTTATAATAACTTTGAGTTTGAGGAAGGTGAAAGCATGAATTAATTATAATACAGGCTATGTTTGAGGAATGCTGAAAAGTAATGTGACTTTTGAGAGGCATAGATTCAATGACAACATAGAGCAATATGTCATACAATTAAGGAAACTCAGTAAAACCTGTAACTTTGGTTACTTGACAGCATCTCTGATCAGTCAGACTCATCTGTGGCATTACGGACGATGTGTTAAGAGAGAGCTCCCCCTCTCTGAGCAGTCTATCTTTGTACAAAGCTCTCCATATTTACAGGGCTGGTGAAATGGTAAAATCACCCGTAAAACACCAGCGGGGGTCATCCGTGCACTAAGGACAGCAGTATAGAGCCAGAGTGACTCAAATCACAATGTGGAACCAACCCCTGCTAAAGGGAAGACTGAGTCTAGACTGTCATGTGGCAAGTATGGATCACGGTGTGGCCCCCCAAACAGTGTCTTGCTTATGGGAAACTCTGTCAGAACTGTGGGAAACTTAGTCATTTTGCAAACTGCAGCAGATCCCAAAGGCAGAAAAGTCAAATGCATTTAGTTACTGCCAATGTGACTGGGGAGTGTTTTGTACATGTGATGGGCTCAAGCCAGCCTGATGAGCAGGACTGGATACTGCCTGTGTAGCAAGATTTTTGGCACACGTAACGAGACGGACACCGACTTGAGGAAAAACAGCTGTTTATTGCCGGCAAAATGGGCCCAGCTGAATTATTTTCAAAGGCTGAGCCCCGATTATTCTGGGGTGTTGCCTTATATACATTTTAGGATTACATGAATATTTATACATAACATTACTACATTTTACATAGATAAACTAAGTGAGACTGCGCAGTGTGTTTTTCTTTGTCTAAGTTTTGTGGGAGAGTATGCGCAGTTTGGTTTTCTTTGTTTGAAATTTAGGGCCTAGTTATTTCTTTAGGCATGTGTGAGAGTATGCGCAGTGTAGTTTTCTTTGTCTAAGTTTCGGGCCTATCTGGATTTATTTTGGCCTTGAAAGAAAACTAGCCTTTTACTTAAGATTTCTGGTACACACCACAAAACAACACAGACTAATGATTATATTTCTTATGACTTCACAGAACTATGTGCAGTTAGATAATTAGCCAGGTGCATCTTATCTACAATACAGCATGCAAGGCCAAGTGAAGCTAAGGAAAAATGTATCTAGCTTGCCTCACTGATTCAGCCTGCCTCACCTGTGCCAGTGAATGGAACAGTCACTCCACTGAAATGGGACACCAGAGCGCAGGTTAATAGTCTATCTGCACGAGATTATGAGAGACTGAAAATAAGACCTAACATGGAACCAGCAAACATAAAAGTAACTGGTTATTCTGGAACAAAGATACCAGTGCAGGGGTGACACTTCACTAGTGTTAACCATACAAACACCATACCCAGATTCCCTTTCATTGTAGTGCCACTGGAGGTGACAAATTCTGGGCCTGGCTGCATGTGAGAAACTCAATCTGGTACAAAGGGTGCTCTCACTACAAGATTATACTGCACCTGGTATGAGGCACTCTTTCAGGAATAACAGGACCTGTTCCAGGGATTGGATTGCTTGCAGGGTGAACATACAATCCGGATAAACAAGCAGGTCCTTTTGCACTCTGTGAGAAACTCAAGACTGAGCTTGAAAGGATGGAAGCTATGCACATAATCCAGAAAACAGAGGAGCCAACAGAATGAGGGAGCTCCCTAGTCACTGTGGAAAAAAGCACCGGCCAGCTACACATATGCTTAGAGCCCAGAGACCTCAACAAGGCTGTAAAATGAGAACATTTCAAACTACCAACCAGAGACGAGATTATGGCTCAGTTTGCAAATGCTCAATATTTCAGTAAATTGGATGCGTCCTCAGGGTTTTGACTGCTAAAATGAATGGAGGAAAGCTCAAATTTATGCACATCAAGTGCTCCATTAGGAACATACAGATTTTTATGCTTACTCTTTGGCATAGCTTCAGCACCAGAGGTGCACCACAAAACCTTGAGCAGGTCCTCAAGGAATCCATTTTAAGGCATTTAAAAGAGAGGAAGGTGATCAGGAGCAGTCAACATGGATTCACCAAGGGAAAGTCGTACCTCACCAACCTGATTGCTTTCTATGAAGAGGTGACTGGTTCTGTGGATGAGGGAAAAGCGGTGGACATGATATACCTTGACTTTAGCAAAGCTTTTGATACGGTCTCCACACTATTATCAGAAAGTTAAAAAAGTATGGGTTGGATGAATGGACTATAAAATGGATAGAGAACTGGCTAGAGCAAAGGGCTCAACGCATAGTGATCAATGGCTCCATGTCTAGCTGGCAGCCGGTCACAAGTAGAGTGCCCCAGGGGTCGGTCCTGGGGCCGGTTTTGTTCAACATCTTCATTAATGATCTGGAAGAGGGGGTAGATTGCACCCTCAGCAAATTTGCAGATGACACTAAGCTAGGGGGAGTGGTAGATACCCTGGAAGGGAGGGATAAGATACAGAAGGACCTAAACAAATTAGAGGATTGGGCCAAAAGAAATCTGATGAGGTTCAACAAGGACAAGTGCAGAGTCCTGCACTTAGGACGGAAGAATGCCATGCACAGCTACAGACTGGGGACCAACGAGCTAGGCAGCAGTTCTCCAGAAAAGAACCTGGGGATTACAGTGGATTAGAAGCTGGATAGGAGTCAGCAGTGTGCCCTGGCTGCCAAAAAGGCTAATGGCATATTGGGCTGCATTAGTAGGAGCATTGCCAGCAGATCGCAGGAAGTGATTATTCCCCTCTATTTGGCATTGGTGAGGCCGCATTTGGAGTATTGTGTCCAGTTTTGGGCCCCCCACTACAAAAAGGATGTGGACAAGTTGGAGAGAGTCCAGCGGAGGGCAACAAAAATGATAAAGGGACACAAGACTTATGATAGGCTGAAGGAACTAGGCCTGTTTAGTCTGCAGAAGAGAAGAATGGGGGGATTTGATATCAGCCTTTAACTACCTGAAAGGGGGTTCCAGGGAGGATGGAGCTAGGCTGTTTTCAGTGGTGGCAGATGACAGAACAAGGAGCAACGGTCTCAAGTTGCAGTGGGGGAGGTCTAGGTTGGACATTAGGAAAGCTTTTTTTCACTAGGAGAGTGGTGAAGCACTGGAATGGGTTACTTAGGGAGGTGGTGGCATCTCCATCTTTAGAGATTTTTAAACTGCGGCTTGACTAAACCCTCGCCAGGATGACTTAGCTGAGTTTAGCCCTGCTTTGAGCAGGGGGTTGGACTAGATGACGACCCTGCCAACTCTAATATTCTATGATTCGTATACATAGTCTAGGAACATATTAGCGGTGTGGATACCTCCATGGATGACTATCATCGGGGGCTCAAGGAAGAGGAGCATGAACATCGACTTTGGCAAGTCTTGGATGCAACTAGAGCTGCAAACCTCAAACTAAACGGACAAATGTGTCTGAGGAGTTTGTTACCAGATTTGCCTGTCACTTTGAGGTATGCTTATTTATTAAGGTTACCTTCCTGGAAAGGGGTGTGATTCTATTAATGTGCTTCTTGTGTTACTTCCATGTTCATATGGCTACAAGTCCCCTCCCAATGGAGCTATTCTGCAGGACCTAAGGTTTTCGGGGCTGGGTTCCTGCAGTCCCAGATTCAAATAACCCCCCCCCATATCCTCACACACATTCCAGCTTAACTGAGTGCGTCTGAGCAGACCGGGCTACCAGCACTCTCAGCTGACCCCTTTTACGTCCCTGAACTCAGCAGGCTGGGTGACACAGCACTGTCAGCTGTCACCCTTATGTGCCCCTTGCACCGCACCAGAATGGAGCACACTTCTGAGCAGGCTGCGGCCAAACAGCACTTTTCAGCTGTTCCCCTTATGTGCCCGTGGACTCCGTAGGCTAGGCAGAGCAGCACTTCTCAGCTACCTCCCCCCTCACTCTACAATTGTTCTAGCAATTGTAGAGTGATAAGCAAACCCCATAGGATTTTGGGCACTCCAGGGATCTTTGGCTTAGGTAAAAGAAGCGTTGCTGCAGAGCAAGGTAGGGAAGCCAAGAACACAAAGGAGGAAATGCATTTGGAGAGAGAGAGAGAGAACCTGGCAACCAGCTTGGTTATAATAGTTAGTTTATTGCCAGGTGTATAAAACTTATGATAATAATAGTGATGCCATACAAGGAGAGAAAAACAATCTAACACTTACAATACAACAAAATTACAGTAGGGGTATTGGAGAAGGCCAGCCCAGGTTTGATTACAAAAGTTATACCCGGGGGGGGAAGGAGAAGGAAAGAAAAAAATCTCTCACCACTCCTTGCAGCTCAGAAGTTCCCAGGAGACACGATCTTCAGCTTAGGGTCAGAAGCCCTTGAGAAAGAGGCAAAGCCCACAACAGGATCAGTCAGGAAATGGGGAAGCATGAAGCATTTGGGTCTAGGCATCAGAAGAAGGTTTGAATTTGGGTAGGGTTTTTTGTAGAACCAGGTTTGTTTATGGTAAACAATGTCTCAATGAAGTATCCAGAGTGGTTTCTCTATGCTGGACAATAGGAGCTGATCACTCCCAGCTATGGCCAATGTTCCTTGAGGGAGCTCACAATATAACCAGGCAGATTGACTGTTTTGCATATCAATACTAGAATGGTCTGATAACTGCTGAGCTGGATGGGTGTAGGTGTGAGTTCATTTACATCAAAAGCAGAGATCTCCCATCATGCAGTGCATCCCTGCTTTGCCAATCCCAGAGTTCAGTGCGGTTCCTGCTTTGGAGCTTGATTCTCCATTCTTCATGCTAATTCTTGTTCCATCTTCGATGTAAATGAGGCTCCAGTTCTGCATTCAGTGTGTTAATTGAGATGCCTCTTTTTACATCTGCTATGTAGATGAGGCATGGGGAGTTGTCTCAATTCTCTCACCCTTGTTTGGAGGGTTTTACGTGTGTCTCCCACAGCCTTTTCATAGCTTTTGTTTCTGGTTCAAGCAGAGGCTGGGGGGGATTCAGGTGAGCCAGAGAGAGAGTTGGGGTTTTGGGCCCTGGTTCCCCAAGAACACAGAGCTGCCAGGTAACAAGTTAGAGAACTGACTTTTGTAGAGGACGTTATTCCCCATGAAGGTGTAAACCTGATAAGAGGAAGATTCCAGCCATTGAAATGATGCCACATCCTCAGTCAAAAAAGATCTCCAATGGCTCCTGGGAACGGTTAATTATCCTGGAAAATTCATACCCAATCTTTCTGCCAAAGCAGCAGCATTGAGGACAGCACCTCCTAGTGGACACACCTCAATGGAGTTGGGGTGCTGAACAGGAGGAATCATGGGAATGTTTAAAACAACACCTGACACAAGAACCAGTGTTGACGTTCTGTGCACCAGGAAGCCCTATTAAGACTTCAGCAGATGCATCACAGTCTGGGTTGGGTGCAGTGATTTTACAGAACCACGAGAATTGCTGGCAACCAGAGGCATATGCATCCAGATCACCGACTGATGCAGACACTAGATATGCCTGGATTGAGAAGGAGCTTTTAGGAATCTAGTTTACCCATGGGAGATTCAATCAGTATATTTATGGACAGACCACAAGCCCCAGATTGCATTATTTAGCAAACTACTCAATGACTCTGCTTTAAGAACCCAAAGAATGGTGATAAAGCTGCAGAAGTGTAATTTGCTGGTGAGCTATGGGGGCGAAGTGGAGATATTCTCGGAGTTTTCTCTGAGTGCTGTGTGTGTGTGTGTGCCTTAGATTCCCCATATGTTACTCATTTATTTCCATGATAGGACCCGGGTGTGTGATCATTGCAGAGGGAACTAGAGGGTGGACGGGACTTCCCCAGCCATGCGTACACAGACCTGGCCAGGACCCCCTGCCCTGTCCCAACCAGTTGGAACAGATTGTAACAGGTTGCAGCAGGTGAAGTCAGGGAGGGGTAGACTCCTTGCCCGGGAAGGAGACCAAGGACTGGGGAGGGGCAAACGGGTGGGTCTGGGGGGTGGCTGGCTGGAAGGGCCAGTCCCCAGTAAGGGGGCTTGGTAGCAGGGCCTGAGAATGGGCTCTGAGGCTCCCTAGTTGGTCGCTGCTGTAACTTCTAATTAATCTGCTGACAGTCTCTCTACGCTGTGATCCCAAGATCTAATAAACCCTCTGATTTCCACGCTGGCCGTGAATCACTTCTGACTGCGAGGCGGGTGCATGGCCCCTTTGGAGCGTGGAAGATGAAAGAAAATCAGAAGTGGAAGCAGAAATATAATTTTGACAGAAGGGCCCATGATCTCCCATCTCTTACCCTGAGTGATAGAGTGTGCCTGAGGAATCACACTTCTAATACTTGACCAACCTGACCAAATCTGAATGCCTTCTATGAAGAGGTGACTGGCTCTGTGGGCAATTTCCAGCACCTCCAAATACCCCTCGCCTGCTCCTGCTTTGGCAAAGGTCCTCTCGCTCTTCTTTTCCCTCTGGCCCGAGTGCTGGCATCTATCTCCAGCTGGGCACTGCGCCCGCACGTCTCATATCACGGCCTGGGCCACAGGTGTCGTCTCACTTTCATTTTCTCTGGCTGGCCTGGATCTGAAATACCAGAGACAAGAAAATAACTGACGTGCCGGCTCAGTTCTGGGAAGTGCTGGCCAGTGGAGGCCCAGCGCGGCTCAGGTTGCAGCCCCTGCCTGCTGCGAGGGGTATAAAGGCAAGGCCTGAGCGGTGGCCCCGACTGAGTGGGACTCAGGTGGCTGCTTCGCCACGTGATGATGGGGAAAACCAGCTTCTCCCTGATCCTGGCCCTGGCTCTGGTGGCTGTGGGCACCACGGCAGACGGAAAGGTAGGGGCGGGTGAGGGCGAGGGGTGGGCGCTGGCTCCGGGGTGGGGTGGGGGAGGGGCCGAGGGAGTCATTCCAGTGATAACTTCTTCAGTGGGGGGGCCGGGGGCCAGAATCCCCTTGCTCCGTGCTCTGGGTGAACGGCAGCAGCACGGTGGCCACGAAGGCGCTGGGGGGGCAGGGGAGCTCAGCAGGCAAGAGGAGTCAAAAGCCACAATATCTTCTTTAAAATCTCTCCTGGGGCATGAACTGGGTTTAGTTCAGGGCAGAGAAGACCAGGCTGAGTGGGGCACTTGACAGCAGCCCTGGGAGCTGCAGGAGGCTGCCAGAAAGAGGCCAGTGATCAGCTGTTGTCCGTGCCAGTGAGGGAGGACAGGACGGATTTGGCTTCGTTTGCAGCAAGGGAGATGTAGGTTTGATCCTAGGAAGACTTTCCAGCTGCCAGGGCACTGAGCAGTGGAGCAGGCTCCCGAGGGAGGCTGTGGACTCCCCTCAGTGGCAGCTTTTAAGAGCAGGTTAAAGAAACTCCTCTCAGGGCTGGTCTAGGGGCACTTACGGCTGTCGCAGCGGAGGCGGCTGGACCAGGTGACCTCTCCAGGTCCCTTTCAACCCGATGGGACCCCCAGGATCATAGGCACATTCGCATTTTCTGAGCTTTTGGCATTGGGCCATCGTATGATTCACTCTGCGTAAGGTCAGAATCCGACACGTGTCTGAGAGCAAGAGGAATGGAACCCTTAGATTTCAGGCAAAGCACAAGCTGTCCATGGGGAGATGCAGGAAATCACAGAGCCACTCCCTGGTGCACTGGGAGCCTGCACAAAGCCAGGAGCTCACTAATCTTCCATCAGAAATGATGGCCACTGGACCCCCCTCATGCTCTCCCCACTCCCAGCTGCAAAGAACAGGTGCAGAGGGTCTGCTAGTGGCGACCTGGTCCCCCGGAGTTCTCAGGAGGCAGAGTACACACTAGGCAGTCTTTTTTTTTTTTTTTTTTTTTTTTCCCCCCGCTATTATTATTGTTGTGTTCTGGTTTGCAGGGTCCGTCTTTTGCATTCAGGGCTCTTGGGGTCACAGCCACAGCAAAATGTCTGACCATGCAGCACTGTACGTGGGGCACACCTCCTGCTGACCTCGTCTGCTTCCCTTTCAGTGTGTCCTTTCTGGACTGTGGAGGAATGAGCTGCGCTCTCTGATGGAAATACATGACGTGAATGATGAGGGAGAATTCTCTGGCGAGTATCTCACACTTGTGACGGCCACCAGCAACTGTATCCGCAGGTCGCCTCTGAAGGGAGCCCAGCATGACACAAAACAGAGGGCACAGCCGACCTTTGGCTTCACTGTGAATTGGGAGACGTTCTCAAGTATGTAACATCTGCTGCTTTGGTGCCAGGTGGAGGGAGTTATTGGCAGCATGAAAGGAGGGCACCTGGGACGCTTGGAGGGTTACTGTGTTTTATTGACATTCCAGGAAGTTTTCTGGAAAATGTGACTGTGTCGTAACTGTGTTCAATATTTGGAGGTTAAAATGAATTGTATGTGGCTCTAGTGAGACCATTATTGGATACTGTGTCTATTTCTGGGTACACATTTCAAAGGCATATTAAAATCTTGGAAAGGGTTCAGAAAACAGCTACAAGGATGATTCGAGGTCTGGGAAACCTGCCTCAAACAAGAGACTAAAGAAGCTCAATCTATTTCCCTTAAAAGAGAAGGTTATGGAGGTGGTTTAATCAAGGTCTATGGGTCTACTTATAACTTGAGTGTCATCCCAACCTGACTCCTGTCCCCACACACATCATAAGAACGGCCAGACTGGGTCAGACCAATGGTCCATCTAGCCCAGGATCCCATCTTCTGACAGTGGCCAATGCCTGATGCTTTAGAGGGAATGAACAGAACAGGTCATCATCAAGTGATCCATCCCATTGCCCATTCCCAGCCTCTGACAAAGAGCAACCCCTACCCATTCTGGCTAATAGCCATTAATAGATCTGTCCTCCATGAACTTTTCTAGTTCTTTTTTGAACCCTGTTATAGTCTTGGTCTTCACAACATCTTTTGCCAAGGAGTTTCAAAGGGTGACTGTGTGTTGTGTGAAAAAATACTTCCTTTTGTTCATTTTAAACCTGCTGCCTCTTAATTGCATTTGGTGACTCTAGTTTTTGTTTTATGAGAAGGAGTAAAAAACACATCCTTATTTACTTTCTCCTCACCAGTGATGATTTTAGAGACCTCTATCATATCCCCCTTTAGTCATCTCTTTTCCAAGTTGAAACGTCCCAGACTTATTAATCTCTCCTCATGTGGAAGATTTTTTCCATACCCTTCATCATTTTAAATGCCCTTTTCTGTACCTTTTCCAATTCCAATATTTCTTTTTTAAGATGAGACAACCACCTCTGCCCACAGTATTCAAGCTATGGGCGTACCATGGATTTATAAAGAGGCAATCTGATATTTTCTGTCTTATTATCTTATCGTTTCCTAATGATTCCCAGCATTCTGGTAGCTTTTCTGACTGCCGCTGCCCATGGAGTGGATGTTTTCAGAGAACTATCCACAATGACTCCAAGATCTCATTCCTGAGTGGAAACAGCTAATTTAGATCCCATCATTGTGTATGTTTAGCTGGGATGATGTTCCCAGTGCACATTACCAACACTGAATTTCACCTGCCCTTTTGTTGCCCAGTCACCAGTTTTGTGAGATCCCTTCGTAACTCTTCACACTCAACTTTGGACTTAACGATCTTGAGTCTAATCTAATCCACTCATCCGGGTAATCCAGAGGCTGTGTGCAGCGCAGCTGACCCAGTCACTCCGGGTAACTTCCGGACAGTCACTCTCACTAGAGCTAGGCTAGAGCTGTGTCTCAGGTGCTGTGACTTGAGCCATTCGATGCAGTGAAGATAAGCCCTGTAAGTACCTGCCTGTGGAAGAGCTTTCTGGTGGTAGAAGACACTTTAGACTAGCAGATAAAGGCAGAACAAGATTTGGTGTCTGGGTACTGAAACCAGATGCACTTTATTTCTAATTTGGATACAACTTTTTATCAGTGCGGGTGATCAATCAATGGACCAACTGAGCTCGGCACATGGTGGGTTCTCCATCGCTTGGAATCTGTAAATCAAGACAGTCCGTTTTGTAAAGCTCCACGCTGACTTGGCTCAACCTGCAGTGACGGGCTGGATGCTGCAATGCCCAGATGGGGTTCTCAGAACTAGGTTATGCAGGAGACCGACCGTGGATGATCACAGGGAGGGCAGGCCAGGATCAGAGGCACAGGGGAGAAAGCTATCTCTCAGCTGCACTTCGTGTGGACTGCAGTGGGTAGGTGTGGGAGGCCAGAGAGGAGGCTGGGGCAGAAGCTGGCGGGTTGAATGAGGCCAGAGGAAAATTTGTCTCTGATGCACAGAAGGAAAAGCACAGATCTCTGAGATGTTGAGGAGGCAGACGACAGGGTTTGGAAATGGCCTAGCCACGTGGGACCAGGGAGACTAAGGAGTCCAAGTGTCCCCCAGACTGCAGGCCTCGTCCCCCACCTGGCCCTGCACCGTGTCGCATGCAGCCCTTCTGCTGACTCAACCTCCCTCCCCTGAAAAGGGGAGCACTGCAGATCTCCCCTCTGGGCTGGTGCCTCACTGGGGAGAGGTGCTGCCCTGGGCAAAGAGCTACTCTTTGTATGACTGGCACGTGAGCGGTGTCCTCCCACCAATGACACTCCGAGCCCCCTCCAGCCTGGCTCAGTGTCTCTGGGGGACACAGTGCATGCAGAACTCTCTCCCGCTGACTCCTATCTGACTCCCTCGCAGACTCGACAACTGTCTTCGTGGGCCAGTGTTTCGTGGATGAAAAAGAGAAGGAAATTCTGAAGACCGTGTGGCTGCTGCGTGAGCAGGTCGACTCTCCCGCAGAGGACTGGAGAGCGATCAGGTGGGTGGCTGGAAGGGGGCTGCCCAGGAGCGCAGGTGCTGCCTGCAGAGTTGGGACCAGGGCTGGGCTCTCTACCCAAGCTCTGAGGTGTTGATGCAGGAAACTGCGTGTGGGATGAGATGGTGAAGGGCAGGGCAGGGCTCTCAGCCCAACAGCACAAACTCGTGCGGAACCCCTTTGTCTCCTGCATCTTGCCAGAAGAGACGAAGGTGGAGAGAGCATGAATGGAGGTTTATTCCCCACGCCTGCTGCCATCCCAGGGCCCCTGTCACACCCCGGAGCTGTGTGTGATGCCCCAGGGGGTAGGCAAGGGCCAGGCCATGTCCTCCCACAGCTCTTCTCAGAGAACCCACCGGTGGGTGTGTGACCCAGCGGGCGGGGGGCATCCTGCGAGGGGAGGGTCCCAGGGGAGCTGAGTCAGCTCCAGGGAACAGCACAAGGGATGCCCTTGCTGACCCACGCCGGCTGGACGTGCAGCCTGTGGCACCTCTCCACACCCCCGGGGTCTCCAGGTGGCTATGAAGTGCAAGGTGCCCACAGCCATGCTGCCTCCCTGGGCCAGGCAGCTGGGGCCCTCCTGGGGTAGCGCCTGCAGGAATTGCCTGCCTGCCCTGGATGGCACTGCTGGGCCCTGTGAAGTGGTGCCTGGCTGAGGTGCTTTCCCCAGACAGCGGTGCTCAGCACCCGGGCCGGATGCCTTGAGGACGGGGCGCCCTCTCTGGGCTTCTCTCCTCAGGCTGATGCACTCTTAAAGGGCTCCTCAGTGCATCTGGCAAAGATATAACTAGAGCCTGGGGCTGGCAGGTAAACTAGCCACAGTTAAATTAGAAATAAATCTCAATTTTTGAACAGCGAGGGTGGCAATGGAACAGCTTACCAGGGGCGTCACAGGCTGTTTCTTTAAAAGATCTGCTACACTCCAGTCACCGCTTCTGGACTTGAAGCAGGAATTAATTCTGGGATGTCCTCGAGCCCGTGCTAGGCAGGAGGTCAGATTAGTCCCATGGCCTGTGGCACATGGCTCAGACTAGATGGTCATGATGAGCTTTTCTGACCTTGGGATTTATGAATCACTGGCTCTGGGCAGCCCCGAGGGCATGGCCCATGCAGGGAAAGTAACACCAGCGCTGTGCTTCTCTGCAGGGTCGGCACCAACGTTTTCACCCGGAAACGAAATGAAAGGCGGGGGAAAATCCTTCGAGATCATGCTCCACCCTGTGAGACTCCAGCTCCAACAGCACTGGGAACACACGCTCCAGCTCCATGACTCCTGTCCGCACCCCGTCTCTAATCATCCTGGGCTCTCTTGAGAGCATCTCACCCAGCACCAGAGCTGTTTGCTGGGCTGCAGAGTCCGTCTGTCTCCATCTCACCTCCGCTCTCCGATTCCTCTCCCAGAATTGCTGCCCGCACCCCTGAAGCTGCCTTTTCATTTCTTTCCCAGCAAAGCTCGCAAGCTGGAGGTGAACAAGTCTCTTGTCTTTTACCACTATTGCCTCTCTGGCTTTCCTGGAAGACCTGGATTCTCTCCCATTAGCTGGGCTCTTTCTGGGATGCCCCTGGTAGTTCTATTGCCCCTGGTTCCCTCCTTTTCTCACTCTCCATCAGTCTACAGCAGAGATTGCACCAATTTGTGCTAGTGTCACAGGGAGATGGTGCTCCCCTTCTAAATGGCCCTTACACTCACTCAGGACTATCCGCTTCAGTGTTCACAGCCCAATGGTTGGTTTCTCTTAGAAAGTTTGAGCCCTTCATGGGTTCCGGACTCTAGGTACCAAATAAATTTTGTTCCAATGGAAATATGACGCCATTCTGTTTTTGTTATTCAAAAATAGTGTTTAGTTCACCATCTGCAAGCTGCTTTGTACTGCACAGTGAGCTGGGACAAGGAAAGCATCAGTGGAGAGTGCTGGATTGTGAATATATTTCCCCCATCGCTTGCTTAGAAATTCAGTCTCCCCCTCAACTGCCTGTCATACTGACCAGTATTGTCTCGTCGTCTCCTTGTACTCCGCTCTTGGTCTGTCTGTATCATAGAAAGGTAGGACGAAGGGATCTTGATAGGTCATCTAGTCCAGTCCCTGCACTGAGGCAGGACTAAGCATTATCTAGATCATCCCTGACAGAGGTTTGTCCAACCTGCTCTTAAACCTCCAATGACAGATTCCACAACCTCCCCAGGCAATTTAGTCCAGTGTGTAACTACCCTGATAGGCAGGAAGTTTTTCCTAACCTCCAACTAAACTGCGCTGGCTGCAATTTCAGCCCATTGCTTCTTCTCTGGTCCTCAGTGGATAAGGAGAACAATATATCACCGTTCCCTTTAGAACAACCTTTTATGTACTTGAAGACTGTTAGCATGTGCCCCTTCAGTCTTCTCTCCAGGTTTTTCAGTATTTCCTGGTCACTTGTCTTTTCTAGACTTTCATCCCTTTTGTTGCTCTCCTCTGGACTTTCTCCTGTTTGTCCACATTTTTCCCCATGTGTGGCACCTAGAGCTGGACGTGATACTCCAGTTGAGGCCTAATCAGCATGAGTAGAATGGAAGAATTACTTCTCATTCCTTGCTTACAACACTCCTGCTGATACATCCCAGAACAATGTTTGCTTTTTTTGCAACAGCATGCCACTGCTGACTCCTATTTAGTTTCTGATTCACTCTCACCTCAAAGCCTTTTCTAGCAGTACTCCTTCCTAGGCAGTCATTTCCCAGTTTGCATTACTGCCTGTGGCTCTCAGATTTCGTCAGCTAATCCCTTCAGTCCCCTGGAGTGAACAGCATCTGGCCCTAGTGACTTGAATTCATTCAAATTTGGTCAGAAGATCTCTGACATGTTCTTTATTTCTCCTGATCTGCACCCCTTCCCCTTCATTGTCTATGGTAACTTCACTAATCATGTGGTCACATTATTTTTTCTGAGAAGATTGAAGCAAAGCAGGCATTGAGCAGCTCTGCCTCAAGTTCCACTACCAGCTCCCCTTCTCCATTGAGCAGCGGCCCCATCCTGTCCTTGGTCTTCCTTTTTTGCCTGACACATTTGAAGAACCCTGTCTGGTTGTCTCTAACATTCTTTGCCAGCTGTAACTCATTCTTTGCCTTGGCTTTCCTGATTTGTCCCTACATGTTCACACTATTCCCACGTGTACTTCCTTGGTGACCTGCCCTCTTTCCATTCCCTGTACGGTTCTAAAAAGATCCTTATGCAGCCACATTGGCCTCCTGTGGCTTTTCTTACCTTTCCTCTGCATCGGAATAGCTGGATGTCAAGCCTCTAGAATTACATGTTTTAAGAACTGCCACCCCCCTTCAACTCCTTTTCTTCCTAATTTGTCTTGCATATCATTTTTCCTATTACCCCTGTTCCAAATAGACAGCTTTGAAAGTAACCCATAATTCCATCTGGATTTTGGAGTCTCCTGTTTTGAAAGATACTAGACTGCGGAATAGCCTTTTGCCCAGCCTCTGAGTCTCGTGCACAGTCCTGATAAGATGCTAGTATGTTAATTAGCAAAGAAGTATATACTAATGATACATTTGTTTTTACACAGTAACCAAATTCAGTGAGACAGATTTAAAACCACAGTCACATGAACTCACTTTGCTTAATAATAGACATTTTAAATAACAGTTCAACCTGGCCCAGCTAGTGGTTTCTATAGTGTTTCTATAGGCAATTGCATACTCAGTTGTCCTTATATGGTAGACTGAGATGTAGTTGACCAGTCTGTTCTTAATAAAGCACTTTATCTATTCTTTCAATGGCCATGGGTTTCCTCACTGTGCACAGATATCTTCTGATGTCTTCAGTCTGCGGGATGCACCCTTAAACAGCTTAAGCTGGTTAACTTAATAACTTTGTTTGTTTGTTTGACATTTCTCTTATTTTCAATAACCCAAATTTAATACACAAATTAATCCAATTTGTTTACAATATAATAGGACCAAGTCTTTTGTAACACAAACTCTGCGTTTGTTCTGATTGTCCCAGTGCTTTAGCACAAGTATTCCTGTTTTATATACTTTGGCAGTTTTTGCATAGAAATTCATAGTCCCCTAACATGGGCATTACTAATGTTTTCATAATACTGATAGAGCTTGACTGCTAATATTGATGCTCACAATCTGCTGTGCTAAGCTGTATTGCTCACTCCTCTAAGCACTATGCTTTAGCACAGTGGTCCCCAAACATTTTGGTTGTGTCCCTCCCTTACCCCTGTCTGCACCCCCCACAGCCGGGACTGGGAGCGGGGCCAGGGGCTGCAGCTGGAAGCAGGGCCGCAGCAGTCGGGGCTGAGTTTGGAACAGCGGCCGGGAGCTGGGGCCAGGCCATGGTGAGCGCAGCTGGGGCTGGGAGCAGGGACAGGTTCCCAGGTGGGGAGCTGCAACTGGCAGCCAAGGCCTGGGGACGGGAGCTGAGACTGAAGCTATGGTTGTGGGGTGGGACTGGAGCAGAGCTTAGGGCAAAGTGGGGTGATATGCCCTCCCTGTCTCCCATGGTGGCTGAGCCAGGCCTTGCCATGCCCCCCAATATTCTTCTGCACCCCCACAGATTGCAGACTCCTTTCTTAGCACAAGCGTCAGTAGCAGAATTGTCAAACAACCGGTTTAGAATTCATTTGCTTGTGTAAGCGGGGCCTGAATGAGCTCTCCCCGGCTGAGGAGATGACAGGGGCAGGGCCAGACTGTATGTGGGTGAGCGCCCCTGCTCTGCCTAGGGCGATGGGACTGCTTTGCCCAAATGATCCCTTCGGCTGGTGCTGGGTTACCAATCACTGTCATGTTAAAAGCAGGGGTAACGAAATGTTGTTCCCCTTGTTGTATGAGTCAAGGGCAGCAGGCCATGCACAGCATATTCTGGTAGAAGTGTCACCATCATCCGAAGAGAACTGGCTAAGCCAGGGGCTCGGATGCCAGAGCTGTGTGAAGGTTGATCGGGGACAGGTATCCCTGTCTGCAAGTGCGGGCGCTGCCTAAGAGCCCGGCCATGGTTTAACCGCCCCTCCCACTGATCAAAGATAGAGCGAGTTAAGATTCCATTGGGCGTCTTTGTTTTGCAGTGACGTTCTCTGCTGGGAGGTAGGGTAGGACAGGATAGGAGTGCTCCTGCCTGCTTCAGCATCGAGGTTTCTCCATTGCAAACTGACAGCCGCTGACGGCTGGATGGAACCCAGACAGACTGACTGCACAGTGGAAACAGGTGGTGGCGGGGTGGCTGGTGGAGCGGCACCAGCTAGGCAGCCAGCGGAGCAAGAGCAGCTAGCGGGGTGGCTGGCAGAGTGGCGAACAGTGCGAACAGAGTTGCCGGTGGGGAAACAAGATGCCTTTTCTCCCCCCCACTCCCCATCGTGGTGGGAGGTGAACTCACTCAGGTGCACCTCTTAGCTCTAGATCATCACTGACCCAGGGGCAGGGGGTGTAATTTCCCAGGTGACTGGGTGGGGGCTCAAGCCAGTTTTGTTGTATTTGTTGGAAAGGAACCCCTAGGTATTGAACCCAGCCCTGATTGCTGCCAACTCCCCCTGGCAGAAAGGTTGCACTTGTGATAGCAATTCAGCTTTGTTAACTCTTTCAAAACACAAACTTTAACAACCACTGCATCCCTTTCTCATGCCATACAAGAAAATAGTATAAAAAGCAAAGCAAAATTAAGTTTAAATGCAGGTCTATGCAAATACTTTGAGGGTATAAAACTTCCATGACACTTGGTTGTCATTTGGGAGACCAAGGTGAAAACCTGTTTAAATTGTTTGGTTAGATTTAACATTCTGCAACATAACAATACATAATCTGGCGTGCTACATTTTTGCTATAACATTTTTATAATTATGTATTAATATTTAGTAAAGGTGAACACGTTTATAAAACCCCAAAAGAAATGGAAATGTTATTAAAATTACCTTTACATTAATATTGAGGGTTCCCCCTATAGTTTTTTCTTTGAACAAAAAGCCTGTGATTAGTAAAAGAGAACCCTTTTTGTTTGCAATTGCATTGCTTACTGAAGCAGAAATATATGTATATATGTTTATAACTGAGGCCTTTCTGAACTTTGCAAAAAAATTACTTGGTTAATTAATTATGATGGTTATAACCCACTCACGATATTAAATAGTGTGGTGCCACTTATACTTAACGAGTATAAAATCAGCTTTTCTTGCAACAAAATAAAAACAAAAAAAATTAGTCACGTGACACACACCACAGACCACAACACAAGAAAACATGTGACATACAGAACAAACTGACACTTAAAGGCAAATTGTGCCAGAATTGTATGTATGCCTATACCAGATAAGGCAATAAGAGCTTAAAGTTATGAAGGCAATGCATTTTAGAAAACAGCCAGGTAACCAGAAGAGGTAAACGTTTAAATAAGCAAGTTATTACCTTTTTATTTAAAACTTTTAATAAGAATTGATAACAATTGCCAGGAAGTTCTTCTTTGTTGTGTTCATGTAGCTAACTTAAGGCAGTGTCCGTTATGTCAGATTGCTTTTATTTCTGATCGCTTTTATTCTCTTATCTAGAAACAAGGAAAACCCGTTTCAATCTTAGTTAGTGGCTAAGATTAGAATCAAAGATAATATTTCTGTTGCTTGGCAACCATTGCTTCAAGAAAGTTCAGCGGCTCGTCAGCTGTTGTATTCCTGAAGGGTTAAAATCACTCCTCCACTGGACTGAGTTAAAGTGATGTTCCTACCTTACGCGTTTTGATGATTTCTTTAGGTTTTCTCAGTTGCTCCATTTCTTTCTGTGGCAGGGTTCCTGTAATGACGATGACTTTTCATTTTTTAAACAAAGAGGGCAGAAGCAAGGGGTGGAGGGCGAGCAGCCTGGGAAGGGAAGGAGACACAAGCCAAGAGAGACTAATTATCTCTGTGAGATCACTTTAAAGTCCAGGTAGCAGCAGTGAGTTTAGCAAATTATGAGAGGATATTAAGGAAAACTTCACCACCAGTATGTAAATATATTTTGAGAAAAAAATTAGCTTGGACAGGGACTGGGGCTCCGTGGTATAGAGTGGGGGGCTGGAAACCCAGATCTCTGGTTTGTATCTTGTCTCCAGGAGGAGAATGAGGGTTGCTACCTGCTCCCACAAAACCTGAATTTGCTCTCCCCGTGCCTGTGGTTTTTGTCTGTCAGCCAGGGGACTGCAGGAGTACCCTTCCATGCTGCAGTTAACTGTTTCTGGGCAAATCCACATGTATTTTAAAGACTTTTAGCCTGTGTTTGCCAGCCTACATTTTTTCCTGTTGCTGGTGGCATCTTTTCTGACAACACATCAGTTCTGGTGTTAACCTGCTTACTCTGGGTTTTACTTTGAAATTACTTTTAATCCGTTCCCCGGTGATCGAGTAACGGGCACCCGTCACCTGATGTGCTCTGTTAATTCTTCCATTTCCTCCTCCTCTGATTTACCAATCTAGTGCAAACATTGTCTGTTACTTCTCCCTCCTGCGCACGTCTCCTGTTCTGACAGGCACCCTCTAGGGTTTGGCCTAGCTCTTGCCAGAACCTGGTTCTCAGCCAAGGATGGGTGTGATGTGGTGCTTGGGTCATTCCATTTTACTGGGACCACCTTTTTCTGTTTCTGTCCCTGCCCTTCAGGCATGACGTACGTACCCAAAGTCTGTTGTTGCCCAACAAGATTTATAGCAGCTACAGCTGTCGTCAAGTGTCCGTTCTGTTCCTGTGCTTGCTGCGACATAACGTGTGTCAGGCCAGCTTGCGGCCCAGCTACGGGGCTGGCGTGCTCCAGTGCGCTGGTGTGTCTAGCTCTGTTGCTGTGGTTTGTTTGTTACTTGCCCCTCCTCCTTTGTGGCAAGTTGTCTAAGCCGTCGTCCAGCCGTGGCCATCATTCATGATATCCGACATTTGACTCGGCTGCAAGGCTGCAGTCTCTGCCCCAGCCTCACAGCTGCTGCTCCGGGCTTCCCCGCTGCCTCTTGTTGCCTTCCCATGGACTGCGCACACTTACTGCCCAGCACATCCCTTCCTCTCTGTGGTGACTTGTTGGAAGGGGCAAGGGGACTGGTTTCTGCCCCAAAGAGCGGGCCATGCGCTACTGACCAAGCACGGATGGGGTCACCCGTGCTCTCAGTGCTGTACCTTGTTCCGGCTGCTATTGCTGCTGTTGGAGTGCTGAGGTTAGCTGCGCTAGCGCAGAGCACAGCGTGCCGATTCAGCACACCTCGACTTGTTCCCACTCCTTCCCCCTGCTCCACTCTCCCTGCACGGTGCACACAGAGCCTCACCTGCCATCAGCTCTCCCCGCCCGGGGAATGTGCCCTCACACACCCGATGAGCCAGTGCAGGGCTTCGCCCCAGAGCCAGCATCTTTCCATTGGTTCCTGCAGGCCAATGCCACTGCTGTTCTCTCTGGCTAGCTCTCCCCTGCGCTGGGTTTGTCTATAGCTGGACATGCAGGGTTGCCGACCGTCCATAAATTACAGAGTCGGTAAAAAAGGTACAATTTTAACACAGTGCGTAAAGCCATAAAAATGAAAATGTCCATGAAATTGGGTAGAAATAAACCACATTATATCTGACATTGATTGTCCTCATTCAGAATCACTTTTTGTTTCATAAACCTACTGACCATGACTTGATCCAGTTCCTGTTTTCTATTATTGCACATGCCCAAAGAACCCGATCGATCAATTAACTGCAGCTAAAACAATTGTGTAATTCCGAATGCCTTTGTGCAGAGCAGCGCAAGGGAGTACACGTTTGTAACAGGACTGTACTGTTTATGGGATTTTTAGTGATGTCAGTAACAAGTTTCACCGTGTCAGTAAAAATATCAAGTTCAGATCTTCATGTCAGTAAAACTAAAATGCAAGGTTGGCCGCCCTGGGGCACTGCGCCCGCACGTCTCATATCACGGCCTGGGCCACAGGTGTCGTCTCACTTTCATTTTCTCTGGCTGGCCTGGATCTGAAATACCAGAGACAAGAAAATAACTGACGTGCCGGCTCAGTTCTGGGAAGTGCTGGCCAGTGGAGGCCCAGCGCAGCTCAGGTTGCAGCCCCTGCCTGCTGCGAGGGGTATAAAGGCAAGGCCTGAGCGGTGGCCCCGACTGAGTGGGACTCAGGTGCCTGCTTCGCCACGTGATGATGGGGAAAACCAGCTTCTCCCTGATCCTGGCCCTGGCTCTGGTGGCTGTGGGCACCACGGCAGACGGAAAGGTAGGGGCGGGTGAGGGCGAGGGGTGCATGCGCACGGTGGCTGTGTCGGGCTCCTGTAGGGGGTTCCTGACTGACGCAGGAAGGAGCAGAAGCCTGGGACTCGGGGGGAGGTGGGGCCTTTCCCCTCTAGGCATGTCAGCGGCGATGTCTGTTACAGCCACATTTGGGCTGAGCTGCTGCTCATCGCAGTCACAATCCCGTCTCCCATAAGGGGCGGGACGTGAACCGCTCCAGGGGTGGTTGTATTGTTCAGGAGCAAACCTCACTGACCCTCCGGGGGGTGCGGGAGTCAGGCACAAAGCGCAGCGCCACGGGCGGATTTGGGGGGTGGAGAACACAGCGCCTGAGGCTGTCCCTCATGAGCTGGGGAACGCGCAGGTGGGAGACGCGCTAAAAGCACCAGTGTTAGCTCAGGGTCCCGTCACAGCTGGTAGCTGGCAGCTCACAAAGCAGGATGCCGAGTGTGGCTGTGCTACATGTCCCCACCACAGCTCTCCAGACCCCCCCGCCCCCGATCCCCAAGTTATCCCAGCACACGGGCAGGGCCCAGCAATATCACACTGGGTGAAAACCCCGGGTCTGCCCTCAGGCAGAAAGGGCCCACCTGTTCCTGGGCTATGACTAGGCAGGGGGGTCTCTAAAGCAGGTTGCTAGTCTGTTGTAAGGAACATCGTTAACACCCAGCTGTAAGCAAGCTGACGTATTTTAACCCATGTTAGCTGGTTACATTGCCACCTCGGCTCTTACATAGGATTGGCCTTGTCCAGCGAATGGGCCTTGTCTACACTAGGGGTCTAACACCTGTCGTGTAGACCGTGACAGCTATCTTGTATTACAGACACAGCTTTGTGTCTGGCCTGCACACACTCTAAGTGTTGTGTCAGATCAGTTTGTGCTTTGCAGCCCTGGCCCACATTGAGCAGAAGCAGCTGGACTCTGTCTAACCATCTAATCTTATTACCATGGTACCTGAGGGGGCCGATTCTTATCTCACTCCAATTTCACTCCAGTGTAAGTCCAGTCATTTCAGTGGAGTGGCTCCTGATCCACTCCAGTGTGAGGTCAGAATCGGGCCCCTGAAGAGAAGGGCCTGATAGTCAAAGACACAGGGATCCCAGCTCCCTTTGGGGGATGGATGATCTTGGTGTCAGAAGCTCTGGGGTCAACGCCCAGCCCTGCGGCAGCCGTCCCATGCAACCCCAGCCAGTCATGCCGTCTCTCTGTGACTTGGCAGAGACGAGCACACTCACCCAGGGGGCGAGACTCATTTTATTCTGGCTGGTGAGGCTCCAAAACCTTGGCCAGGTGGTAGCTTCAGGAGAGCATCTGGCTGCTCGGGGAGGGGCGGTGCAATGCTTGGACGTGAGTAAAGCACAGGCTGTTGTGGCAGCAACACAGGGGCATCTGCAGAGCCACTTCTTTCGGCAGAGAAGCTGTATGGAAGATTCTTTGCTAGACAAAACAGGGAGCGCATCAGGCCAGCCTCAGACACAACGACCACGAGAAATGTGTCCGTGGCTGGACAGATTAGAGGCATCTTGGCAAAGGCTCTAAAGAGGCCATAAGGCCCTTTCTTCCTGGGCTGGGCCCATTTGTCCACCCTGCTCCGCTGTGGGTTTCCACTCCTGCAGACAGCTCCAGTCTCAGCAGTGGCTCCTCCGGCCTCTCCCCATGCTCTTGTGTGTCAGCCCCTGAGGGCGGGAATATGACACTCCGGGGTGCAGTCTGGACCAATGAGGGGCTGTGTCACCACCTCCACTGCAAATGTGGGGGCCTCACGACAGTCTGCTGCAGATCCCACCTGGGCCACTCACATGCAGCCTTCCAGCAGGCAGGGCACCCGAGAGTCTGTGCCTTCCAGCTGCTCTCCAGCCATGCTCTGGCTTCCACTCGCTGGGTGACCTCAGCACATTCCCAGTCCTGGATTTCCCCCAAACCATGTGCTCTGTGCTGTCCAGCCTTCTCCTGGGCTGTCCTGGTATAGTAGCACTGTTGCTCTTCTAAGGGGATTCAAAGGCGATAGTTTGCTACCCTAAACAGAGCTCCCACACAGGCTGCAATTAAAGAATGAGTTTTGACTAAAGAATAAAACAAGTAGGTTTAAATACCAGGAGACAGGTTTTAAATGAATGCAAGTATAAGGCATTAAAGTCAGAGTTGGTTACCATGAACTTCATTAACTAGATTTGGGTCAAGGTGCGGCCCCTTCGCACATGTTTCCAGGAACATTGGGAGCAGATCCTGGCCTGAGACTATTGATCAGCAAAGTCCCACAGCTGTTTCCTTTTGTCTTTTTGGGTGAAAAGGAGAGCGGTGATAGGGAGTGAGAACTCGGAGTGTTTTTGCCCCTCACTTCGATAGTCCAGTCCTCCTCTGAAAAGCATTTCCCCGAGGGTTACCCCTAGGTAAAGGTCCTTCCTGCTGTGCGGCTGGAGCCAAGGGTCTGGTAGTGAAAGAGGCTCCAGGCTCTTGTTTGCTAAGCGGCAGATCTGTTTGTTCCTGCCCCTTCCCTTGCTGACTAGTGATGGTGATCATGTGACAGGTGATGGCCCATCAGCTTTGATGACACCTGACTAAAGGCATCAGCTTGTTCTGTTTTCTTTGAGAAATAGGTTTACCCACTCCCCAGACTTTCTGGTAACCAGGCTTCAGTCACAATTTCAGCGGATGTGCACATCTTTACAGAGAATGATGCTGCACACATTTTATCCTGCTATGATTGACCCGTGAGATATTTGTTTTCAAATGCTATTCACAGGCACATTGTGTGCACAGATTATTACAGCAGTGTGCAGGGTGTGAATATAGGGTTACTGTCCATTAAAGGGGGCCATGAAGAGCAGCTGAGAACAGGAAGAGGAGCCAGCACTGTCATGTGCCTGTACCAGCTATGGGCTGGCTACAGAGCTTCCTACCGAGTGAGATACACCCCCCCCGCATGTTCGGGATCAGCTCCTTTAGTGCTCTGCCAGGATGGCCCAGGGTAGCTTAAACGAGGGGCGTTGTTGAACCATGCGATACCCATTTAGCATCTGAGTACAGGAGAACCTCAGAGTTACAGTCACCTCAGGAAGGGAAGTCGTTTGAACTCTGAAATGTTCGTAGCGCTGAACAGAACGTTCTGGGCTCTTTCAAAAGTTTCCAACTAACAGTGACTTAGTACAGCTTTGAAACTTCATTATGCAGAAGCAAATGCTGCTTTTAACCATCTTAATGTAAATTAAATGAGCACGGAAACTGTTTCTTTACTTGTCAAATCTTTTTTTTTAAATGTTCCCTTATTTTGTTAGCACTTTATGTTTAGCGCAGTACTGTTCTGTGTTTGGTGGGTTGGGTTTTATCTCTGCTGCTGCCTGATTGTGCTCGTCCAGTTCCAAATGAGGTGTGTGGGTGACTGCTCACTGTGTATCTCTGGTGTTCGTAACTCTGAGGTTGCCTTGTGAAGTAACCCTGTGGGTTAGGAAAACGAAAGCAACGGCCACCAGGAGCAGAGGAGGACCCCAGTTCTGTGTTTATGGTTTAAGGTTTATTCAGTTAGTTGGCATTTCTAGTGGAATTTCCAGCCTGAAACAATCACAGAGATAAGTGGGGAGGGGAGGGGCTTCCCTTGAGAGCTCAGCAATCAGAGCCCACACCAATACCTTTTTGTTCATCTCTGGTTTGTGGGGTCTGTGCCCTGCATTCCTGGCTCTCGGGGTCACAGCCTTGGCTAAGCATCTGGCCCTGCTGTGCTGAAGGGGGGGGCCTGTTTCTGCTGACCACATCCTTCCCTTTTCAGTGTGCCCTGTCTGGAACGTGGAGGAGCAACCAGGGTTGTTTGATGACTGTATCTGTCCTCAGCGATACTGGAGAATTCTCTGGTTGGTACCAATCTGCTGCAATGGCAGGGGATGGTTCCCGGTCCTCGCCCCTGCACGGAATCCAGCACAACCAGCGGCAGAAGGAGCAGCCGACCTTTGGCTTCACCGTGAAGTGGCAGTTCTCAGGTACGCAGCCTAGACTGTCTCAGGGCCTGGCGGGTGGAGCCAGATGTGACCACAATCAAGGGCGAGGGGCTGACAAACCTGGGAGTATCATTCCCTGTCATTAGGGAGGGCTGGCCTCTCCAAAGGCAGGTGCTGTCAGCCCTTCTTGTGGAGAGGCTCTGCCCTGGGAGGAATTGGAGTCCCAGGGATCACGTGACTCCGGGTGCCTTGTGACGGAGGCCAGCTGGGAAGGGAGCTGCACATATATAAGGCGAGCCTGCTCCTCAGCCAGAGAGGGCCTGACTCGGGTGCTTGTGGGAGCCCTGCAAGGCGCGGTGCGTGGAGGAGGCAGGGGATGGTGAAACCCAAGGTTAAGTGAAGGCGTGGAGACTGGCTGCAGGCAAGGCGCAGGCTGGGGGTCTCCAGTGTGGTATCAGCCTGTGGAGTGGCTGAACCAGTCCCCAGGAGGGAGGCTCTTGAGATGTAGTCAGGTACAATCACCGGGGTTTGAAATGTTCATAGTCTAGGGTGTGATCCAATCCAAGCCACTCCTTGAGGGGGGAAACTGAGGCATGGTGCACTGGGTGCTGGGGAGGGGTGTGCCAGCCCTGTTACAGGGTGCCAGCAAACCCTTGTGAAATCATGGCAAACGTTATAAACTTAGTACCCTGTTTGCTATGGGTGTCCAGTGCTCTTCGGATTCTGTACAGGGAAACTGCTGCTGTAATGCTGTCAGCAAGACAGTTCGCCTGCAAGTGACCTATCAGTCCAGCAGTCTCAAAACAAGGTTCTTTGACTTATGAAAGCTGATCCATTCAGGGACAGGGTCCCTTGGCTGTCCACTGAAAACACAGCTTCCAGACTTTGTGATAAAGCATGAAGTACAGTACAACAAAAGTGATTTACAGGATGGCGACAGTAACAGAGGACAAGGATTTTTCACACAACACTGTTCTGAAATGAAGATGACAAATGCCACCCACAAGACATGCACTGTCTACAGCAGTTCACACATCCTAGTGACGCAGGAGAGATTAGCTCAAACACACACACATGGAGAGGCTCCACATACCGAGGCGGGCTCAGAGATCAGTTTACCTGCTAGTTCAGAGCAAACCTTACGGCCTTGATTTAAAAGCGCAATGTAGTCAAAAAACTCTTTCAAATTATAGGGTGAGATTTTTCAAAAATGCTCTTTATTGGATTAACTCTGCGCCAACTGATGTCTGAGGAAATTTTACCGTTGGCTTCCAAAGGGAGCAGTAGTTTGGCCAATCCTGGGCACTTCTGGAAATCCCACCCCTAGTCTTTGCATTGCTGCTTTTTAAATAGCATGACAGGGTCAGACCTGCTGGCTACAGGAGAGTAGTGGAGGGTATATATTAGCCTCAGGATCAACAAATCTTTGTTCCCTGGGTGATTCAGTTGCGGTTACTCCAGGGCAATTGGGCCAATTAGGCCAGCTGATGCCAATTTAAGGAGCTTGCCCCAGCAGTTAAAAGCTTCTCTGTCAGGCTGATGTGCTGTGCAATAGTGCTTGTGGCTACAATGCAGAAGGTACAGGAGTCAAGGGGAAGCTTGTCTGGGCACAGCCAGGGATCATAGGCACAGAGGCCTGAGGGAGGACCCTTGCCCCAGTTCCAGGAAGGGGACTATGAGCAGTGGGGCCAAGGACAGGTGACCCAGGGAAGGCATTAGGTAGTAGGCCATGCTAGGTCTCCCTCTATTCGCAGGAAAAGGAAAAAATATTGGCAATTAAATCTAGTAAGGACCCTGCCTCTGCTACAAAACAAATGTTCCCTAAAATCTGCTGAAAGTTAGGTATCCAATAGGCTAACAGTGAGGAATTGTTTAATTCCCCATTCTACAGTAAAAGGGAGCTAAGAGTGACAGAACGTGAGTAATGCAGGGTAAAAACATTAAAGGGGAATTGTGATTATCCCAACCACAAGTGTTACAGACCATGGAAATTCAGAGCTCAAGGTTAAACTTAAAAGAAACCCAAACCCCTGCAGGTTGGTTGGGTGCTTTGACTGCCATGCATTGAGGCCAAGCAAGGACTATCCATACAGAGCAGTGTTCACCATCCTAGATCTGAGCAAGCTCCTTCCTTTTAAGGAGACCTTTGATTTCCACTTCCCCTCATGGTGTCAGTTCATAGAGTTCTGAAGTGCAAAGCTCAGTCATAGACTCATAGCAGGTTAGGGTTGGAAGGTGCGGGAGTCGGGAGGTAACTAGTCCAACCCCCTGTTCAAAGCAGGGCCAACCCCAACTAAACCCTCCCAGCCAGGGCTTTGTCAAGCCACAGCTTAAAAACCTCTAAAGAGGGTGAGTCCACCACCTCCCTAGGTAACCCATTCCAGTTCTGTCACTGCCACCGCTGAGAACAGCCTAGCTCCATCCTCCCTGGAACCCCCTTTCTGGTAGTTAAAGGCTGCTATCAAATCCCCCCTCATTCTTCTCTTCTGCAGACTAAACAGGCCTAGTTCCCTCAGCCTCTCCTCATAAGTCTTGTGCTCCAGCCCCCTCATCATTTTTGTTGTCCTCCACTCGACTCTTTCCAATTTGTCCACACCCTTCCTGTAGTGGGGGGGCCGAACACTGGACACACTACTCCCAATGTGGCCTCACGAGTGCCACAGCCGTGCAGACAGCTAGCTGCCCTGAGTAGCTGGCTAGGATCTCAGACACAATTGGACTCTGAGCAGCTGGCCCCTCCTGCCACTCATGCTGCCTCACCTGAACTCTGTTTGAGCTCAGTCAGAGAACACGAGAATAGCCAGATGGGGTCAGACCAAGGGTCCATCTAGCCCAGGATCCTGTCTGCCGACAGTGGCTGATGCCAGGCACTTCCGAGGGCATGAAAAGAACAGGGCAATCGTCAAGTGATCCATCCTTTGTCACCCATTCCTAGGTTCTGGCAAACAGAGGCTAGGGACACTATAGAGCATGGTTTTGCATCCCTGCCCATCCTGGCTAATAGCCATTGATGGACCTATCCTCCATGAACTTCTCTAATTCTTTTTTGAACCCAATTATAGTCTTGGCCTTCACAACATCCTCTGGCAAGGAGGATTGTGTGTTGAGTGAAGAAATACTTCCTTTTGTTCGTTTTAAGCCTGCTGCCTATTAATTTCATTTGGTGACCCCTAGTTCTTGTGTTATGAGAAGGGATAAATAACACTTCCTTATTTACTTTCCCCACACCAGTCAAGATTTTATAGACCTCTATCATATCCCCCCTTAGGTATCTCTCTTCCAAGCTGAAATGTCCCAGTCTTATTAAACGGTCCTCATATGGAAGCTGTTCCAGACCCCTCATCATTTTTGTTGCCCTTTGCTTTACTCTCTCCAATTCCAGTACATCTTTTTTGAGATGGGGTGCCCAGATCTGAACACAGTATTCAAGCTGTGGGCTTACCATGGATTTATAAAGAGGCAATCTGATGTTTTCTGTCTTCTTATCTATCCCTTTCCTAGTGATTCCCAATATTCAGTTAGCTTTTTTGACTGCTGCAGAAAGCTGAGTGGATGTTTTCAGAGAACTACCCACAATGACTCCAAGATCTTTTTCTTGAGTGGAAATGGCTAATTTAGATTCCATCATTGTGTAGGTCAGTATTTCTCAACCTGTTAAGTAGCAAATCCCCCCTAACTTCTGAAAATTTTAATGAGTACCCCAGCACTCAATTTTCCACTGGATTTTATATTTATAGACTAATGTGAGCCATATGTTAGAAGAAGGGCTGAGTATATAAGGCCGTGATATGACAGATGGCAGATCTAGTGTGGGCAGGGTTACCACCTTTACACCAGGGGTGCACAACTCAAGTATGTACCTGGGTAGAGGTGATGTTGGCCAAAGCTAGGAGGCTTTGAGCGGCACGCCAGTGCTGGGGAATATAAAGCACCGTGCCAAATTCTTTGCCATAGATTTGAGAGGAGGAAGGGCTGAGAGAGAGTCAGAGCAGGAGGGTAACTGGTAAAATTTGGGGCTGTCATAGTAGTCAATTTCACTGCTCTGCTAGAGCAGTGAAATTGACAAGTTTTCTGGGCACTGCCTCCCCTTCACTCTATTTTTCCCTGGGTACCCGCTGCCTGTGTCTCATGTACACTCAGAGCTACACGTACCATAGGTTGAGAAACTATGGTGTAGGTCTAGTTGGGATTATGGTTTCTTATGTGCCTTACTTTGCATTTATCAACATTGGGCAATAAAACGACAGATGAAATTCAATCACCCAGTTTTGTGAGATCCCGTTGTAATGCTTTGCAGTCTGCTTTGGACTTCACTATCTTGAGTAGTTTTGTATCATCTGCAAATTTTGCCACCTCACTGTTTACCTCTTTTCCCAGATGATTTATGAATATGTTGAATAGCACTGGTCCCAGTACAGAGCCCTGCGGACACCACTATTTACCTCCTTCCATTCTGAAAACTGACCATTTATTCCTACCCTTTGTTGCCTATCTTTTAAGCCGTTACTGATCCAGGAGAGGACCTTCCCTCTTATCCCATGACCTCTTACTGTGCTTAAGAGCTTTTAGTGAGGGATGTTGTCAAAAGCTTTCTGAAAATCGAAGTACACTATATCCATTGGATCACCTTTGGCCACATACTTGTTGACCCCCTCAAAGAATTCTAGTAGATTGCTGAGGAATGATTTCCCTTTACAAAAAACATATTGACTCTTCCAACCAAATTGTATTCATTTATGTATCTGATAATTCTGTTCTGTACTACGATTTCAACCAATTTGCCTGGTATGGAAGTTAGGCTTACCGGCCTGTAATTGCTGGGGTCTCTCTGGGAGTTATTTTTAAACATTAGCTTCACATTAGCTGTCCTCCGGTCATCTGTTATGGGAGCTGGTTTAAATGATAGGTTACATATCACAGAGGGGTAGCTGTGTTAGTCTGTATACAGCAAAAACAATGAGAGTCCTGTAGCACCTTAAAGACTAAAAAATTTCTGCAGGCATAAGCTTTCGTGGGCTACAATCCACTTAGTCAGATGCATGAAGTGAAAATCACAGATAGGAGGTGTGTACATATACATCCAAGGGTAAGAAACCACAATGGGGAGGGCAAGTGTCGTGAAGACCAATGCAAAGAATTTATTTACTTTCTCTGCAATAGCCTTATCTTCCTTGAGTGCTCCTTTAGCATCTCAATCATCTAGTGGCCCCACTGGACAACTTTTTAGCAGCTTCCTGCTTCAAATGGACTTAAAATATTTTTGCTGTTACTTTTTGAATCTTTGGCTAGCTGTTCTTCAAATTCTTTTTTGGCCTTCCTAATTATATTTTTACACTTCACTTGCCAGAGTTTATGCTTCTTTCTATTTTCCTCAGTAGGATTTAACTTCCACGTTTTAAAGGATGCCTCCAACTGTTTCTTTTACTTCATTATTTAGCCCCGGTGGCACTTTTTGGCCCTCTTACTATGTTTTCATTTGAGGTATACATTTAAATTGAGTCTCTATTATGGTATCTTTTAAAAATTTCCATGCAGCTTGCAGGGATTTCACTTTTGGCACTGGACCTTTTAATTTCCGTTAACTTCCATTTGTCGTTCCCCTTTCTGAAATTAAGTGCTCTCATGGTGGGCTGCTTTGGTGTTTCCCCTCCCCCACACAGGGATGTTAACATTTATTATACAGGTATGGTCACTATTACCAAGCAGTTGAGGTATAGTCACCCCTTGATTCAGTCCTAAGTGGAGCACAGGATCTGATTCAAGAACTGCCTCTTCTCGTGTGGGTTCCAGGACTAGCTGCTCCAAGAAGCAGTCATGTAATGTGTCCAGTAACTTAATCTCTGCATCCCGTCTTGAGGTGACATGTACTCAGTCAAAATGGGGCTACTTGAAATGCCTCATTATTATTGAGTTTTCTATTTTTATAGCCATGCTAATCTCCCTGAGCCTTTCACGGTCACTCTCACCATCCAGGCGAGGTGGTTGGTAGTATGTCCCTACTGCTATGGTCTTATTATTCAAGCATGGAATTACTGTCCCTAGAGATTGTATGGCACAGTTTGGTTCATTTAATACTTGTATTTCATTTCACTCTGCGCTGACTCACAGCCCAGATCTGGGGGAGCAACACCTGGAGATTTTAAGGCCAGAAGGGCAACTTCTCTCCTCCCCCTCCCCATTACACACCCTGTTCTCTGTTCCCTCCTTTCCCCCCTTTATCCCCAGCTGTGCCAACCTCCCCCCGAGACAAGATCCCGGCTCTGACCCTCTTCTGGGGCTGGAGCCAGCCTTGGGGAGACGCTGCAGAGGGCACAGTGGGTTGTTCTGAGTGACCCCAGTGATGTGCCGTGCACTCCCTCCAGCTGTCCCCCGTGAGGTCTGCTCTCTGGGAGGGGTCTGAGAGCAAGTACCTGACCCTGTCACTCTCCTGCCTGCCAGAGTCTCCGCCAGACTCCATGACCGTGGTCGTGGGCCAGTGCTTCGTGGATGGCCAGGGAGAGGAGACCTTGCACACCACGTGGCTGCTGCGCAAGGGGGTCGGATCCCTCGGAGACGACTGGAAAGCAACCAGGTGGGTGGCTGGCACAGGCTGCCCGGCACAGGCTGCCCAGGAGGGAAGGTGCCACCTGCAGAGCTGGGACTGCAGGGCCTGGCCCCGTCTCCGCTCGGCGCTGGGCCAAGGCAGGGCGGGATCCTGACCCCAGCTCGGAGGCCTGGGTGGGGGGGAAGGGCAGGGCTCTCAGCCCAGCACCCCTCTTCCCCGCCCGCCTCCGGGTGCTCTAGGAAGTTTTGGGCAGGAGCCCGTGGCACATGCCATGCAGGAGGTCAGACTAGATGGGGACAATGGTCGCTTCTGGCCTGGGAATCTATGACGCTGTGATCTTGCTGCGGGATAAGGAAGGCCTGCTGCCGTCCCAGGGCCCCTGTCACACCCCGGAGCTGTGTGTGATGCCCCAGGGGATAGGCAGGGGCCAGGCCATGTCCCCAGAGAACCCACTGGTGGGTGTGTGACCCAGCGGGCGGTGGGCATCCTGCGAGGGGAGGGTCCCAGGGGAGTTGAGTCAGCTCCAGGGAACAGCACAAGGGAACGTGCCCTTGCTGACCCACACCGGCTGGATGTGCAGCCTGTGGAGCCCTGCCCCCCCCCCGGGTGCTGCTGGGTGGCTCTGAGGCAATGCCAGTGCGGGGTGCCCACAGCCACGCCACCTCCCTGGGCCAGGTGGCTGGGGCCCACCTGGGGTAGCACCCAGAGGAGGTGCTTCATCAGGCTTCAATCCTTCTCCGTTGAATGCATTTTGTGTCTCTGCCCCACTCAACCCTCACCATGAACCAGGCGGCCCCAAGTAACACCAGCTCTGGCTTCCCCACAGAGTCGGCACCAGTGTTTTCACCCGCAACAAGTGAGGGAACATGGGAGAATCCCTGAGCAGCGACGGTGCCCGGTGACCCCAGCAGCACCCTGGACACAGCCAGCCCCAGGGCTCCTGCCGCACCCCACCCGGAACCATTCTGGGCTCTCGCGAGAGCGTCTTGCCCAGCGTCAGGGCTGTCCGCTGGACAGCAGAGTCACTCGTCTCTGTCTCCATCGCGCCCGCGCTCTCCGGCTCCCCTCCCAGAACCGCTGCCTTTTCGTTTCGTTCCCAGTAAAGCTCTAGAGCTGGAGGCAAACGAGTCTCGTGTTTTTATCACTCTTGGCCCTTTGGGTTAAGCTCTTGCTGAGTCGTGATTCCCGCCTGCCCCTCTCTGGGTTCCCTGGAAGCTGCTGGATTCTCTCCTGTTAGCCGGGCCCTTCCTGGGACGCCCCTTGGCAGATTCAGCCCCTGTTCCTGTCTCCCCATCGCCCCGGAGCAGAGATTGCAGAAGCCTGCACGGCAGTCCCCAGGAGACGTCCTACCCTGTTAAACAGCCTTTCCGCTCACTCAGAGGTTCTGTTTCCAGCGCTCTCAGCTTTGTGTTTCATTTCCTTCAGGCAGGTTCCGCCCTTCTTGAGTTCTGGCCCCAGGAGCCAAATAAACATTTTCCGTTGGAAGAACAGGGCTCGCTTCTGTGTTATTAGCCATTCTGAGCACTCACCCTCCACGGGAGGCGTAGTGCTCCAGAAGACCCTGGGATGGGGAAACTGTTTTATGCAGGGTGTCTAATTCTGGTGCTGGAAAGGGCCAGACACAGTGATGCTTTGGTACTCCATGCACCACATCCACTCCTCACTGCGCAAAGATCAAGGAGAAGATTATGCAGCAACCAAGCGCAGGTTGACTCGTAAAATGCTGCCCACATGTAGCTGCCCTGGTGTAACACATAAGTGAAGATGCTCCAAGAGCTCTCCCATCAGCTCACTAAACCCACCTCCCCAAGAGGTGGTACCTGTATCAGTGGGCCAAGCTCTCCCATCGACATAGCGCTGTCTACGCTGGGGGTTAGGTCAATATAACTCCACCACTCAGGGTAGATTTTTCACACCCCTGAGTGACACAGTAGCTTTGATCTAGGTCTGTAGTGTAGACCTGGCCTGCACCTTGTTACTGACATTCCTATTGGCTCAGCACCTCATTGTGGGACCCAGCATCACTTCCTAGGGCTGCTGCTGCGGGCTCAGACCCTGCTCTGATCTTCTTGACCTTTGTTTCTCTCATCTCCCCCCCTAGCTCCCAGCCCATCTGCTAAAGCCGTCAGCAATTTAATAATTCATGTTTGCGTTCCCATGTCAGCTGGGACTGTGGTGTTAGCATCCCCATGAGACTCACTGGGCAGAAGGCTGATGCCATTCGATGACCGTTGCAGGCTTTCTGCAAACTCAGACAGACGTCACTGCACTGGGTTACCCTTGCTTCGCATGCGGAAGGTGTGGCTATGAGGGCGGGGAGGTGGCTGCGGATGAGCTGTACAGGGGAAATGTGACACTGGTCTCCTACAGCATCCGCAGAAGAGGAGCAATCCTCACTGAGGCTGTGCCCTCTGCCTGACCTGGCTTCGGAGCGCAGCAGTTTAGCAGGGTTATCTGCGGTGCCCAGATCTGCTCAGCACAGGAGAGCGGGAAGCAGCAGCCAGGGAGCCGCGTACAGATTTCTGTGCTGGCCCCAGCACTGGGGGGAGCTGAGCAGCCGCACCAGGCTCGACAGACAATGTGCCAGATGAATTGGCAGTGGGCTCTGCACCCTGTCCTCGTCTGGGATGGCCCATTATGCAGAGGAGGGGGGGTAGCTTGGGAGAACTGGGCAGAGGCTCCATGCAAAAGGCTGAGCAGCAGCAGCGTGTCATGGGGGGGCCCTGGCTCGGCAGAGCCAAGTGGGGAAGCTGCAGGGAAGCCAGGGGGAGGCAACAATGATTTCAGTGGGGCTGTGCGGGGCTGCACGCCGTCAGCCTGTCAAGTGTCAGGCGTCAGACAAAAGATGAAGGCAACACCAGCGAGGCCTGCTGGCTACCTCCTGGGGAGTCCAGAAACACTCGCGAGGCACACACTAGCCCTGGAGCCTGCTGCAGCCCACCGCACACTAGAAGCAGCTGCCCCCCTTACTTCACTCCTCAGTGAGTCCCTCAGGCAGAAGGGAAGATTTGTGCCCAGCCCCTCAGTCGCCCCATTGGGGAGCATCCTGCCTGCCTCCTTTGGGCATAAGCTGGTTGGAGTCGGGGAGCATTCAGTCACCAACTGAATAAGGAAAACGACTGTGCCTGGGCCGTGCGTTGCGCACCACAGCGCAGAGGGCTTCGAGCCAGGCCCTGGCAGCCTCACACAATTCTGAGCAGTCCCCATCCACAAATGGTGCAAGCGCTGCTTGGGCTGTGTTTGTTATCGGCCCAGATTACTGCCATGCGCTCCCGGGTCAGCGATGTGCCCCACAGCTCGTCCACTGCTGACAGTGAAGGGCCCTGGGAATCCCAGCAACACAGTGCTTCGGACAGAACCAAAACTAACCATCTGGTCCTGATATCTGTAAGCAAGGCCTGGGTGGCACTCTCCCTGCTCAGCACATTATTTGCAGGGGCTTTGTATTTGCATGAGTTCAATGAAGTACTCAGCATATTGCATAAACACGCTAGGTGTGAGCATGATGGGAAATGGTCAGTGTGTCAGTTACAAGTCACTTCTGTTAACTGCAGGGGGAATGAAATGTTGGCCTTCGAGTGTATGGCCAAATGGCAGCAGATCTGTGTTTAGCCTGTTCTGATAAAAAATTCACTCTCACCCAACAGAGCCCAAAGGGTGGTGGACGGATGTTTCAGCACTGCAAGAAGATAGGGAGGGATGGGCAGTTTCCTAGTGAGACCATAGCAGTCCTAGCAAAAGGCTGCCCCCAGGCACGGGTTGATGATCTTATCTCACTGATAATGGTAGAGCTAATGATTCCTCTTGGAGTCTTTTGTTTGTTAAAAACAGGGATGTTACTTCCGTGTCAGCAGAAGGTTTTCCTATGAGCTGAAATTCACTAAAATCTGACTCAGTGGGGAAACTTTGACTGACACCCACCAGGGAGGTGCCAGCAGTGGGCAGCACCAGAGATGGTGGGATTGGTTGGCACCAGTAGCTGGCAGGAGCAGCAGTGGTCAATGCCAGCGGATGGAGGGATTGGTCAGCACCAGCAGACAGCGAGATCCAGGAGCGGGCAGCACCAGCAGGAGCCAGGATCCGTTAGCATCTGTAGACAGAGGGGGCCAGCAGAGGGGAACCAGGAGCGGCTGGCGCTGGCAGAGGGTGAGAGCCAGCAGCGGGGACTCGGTGAGGCCTGGAGGTGGCGGGAGGCAGCAGTGGAGGAGACCTTGTCAAACCTGCGTCCGGCAGGAGCTTGCAGAGGGGACTGGCTGAGTCCTCACCGAGAGGTGGAAACTGCAACTACAATGGTCAGTACAGGGGACAGCGAGACGGGAGAGGCGAAGGACATGCCCCGTACTGTGGGATGGGTTTGGCTCATTGAGTTCATGAATTCTGTTTGCACTGGTTCCCAAACCAGTGCGCTGTTATCTCTCTTCTGTTATTAAAAGGTTACTGTCTACACTCAGGCTCTGCTTGCGAGAGGGGAAGTATGGCCCTTTGGGGCGCCCAGGGGTTAGTGGGTGATTTCCCAGGTGACTAGGTGAGGGCTCAAGCCAGTTTGGCGTGGTATCATTGACAGAGACCCATAGATAGAGAACCCGGCCCTTGCTGCTGCCGGCTCTGTCTGGCAGAAGGGTTACATATATTATCCTGCAAAGGAACATGTAACCCTTCGAAGTGGACCTGGGCAGATGGGTCAGCCTGTAGCATTTGCCTCTAGAATGCTGTCACCAACAGAGCAAACCTCGCTGCGTGGCTACAGAAGGAACGTCAAGCCATTGTGTGTGAATGTGCCAAAGTCTGACCTGTCTCTCTGGGGATGAAATCAGCTACGCGTGTGGACACGGACCTCATTTTCAAGGCAGGCTGTGTGGCTAAAAGTTCAGCTCTAGTTCAAGTAGGATTTAATTCAGGCAAGGTCTGTGGCCCGTGTTACGCAGGGGACCATGGGCTGTCCCTCAAGAAGGAAGACGTCTGCCGGGGGAAGGTGACTAATGAGATGGCTGAGGAGTCCAATGTGTGCTCTACACACGTGTTCCGCAAGTGTGACAGCTGGTTGCGTAGAGAGAGCACAGCTGCTGGCTGGGATGCTGTGCACCTTCCTTCTCCCTCTGCCATGTCTCAGCCTCTTGAGCAAGGCGGTTCTCTTCAAAGCAGGCTGAGGCTAGGTGTGTGATGTGACGCCATTGCAGCCTATTGCCAACCAGCTCTTCCCAGTTCATGGCATCAGTGCCTCCCTTCTTAAGATAGACTATCAGGGTGTCCTTGTAGCGTTTCCTCCATCCCCCACAGATCCTCTTACCATGACTAAGTTGAGAAAAGAGGACGTGCTTCAGAAGACAAGTATCAGCCATCCACGTGCTGACCTGCCCAGCAAAGTTGATGTTTCATAATCTTCCCTCAGTGCTGGTGATGTTGACTGCAGAGAGAACGCTGTCATTGGTGTGACGGTCTTCCCATCGGATACGGAGAATCTGCCTGAGGCGGCGCTGTTGGTACCACTCCATAGGCTTAAGATGGTTTCGATATTCTTCCTTGTCTCGCACCCATAAAGAAGAGTGGGGATGACAACTGCATTGTAGCCCAGGATCTTAGTTTCCATTCGCAGATCTCTGTCAATAAAGACATGACAAAGCAACTTATCAAATGGCACAATGGATTCTATGCTCAATTGCCACACCGAGGCTGACTGTCTGGGAGAGGTGGCTACCAAGATAAGGGAAATACTCAACATTTTCCAGGAGTTCACTGCCCATGACAATTTGGGGGACAAGAGTGGGGGCAACTTGTGCTGGGGCAGCTGGTGGAGCACTTTAATCTTCCCGGTGTTAGGAAAAATAAATGGGATTCTATGGGAGACACCTATCCCTCCTGCCAACAATTAAAAAGGTAAGTGTCGAGGTCCTCCTTCCGGATCTGTCACCAGAGTAGTTAAGTGAACAAATACCAAAGACTCAAAGTAAAGTAAAACAAGGAACAATTTATTTAGGGGATGAACAACAAACAAAGGGTCACTCGGGGATGTAACAAGGGGGAGCTGAACTCCAGGTCCTTTCCCAAATTAAAATCGAAATTACTCAGGCCCACAGCCAATGAGATGTACTGATGGGCTGTTCTTCACCCTCCTAGGGTTCTGTTCATGACTCCCAGGATGACGAGACTGGAGACCAGGATCCAGTGATGGCAAGAGGAACCACTGCAGACAGGTCAGCTGGGCTCCTGTGTGGGGGTGATCTGTGGTGTTATCCTAGAGGTTCCGCTTTGTCTCCCCTCTGCTCCTGCGCGCAGCGTCACTCTGCTGCCTCTAGGACAGACTGCCCAACTTGCCACAATTTATAGAGCTCTGTTGCCGGGCAGATTACGACTCCTTCCCACCTCTCCCTTTCCTGCCTTCACCCAAAAAGGGCGGGCACAACTGGGGAGGAAGACCTCCTAGATGGAGTCTCAGTTGTCCTTTCGCCTATTCAAAATGGTGATTACCTTATACAATGTTGTCAGCTCATACAGATGACCACAAAATGGGGAAATTTACACTAATGATGAATAGGGAATGTAAACCTGTGATTTCACACCCAACAAGGGAGAGTCCTAAGGTATGATAGGTGCCTGAGGCTTGGTCTACACTTACCTCCACGAGTCAGCAGCAGCCAATGGGAGTTACGCAAAGTACGCAAAGAACTTGTGTGACTCCCGTTGACTTCTGAGCTTCTCTTCTGTGCAACATCTTCACTGCACTGCGCCGATGGGAACCGCGTTAAATAAATAAAGAAATTAAATCTAAACAGGTCAGTCCTCATAGAAATACAGTGAGAAGAAATGCAGAGTTCCCAAAGATTAGGTTGAATTCACCTAAGTCTCAGGTTAGGGTCTTTGATCACCAAGTCTAAAGCAACATCTTCCCTCCCATTGCTTGTAGGAATCTTCAACTGGAATCCATGCAGACACATAGATGAATACAGGCTGTTGGAGAAGAGTCAATATGGCTTAGGTAAAAGGAAACGGTACCTCACCAATCCACTAGAATTCTCTGAGTGGGTCAACAGGTATGCAGACAAGCATGACCCAGTGCATACAGTGTACTTTGATTTTCAGAAAGCCTTTGACAAGGTCCCTTACAAAGGCTCTTAAACAAAGTAAACTATCATGGGATAAGAGGGGAGGTCCTCTCCTGGATCAATAACTGGTAAAAGACAGGAAACAAGGGGTAGGAATAAATGGGCAGTTTTCCTGACTGCTTGCCCTCCTGCAGTCTGATCCCAGCAACAGGCAGGGAACCTACAGAAGCATACCCACAACTGCCACACCCAATTCCAGACATTTCTGAAGGTGCTGTGCTAAGTCAGCCCAGCAACAATGACCCAGACACCCCTTGCTCCTACCGAGCCCCCCGTGCCCCTCCCCCAGATCTCTTGAAGAGAGAGATCTCTATTGGGCACGCGGGTTACACCAGGTTCACAGCGATGCCATTACTAGCTGAACTTCAGTGTGGCAATGCTTTTACTGTGGCAAGTCTGTCTCTAGCTGGACATTTACACCGCACCCCTCAGCTCACTGCCCTGCTCACTTTCACTTTCCATCCTGGCTCTGCCGGCCTTTCATCCGGAAATGCATGTCACAGCTGAACTGGCCCCTTAACAGGGAACTGGTCCAGCCTACCTCTGCCTCATGAACAGCCTCTTGGTGGGGTCTAGAAGAGCACAGCTGGTCTCTGAAAGGAGCCAGAGAGGAACAGGAAATGGAAGTGGGGCTGGCTGGGGAGTGGGCTGTGCTCAGCTCAAGCTAGGGAGTCTGGCTGAGCTGATGAGAGATGGAGCATTTTCTAACCCCAAATGATGTCACTCTGGAAACATTAGAGAGATGAACGAATATAAAGTAGAGGAAAAAAGAGAAGAGTAGAATCAGAAGCAGATGATGATGATATCAGCAAAAAAGCAAAGCTGAGGAAGGATATGAACCAAAATGTTGTAACTGTAGATTCCTAGCCAAAGAAATAAGATGAAGAGCCAGGAGGCTGCAAGCAGGTGGGCTTTTGGTTGGATGTAAAAACAAAGAGCAAGCTGCTAAACACTAAAATGGGAAGGAAAGTTCAAATTAGTTGCCAGCTACTAAAGTATTTGACTGAATTAGAGGGGGTAACAGATGGCCTGCCATTAGCATTGACCTGTGATGGGATAATCAAAAGCACAGAAGAAGATAAAGTGTTAATAAGTGACTAATTAGTAAAGGAGAAAGCAAGCACTCAACAGCTGTTCTGATTACATATAAAGGAGGGGCTCTCCCTGGGAAGTAACACTGGGGAAACAAAAATGATGAGGGGGCCGGGGTACATGACTTATGAGAGGCTCAGGGAATTGGGCTTGTTTAGAATCTGCAGAAGAGAAGAAGGGGGGGAGGGGATTTGATAGCAGCCTTCAACTACCTGAAAGGGGGCTCGAGGGAGGACGGAGCTAGGCTGTTCTCAGTGGTGGCAGATGACAGAACAAGGAGCAACGGTCTCAAGTTGCAGTGGGAGAGGTCTAGGTTGGACATTAGGAAAAAGTTTTTCACTAGGAGGGTGGTGAAGCATTGGAATGGGTTACCTGGGGAGGTGGTGGAATCTCCATCTTTAGAGGTTTTTAAGGTGTAGCTTGACAGCCCTGGATGGGATGATTTAGCTGAGGATAGTCCTGCTTTGAGCAGGGGGTTGGACTAGACACCTCCTGAGGTCATTTCCAGCACTAATCTGCTATGACAAGACTAGATGCCTTCCTGGAAGATGGTTTAGTTCAGCACAAGTTACTGGTTTCAGTACAGGGTAACCTGGTGAGATTTAACATCCTGTGCTGTATAGGAGGTCAGACTATCTCCAGAGAACTTAGTCTAAACAGACAAGACAAGGGGGGTGGGAAGAATTATCTCCATTTCACAGATGGGGAATTGAGGCCCAGAGGTGAAGTAATTTGCCCAAGGTCACTGAAGGAGTCTGTGGCAGAGACTGGGCTTGAATCCTGCTCTCTGAAGTTCCAGGTTAGTGCAAGCTTGAATGCGGAGGTCAGTTTTATGAATGTGCCAGGGTGCCAGTTAGACTTTAACTCTGAAATCTAACAAGCACGACTTTCCAATTGGATTACTATTACAGCCAGTACTGAAATGGAATTGAATAATGATAGTGTCTTTTATTGAGGCCAGGCAGCGCTGGCTTAGTAATTGTAATGCTCGGTTCTTCTCAGGTCAACTTTTACCTTGGACGGTATTTCTCAGACCAGGACACTTAGTTGTTCTTAGATCATTAATTCTTCAAGAACCACGTACATCATGTAAGTCCTATGGCCTGATGCCTGGGAGTAGGAAGCTTGCTGGACATCTGTTGGGGAACAGTGAGAAGAGTGGCACAGAGCTTCTGGAGATCTCGTGGGGCTCCATAGGGCAGGGAGGTGATATAATAATTGGGCTTACAAATTTATCTTAAGTGGGAGCTCAACTGTAAAGAGCATGTGGAACACAACCAATGGGGGTGGGAAAAGGTACACAAGGGAGACAGACTGAAATTAGTCCAGACAAATGGGCCTCCTGATATAACTCAAGGACTGTGTTAAGATCCAGCCAGCTAAACAAGGGATGCGTGGAACCAGAAATCAGGGAGCTAAAATTGGTGTGCTGGAAACTAGTCCTAACTGGTGCACAGTAATGAAGGGAGGGGCTATTCTACCCGTCACTCCCTCTGTGGGTCCTTAAAGAAAGGGACTCTGGAGAGAAAAATTGGCTGTTGGAGCCAGCTTCACCATCCTGGCTGCCACCCCTACTGTCTCCTGGGTCCCTGACCTTCACCATCCTGATCCAGAGAGCTGTCCTGACCAAAGCAGGCCAGATGAGGGACCTGGGTGACATTGCCATCTCCACCGGCTGCCGCTGGATCCCAACCACTGCCGGGGCCTTTAGCAACAGCAAGAATGTTTCTAGGCCACTCCGCCACTTTTCTTTATTACCGTCTTTGACACCATCTCAAAGATTCAGACCAGGGGGGGTTTCCTTCTAAAATCTCTCTCCAGCGTGTGGGAAAGGAAAGCAGGGCGACTGTTACCATGACCGCCTCCCTCTCCATTGCAAATACCCTTTCCAGTCTCGTTAGTGCCTGTCTAGCAGGCTGTTGACGGGTGTTTGCTGTGGTGCCAGGCAGGCCGCAGTATCCATGCACTAAGCCCTGGGCACTGTTTAACACTGTTTAAGGCTGGACAGTGGTTGGGTGACGCTAACACCTTGGACTCTCTGGGCCCGTCGGCCAGCTAAATTAACAGAAGGCAGCTCTTTGCTGCCATCCGTCGGTGAACCCGGAGAATTGACCCACTAGGCCAGGCCTCGTTTGCGTTTCGTTTGGGTGACAATGTGGAACATTTTGGTTAAAACCCAGCTGAGTTTGGGGGCAGTAAATTGCTGTTGGGAAATGCAGGGACAAGAGAACTGCATCAAACGTGCCTGGAGGAGTGGCCACCATGACCAGCAGGGCACCTGGGTGCACTGGGGAGGGAGCCTGACCAGAGATGAAATGGGAGTGAGGGGGAAAGGAATTATTTCCTTTGGGGGGGCCTTCCTGAGGGTGAGTTCTGTGTGAGCCCTGAGGATCACTGGGCTCTCTAGAGAGCTGAGACAGCTGCAGAACTGCATGGTGCAGCGCCGGGGCCATTGAGGGGACAGATGGCACAGCGCGGAGGCAGTGGGACCTAAGGGGTCCTGGTGTGGGCCTCCCTATGCAGCAATCAAAGCTGAGATTACTTCAGCTGGGTCAGGGGTTCCAGGCCACACTGGCCCGCCAGAATCCTTGGACTGCTTCAATCCCAGGCCAACACAGCGCGAGCGGGGCGCGGGGCGCAGGAAGGGGTGAGAATGCCCCAGCCACGCCTGCTGCTGGAGGACCGAGGGTGTGACTATCTCTGGGGCACCCTGCAGGAGTGGGAGTCTCACAGAACATTGCTAGCACCGTGGGCACCCTGTACTGTACTGCAGGGGCCTTGGGACTCAATTGGGGGTATACAGCTGGGAAGATCCTGGGAGGCTACAACGCCCATGGTGCCTTGGGGGAAAAGGAGAGACTCTTCCCCTTCCCGGAGTCAGAGAGAAGCATGTGGGGGCTCCATTTGGTGCTGGGGTGGTGGCAGTCGAGGCTGGAAGATGCTGCCTGGGTCCCAAAGCTGCTGCTGGGAGCCTGCTGGAGTTGTGATGGGGCAGGGAGCTTCGGAGGTCGGTGGCATTGCCCAAGCAGGGCAGGGACTGAGCCTGGGGCTGGCTGAGGTGGGCCTGCAGTGAAGGTGGGTGAGTGCCCTGTTGTTTGGGGCAGGGCTGGTAAAGGAAGGGGCACAGCAGAGAGACTGTGACTGGGCCTGAGAGGAGGCAGAGAGAGAGAGAGAGGGAGTCCCTTTCAGCAGGACCAGGACTGCAGACATGTGGTTGGGCCAACTCCAAATCTCCAGTTTGATCCCTGGGCCGAACGGACACACCGAACCCACAGAGCGCTGTCTCCTCCTTCAGATCTTCAACGCGCCCACGCCAGCAAGGGGTCAGGGCTCTGACCTCTAGGGAGTGCACTCCGGAGGTGGGGTAGGTAGTGGCAGTGTAAATGCCAGCTAGACAAGTTTCATTTATTACTGTATACTACTTTTATTAATTGATTTATCAACTGCCCCTGTGGATTTAAAACAGCAGTGATGTTTAATGTCAGTCTGTTATGCCAGATTTCCTTAATTTGTGAAGTAAAGTTGTTAACTCTAATTGAAGTATCGAGGATGGTTAGTTTGCATAATTGCAATTGTTAAATTAGACCTGTGTCACAGATTATTATTATTATCAGACTAGGTTTAGTCCTGGAAGCTCCCAAGGCCGCAATTGAGCGTGAGCAGGGGCCAGCCAGGTGGGGGCACGACCAATTTTAAATTCCTTTAGGAGTAAAGGACTGCAGCAGAGGGGTGAAGAGAGGATTCCCACCTATCCTACATCAACACTGGGATACTCAGGATCTCCTTTGTTGTCAGCACACCGGTGAGTGTTGCCTGCTCTCAAATAACCCAGCAAAGGAAGGGGTTACATATATATACGCAAGCAGGCAGGCTGGTCCTATACCCAGTGGAGGCAGAGACATGGGTTACGCTGTGTCTCTGCACAGGGTCAAAGTGCAGAGCAGGGTAGCTTAGCCAGGAACGTCCAGAACACAGCGTGCTGGTGGCAGTCACTGGACGTGCTCAGGAGCGATTTCTGAAGCTTTATAGGGAGTTTTCATTGTGGTCAACCCACCTGGCAGGTCATCCCCTAGTCAGCCTTTGAGAGCTGAGCCAATCAGAGCACAAGCAGGGGAAAGTGATAAATACAGGAGTGGGCCTGGCTGATGGAGATAGGACCAAGAATTGTGCTTGCTGAGGGCTGGGTCCCAATCTAGCCTGGCTATGGGATGGCGATTCCTGTTTCAGCAGGAAAATTATGCTGAACCCTCCTATTTGAATATATGTAACAGAAACAAAATGGACTGTCTGTGTAAGGAGCTTTTGTTTAAAAGTTATCCATAGCATTCCAAATACTACGTACAATGTTTTACTCCATTGACACTGGTTTCTGCGTGGATGAAATGTTCATTTTACCAAGAAACCAAATGGCACTCTCACCTTGGCAATGCTCTTACTAATGCAGCCCAATATGCCCTTAGCCTTCTTGGCAACCAGGGCACACTGCTGACTCATATCCAGCTTCTAATCCAGTCTAACTCCCAGGTTCTTTTCTGCAGAACTGCTGCCTAGCTCGTCGGTCCCCAGTCTGTAGCTGTGCATGGGATTCTTCCGTCCTAAGTGCAGGACTCTGCACTTGTCCTTATTGAACCTCATCAGATTTCTTTTGGCCCAATGCTCCAATTTGTCTAGGTCACTCTGTATCCTATCCCTCCCTTCCAGGGTATCTACCACTCCCCCCAGCTTAGTGTCATCTGCAAACTTGCTGAGGGTGCAATCTACTCCATCTTCCAGATCATTAATGAAGATGTTTAACAAAACCGGCTCTAGCACCGACCCCTGGGCACTCCACTTGTGACCAGCTGCCAGCTAGACATGGAGCCATTGATCACTACTCGTTGAGCCTTACAATCTAGCCAGTTCTCTATCCATCTTATAGTACATTCATCCAACCCGTAGTTCTTTAACTTGCTGATAAGAAAACTGTGGGACACCATATCAAAAGCTTTGTTAAAGCCCAGGTCTATCATATCCCCCAGTTTCCCATGTCCACAGATCTTGGCTATCAGAGGGCTCTTTCATCTAGCAGGCGAAGGAGAGCTAGATCCAATGGCTGGAAGTAGTGGTTGGAAAAATGAGGCCAGCTGTCTCTTTCTAAAAGGTCCACGCTGAGCAAAGCCCAAGGTACTGGCCTCAATAGTGTCACTTACGTAATAGGGGAAAATATTTCCTTCCACTGCAGAGTTGGGGTTTGCTGGACAGGACAATGCAGGGTTGGTCTGGATAGTTGCAACGGTCCTTTCTGGCCTTGACATCCATGAATTTGTCTCATTGCCAGAGGTGAAAATCGGCCCCAGGAGCTCTGTGCACTCAGGCCTCAGCCTGGAATGGAGCGAGGCTGTTCTCAGTGGTGGCAGATGACAGAACTGGGAGCAAGTTGCAGTGGGGAAGGTCTATACTGGATATTACAAAAAACTTTTTCCCTAGGAGGGTGGTGAAGCACTGGAATGGGTTACCTAGGGAGGTGGTGGAATCTCCATCCTTAGAGGTTTTTAAGGTGTGATGATTTAGTTGGGGTTGGCCCTGCTTTGAGCAGAGGGTTGGACTAGATACCTCCTGAGGTCCCCTCCATCTCTAATTTTCTACGATCTCCACCCCATGTAGGTACCAAAGAGACTGGGATTAAGGAGCTCCTTAAACATTGCTTTGAAAAGCCGGAGCGATGTCGCCCCTGAGCCTGTCGGTGGAAGGCATGCTTTTAAACTTCAGTTCATTCTGGTAGTTCTTTTCTGAACCATTTCCAGGATTTTACTATTCTAACACCACAACTGGACACAGCATCTAGCAGTCGTCTCACTAATGCTGTGACAAGGTAACGCACCCTGCCTGCACCTACTACACTTGTTCTCCCTAGATCCAATGATCGTATTTGCTGTCTAAGCCACTGTCTCCTCTGTCCCATCTGGCTTCTGGCTAATCAACCCTGGATTTAGCTGAGCTCTGTGACATCCTGGCCACATGCAATCTGGGGCCAGGACCTGCCTGGGTCAGCAAGCCAGGCAGCAGGTGAAAGCCCCTTTCCGTGCCCCAGGCCTCTGCAGCATGGGGAGACAGACACTCTGGCTTAGCCTCTCCTCTGCCCCCCTGCACAGCTGGGAGCTGACCTTGGCAGGGGAGGGGGCTGCTGCTGTGGCAGGAGCAGGCCAACTCCCCACCCCACAATTACTTCCTTGGGGGTGAAACAGCAAGACCGAGGTTCTGCCTGCCACTGGCTGAGTTGAGCCTTGCAGGGCCTCCTGCCCCATCTGGGCTTCTCTGAGCCAGGCCTGCTGGGTGTGAGGCAGGCTGTGGGAGCAGCAGTCTCTGGCAGCTCTCTGGAGCCATGCAGTGGGTCAGTGGGGGCAGCAACAGGAAGGGCCCTCGTCAAGGCTCAACCAGCGACTGACCCAAGACAAGCAGCCTGGAGGCCCTTGGCCACAGTGGAGCAAGGCCAACAGCTGCCCCTGATCCTGGCTCCCAGGGTGGTGGTGGACAGGGGGCACAGGCCGAGGGCAGGTAAAGCAGAGCCCCCAGGGGGCTGAGGGACAAATCTGGGTTAGACGATGGGGTGTTATGGAAGGCAGGGCTAGAGCCAAATGGGTGGAAGTAGGCACCTTGGCCAGAAGGCAGGCAAGACACTGCAGCAATGGGGAGGAAGCCACAGGCTCCAGCGCCTAGGAGCCTTTCCCAACCCCCTCCCACCCCAGAGCCAAAAGGGAGAAGGTAGGGCCTGCCTGAGCAGCTTCCTGCTTCAGAGCTGCCCTATGGAGATGGGCCAGGCTAGTCACCAGCCATGAGGAAGCTCCTGCTAATGAAAAGCAGGTGAGGGGGCCCTACAACGGCTAGACCATGTACAGATCCCAAGGGGGGGGGGGTCTCCCTGCCACCCTAGGACTGACCCAGCCCCTGCCCCTTGGAGAAGTCCTGGAGAAAGAGGGAGCCAGCAGGAGATCACGGAGGAGACGTGGCACTGAGCAGTGGCCAGCCTCCTCCGGGCCCCACTCCCAGAAGGGCGACTGCTGGTCTCGGACAGGCCTGGGAAGGCAGTGAGAGACCCCTGCCCCAGGAGGGTTATCGAGGCCCGGGGTGGAGTTCTCCCAAGGGGGACCCCACAACACGCGTGTAGGAAGGGAAGCTGCCCACTCCAGGTCCTGCTCTGCCATCCCCTGGACAGAGCTGGTTCGGGATGCGTGTGCAACAATCTGACAGCCACTGACAGGGCCTGGGCCTAGCTGACTCCGGCCTACAGCGGAGGTCAGCTCCTGGGGCACTCATCCACAGGGGAGCCAGAGCAGCTCTGCCTGGCTTCCCCTGATTGTGCACTGAGGGCGGTTTCACAAGCACAGGGGAGGACACGTTCCCCGAGGGAAGCAGCAGGATTGCTGCTCAGTGCAGAGGAGGTTGGTTCTTCAGCTCAGCTGAGAAATGGTCACTGCCCTGGAGCAGGGGCAGGACGGCCACAGGCACCAGCCCTGGAACAGGTCCCAAGCCAACAGGAGTCCAGTCTCGGCCTGGGACCATTGCAACACTCCCCCGCAGGCAGCTGTGGGGCTAGACAGACACCTGCACAGAGGGGACAGCCCAGCAGAGGGTCCACTTTATTTACACAGTATTAAGAGAGACACTCTTATTTACAGACATTACCATCGCAGTTAGGAACCCGCTGGACCAGGAGCCCTGGCTCTCCCTTCCCTGGGCTAGAGCCAGCAGGCTAGGAAGGAGGGGCAACCTTGGCTGCTGCTAGCTCAGCCGTTACGCCTACCAGGGCTGAGGCCGGAGTCGCTGACAATGACGACACACAGGAGGAAGTCCTGCTGGCCCAGCCTCTCCAAGGCGTAGGTTCTAGCCCCACACCACCCTGTGACAGCGCACAGAGACTGGGGCTGCCCCACAGTGCTCTGCACCCCTAGCACAAGGCCTAGACCCTTCCTTCCCATGGGATCATAGTCAGCAGCCCCAGCTCCTGGGACAGCAGCAAAGGCAGCCCACAGCACTGGCAGGGAACCTTTGCCTGCCAACTCCTCCAGCCAAGGCAGGAACAGCTGAGATGAGAGAAGCTTAGAGCTGTCGCCTTGGCCCACCCCGCTGAGGGTTGGGGAATCATCAAGCCGCTGGAAGGGACTTGCTGGTTTCCCACTCAGTCCAGCTGCATGGAACTCAGTAACACAGGCTTTTGATCTGGGAGGAGAGGGACTGCCCCCACCCACGCTGCAGCTACAACTGGTTCCTGCTATCCCAAAGCCCAGCTCCCCCCAGTTCAGGTCTGGCCACGGGGGCAGCAGATCCTGCGCAGGAGCGTTTAGAAGCATTTGCGTGGATAATGTTAAAGCTGAGCCACCCTGGCTGCCCCCGCGGGGACAGCTCCTGGCCCGTCACAATTACAGCCAGACGGCGTGTGGCGCTCACATCTCGTCAGCACGGTGCTGCTGGATCACTACACTGGTAGTGCGCTCCACCCACTCCTGCTTCTTTGTCACCCAGGTTGCTGGCTCCGCTGATTTGTGCAGGGGGCTCCCCCCAGGAAGCTGCTCTGGCGGCTGCTGCTGGCGGGGGCCCAGCTCAGAGCCAGCTCCTGCTGTAGGGTCGGAGGACGAGTTGCTGTTGATGGCAGATCTGTGCTCCGCCTTGGGTGGGCTCTGGCCCCCCTCCCGGGAGTGATTGAGGCTTCCCAGGCGCAGGGCCTTCTCTGATTCCAGGGCGAGCCCTTCCAGCGTGCCCTCCTCCTGCATTTCAGGCACCGCCACCTGCTGGGTGGCTCCTGCCTGAAATCGAGCTGTGTCACTCGGGTACTCGCGGATCTGCCGAGACAGCACTGCAAGAGAGAGGAGAGTCAGCCTGGTCGTGCACCAGGGCAGGGGGCTGAACCCAGGCTCTCCTGGCCCTGCCCTGTGCGGGACAGGACAGAGCAGCTTTAGCAGGAGTTTGCAAAGGAACAGGGCAGCAGGCAACCCACAAACAGGCATCGCCACGAGCACCATGTACAGGAGCCACGAGACTTGTGCAAGGACTGGGGAACCTAGTCTCTGCTGGGCTGCATTACCTGGAACGTTTCTGTCACGCGGGCTGCATTAGGAGGGGGGAGCATTTGTGTAATTAGAC
>ML675675.1:559929-590582 GCA_007922155.1 Mesoclemmys tuberculata | reverse complement strand
GGAATAACGAGTCCCAGGGCACTGATTAATCAGTGGCTGCGCAAGTCCTGAGCCTGGCAGTGACTCGGTGACTTGCAGGGAGAGGGGACGGTGCCTCTTGTATCTGACCCCAAGCTCGGTTTCCCTGCCCTTGCAGCTCCCAGCCTGCCTGTCTGCTAGGCTGTCTCACTGATGAATTTATTAAGCTGGAGGGAGGCTGGGGTGGTCATTTTACTGACAGCACAGTGGGACAGCCGCCTTCAGCAAATAGCATCTTCCCTGCTTACTCAGCCTGTCACTTCTGCTTCTGGACCTCCGCAGAAACTGATGGTTCTGTGATCACTGAGCAGAGGCCTGTGGCCACTGTGCGGCCTCCTCCCCAACCCTTATAGGGAGCAGCGCTCTGCTGCTAGTTGAAGCTGTAGCTTCCTGTTTTAGCTTCTCAACCATAGCTTGCTGCTTTTTTCCTGTGGGATGAGCAAGCGGCAGCATGGGGTGGCAGGCAGCTGCTCGTTGGTTGTCGAGTGAAGTTTCTCTGCTTTCCAACTGAGCCTTGACTCAGTGTGGCCATGTCTGGCTCTGCTCAGTTGCTCAGACTGACTCTCTTGCCATCCGTTAGTTACAGTAACGTTTGCATTAGCAGTCCTTGTGGGATGAACTGGTGACTAGGAAACTTGCAAAGGTCCAGATCTGAGCCCTCATCGGTTTCTGCAGAATCTGAGCTTTCATCTACCACCGCCCCCCACAAATTCTAGCCCTCTCTGAATGTGCGTGGGTGCTGCACTGTGCCTGAGGCTGCAGGCAGCCAGCTCTGGGGCCTCTGCTGCATCTGGGAGTTCCCCAGAGTGAGATTAACAAAGCCACGGGCAGTTTCAGGGCTGCTCTTTGGGCTCCTGGGGACAGCGGGTCAGCTGGATAAGTCTGATACCACCGTCATACTGCTGGTTGGGGAAGGCTGAGTGGCGCAGCCAGAGCTACCTGCAGTGAGAGGTACCCAGAAACGGAGGCTGGGGGAACAGCGGAGTAGTGGGGATGTCCCCTTGGAGCAGCCAGCTGGCTGGGGGGTGGTACAGCTCTTTCTTCCTGCCAGGAGTTGGTGATGCAGTGTAAGAGAGCTTTGAATTGATCAATCCCTGTCTAGCCAGAGATGAAGCTGAAAGATGCTTCCAGACAGGATCCAGTTCTATCTGCTAGGATCCACTGCACCGGGGCAAAGGGTTATGCTCTGACACCTGACTGGATGAGGTGAAAAGCACACCTCTCCTCATTGGTTTCTCTTGCTGTGAGTCTGCTACACCCCTGTGCATTGACTTCCTTCCTGGCTTCCCACAGTTGTGCAAGCTGAGCCTGGCTCTAGCCCCCTTTCTCTGGCTGCAATAGTGGCAGTGTTGGGCTATGGTGGACTTCCTTCTGTGTCAAGTTTGCACGCTGGCCATGTTCCTCTTGGGCTCACTGGACTCTGCTGAATCTTCCTCTCCTGGGAAACACCAAGGCTTCCCTTCCCCTCCTTGTCTGCTTCGTGCTCTGCTGCTGTCTCCCCGAGCTGAGTCAGGCTCTGCTCACTGTTACTCATGCTGGAGGAGATGTGGCTATGAGGAGCTGAAGCGGCGTGTGCCGAGGTGGGGTGGGGCCTGCTGCCTCCTGCCAGGAAATGCAAGAGAGAGGCTGCTGCGTTCATCTGTCTACAGCTCCAAATAGAGCACAAAAACACTCCCTTCCCCCCAAACCCCTCTCCATTCTGCTTCTGGGAGAACAGTCAGGGAGGGGCAGCAGAAGTTATCCCCTCCCCCCGCTTACTGTACTGGCTTTTGCACAGGCTTGTGACTGCAGCTCCACTGGAAGTGTTGCCTGGAGCTCCTGCGTCTGTCTTAGTCATGCTACTGATTCCATGCCTGTGGGGTAGGGTTTTGTGGAACAGGTTTGTCTGCTGAAAAGTGCCTGCAGGGGGGAATAGGGCAGGTGAAATGGCCTGGTAGGTGATAGCTGACCTCAGAGGGAGTCCTGCAGTGTGCTGTTGGTATTCACAAAGTGGGTGCTTTTGGGGAGGGAGGGCTACTTAGGGGGCTGCAGGGAATGGAAGAGGAGTTCTGGGGAATCTTACTAACTTTCTTGGCATACAAAGTGTAGAACACAAGGCTTTCCATCCCAGAATTGCTGGCAGCAGGAAAGTGGGTGGGCAGCCTGTGGGGGGAAGGGAGGAGTTGAGGGTGGGAAGGGTCCTGTGCCTCAAGGCATGTCTGTTAACGTTAATGCCCATAGCACAAAAGTAAGATGACCCTGTCCCTTGTTTCTCTATAACAGGGGTTCAGCTGAGACAGCTGGATGCCATGTGCACCTCTGCATCCTGGCCCAGCTTTACTCTGTTGGTTGGAAAAGTCTTGGTTCCCCTGCTAGCGGAATTGAAGCTGCTGCTGCAGTGGTCTGGTGCAAGGCCTGGGTGGGTGGTACTTAAGGTCAGTTCTAGTGATGGGTGTATGTGGGCAGCTGATTGCTTCCAGCATGTAGGGATGGCGGAATGTATGCCTGCCTCGGAGAGGGGGCATTGGCCCATCTGAAAAGGGCAGTCTCAGAAACTGCCTGGGTTGCTTTGCCTCTGACTGCCCCTTTTCCTGTGAGAGGGCATGACCTTTCTGAATGACCTGTGAGTACTCAGGGACGGAGCAGTGGGAGGGGGTGTAGAGTAGGGAGAAGTCATTTGGCAAATGGTTATGAGGGTGGTAGCAGGTTATGCGCTGGCTCTGGGTCTCTCTGCCTCTCCATCCCTGGACACAGCCACACTGGTCATTGTGCTGACTGCTTGAGCAATGTAACTGTTTCTGACTAAACAGGCGATTAATGGATGTGCGTGACCAATCTCATTGGGCAGCAGGGCCAGCAGCATGGTGAGCTAGGCACTTTCCATCTTTAGTAATTCTCTCGCCCTGCGACTTTTCCTCCAGGTTCCTTGCTCCCTCCCCCGAGTTCATAGCTCTGCACTGTATAAGGCTTCCTCGGCACATTCCAGTTGCTGAGCTGTAAAACCACTGGGGTTTACTTAACACCCTCCCAGGAAATCCCTTCCCAGGGAGGGAACCTCCTGGTGATGGGCTGGATGGCCTAGAGCACTCAGGGGCCACAATGGGTTCTAAAATTTGACAGAGGGGCCGGGCCATAAATAAACACATTTATGCACAGAGCACCCAACACACTGCACCCCACCAGCCAGCACTTCATACCACCCTCCGCCGTGAAATTGACTCTCCCTTGTCAATTTCGGCGGAGCTGGAATGGCAGGGTACAGTCTCTCCCTTGTCAATTTCCTTGGCGGAGCTGGAGAGTGGGGCTCACAGCGGCGGGCCGGAAGAATTTTTGCTCTGGTCCCCTAGTCACTAGGGGAGCCGCGTTCCGGAGCCGCGGCTGAAGAGCCACATGTGGCGTGCCTGACCTGCTGCTGGCCTGGATAAACTGGGTCACTGAACTAACAAACCGTTATCTTTCTGAGCACGGTCATCTCTTCAGGCCAAGGATTGCAGTCTTGGAATTTTAATGGGGCATCCCCTTCTAGTTTCCAGTGCTGCTTTGTTGCTGGAGTGAGTTCATCCTCCTGAAACCATCCATGCTGGCAAGTGTGTCCTCTCAGACTGATTTCTCCCTTGATGGGGACTCCACACCCTCACTTGGCAGGCAGCAGTTCTGTTGGCAGTACACGTTGGAGAGATGCAGTTTCTTTGCTGAAGGCAGTTAGCTTAGCTGCATCAGCTGGTGACTCCTCTGGGGATGTCTGGTCAGTGGTGTGGTAGGGGAACTTATCTCTGCAAAAAGAGCAGGGGTGAAAGATGGAGGAGGGATGACCCAACCTGCCCTTGAGAGGATGGAGGGTCCCTGTGGGACAGCAGTATAGTGTCACCTTGATACGCTGCTGTTTTCTCTGCTGTCAAACCCCATTTCCAGTGACTTACTGACAGCCTGATGAAGGTGGGGTGGGAGGGTTTGGTGATGAATTGAGACATTAAACCTTAACTGTGGGACTCTGCCTGAAAGGTTGAATACTCCAGGAAGACAATTGATGCCCAAGCTGAGGAATGTATTATGCCTCAGAAGTGGCCTCCCAAATGTGCAGTGGCTTCAGAGCCCTTTAGCTTTGACTTGCCCCACAGGATTTGTCAGGGTCTTTATCTTATTGCTGTTATTCTGAATGATAGACTCTGTCCCCTGAGGCTGGGTGACCTGCTTGATGTGCATCAATGTCAATAGCTCAATCCTGCCCAGAAAAATGCTGGCTGGGATAGCAGAGGCAAACTTCCAAACATTTGCTCTTCTCTGTTGTACAAGGACTTGGTCAGTTCAGCCGACCGCTGTCACCCTGATCAAAGTCTCATCACAGCTGCACTTTCCTTAGCAGCAGGACCAGTGTTGCATGTAGGCACAGTGTGCCTCCCCAGCTCACACAGGGCACTGGAAGGGGCCCAGTGAGCCTGGTCCTCTAGGGCCTCATGTGTTGTTTCTGGGATCTCTAGCCCTTGTCTACAGTTATGGGAAAGCTAGCAGGGTTACATCTCCACTGGTGGGAGCACAAGTGCTCATGGAACACAGGCATTTTTACTCCCAACCCATTCCAAGCAGCACTAGGCAGTGTGGTGATAAACGCTGGTGACTGGTCTACACTGGCATGCCCACTGTTCCTAGCACCAGGTCTAGTGCTGAAGTATAAGAGGGGCTGTCTGCGTCCCAGCATACATGTGAGATCGAGTGAGCTGATTCTGCGACCCATGACAATGCCAACCAAGGCAAGTCATGTTCAGCATTGTCACTTAGGAAACATCTACACTGCCATCAGGTGCTTTTGTAGCATGTGTAGGCACCTGAGCTAGCTTTAGTTTAGGCGTCACAAGTACCAATACCAGTGAAACTGGCAGCATGGACTTTGGTGTGGCCTAGCCACCCGCGTAAGCACGCAGGGTCACGGGCGGGCTTGCCCAGCCTGTGCTGAACTCCATGTCACTGACGCTTTGCTGCTGTTGGTCCTCATGCTAGCTAGCTTAAAGCTACTTTGGGTATCCCTACACACGCTGTGGCCGCACCTCCCATTGCAGTGCAGGCATACCCCTAGTTCGCGCCTTAATCATGACTATGCTGACTGGTTAGTCCTGGTCAGTGTCATGAGTGTGCAGCAGTGCACGCACTGGTGTGGCACGCACTGGTGTGGCACGCTCTGTTTGCATTGAATTTTGTAAGCCCATGTTCAAAGAAGATGCAAGTGATTAGTTTAATTTCCAGTTGGAATGAGATGCTGTGCATCATCACTTGCGTCTTCCATGCAGGCTGTGTTCAGCTGGTCTGCACAGAGATCCTGGGTGGGATGGAAATGGGGGAAGAAGGAGCTTCGAGCACCACCCATCACTAGGGCTTGTTATGGCACCACGCCTGTCTCTAGAGGTTCTTGGCCCCTGCTCCTGGTGCATTTTCCAAATATCCACTCAGCCCTTGGACAGATGATCCACATATCCAGGGTTCAACATGCACTTAGAAAATGACACTTTGGGGATGGAGAGCCAAGGTGTTTTTTTTGAGGAGGTGGGGGGTTCAGGGGCTGGGAATGCAGTGACCCCCATCCCTGTTACCTCACTGGCATATGACTCAGTTTGCATCTACCTTGCTGTACGAGTGTGGGATCAAAACAAAGGGTGTGCAGTAACAAGTCGCGCTCTGCTCGGTTGCTGTGTTGCTGCAAGACTGGGCTTCACAGAAGGGGCTGCATTGAGCATGTTCAACAGCTGCTTCCTCTTGTGAAGCTGCTTCCCCTCCTGGAGTCCCTCTGCAGGACTGAAGAAGAGCAGTGTTTCCCTCCTGCTGGCATGGTGGGGGTCCAGAGCTCGCTAGAAGGGTGGTCCCATCTTGTCTGCACACATGGACACAAGCCCCTAGGGTCAGCGATGGTGGGCCCATAAGAGATCCCATGTTAGTGTGGTGTCCCTTCCACAGGGGCTGGGGGGAATGCTCCTCGAAATGCGGAAGAAACTGGAAGAGTGGGGAGGAGGGAGGCTGATAGCTCAAACTGAAAGAAATTTGGCATGTTCCTGGGGGAAGCCTCAGAGGCTACTAAAGAGAGAATCTGCCCCGAGCCTGCTGGAGATGGGGAAAAGCCTGTAGAAGGGCTAAGGGCCTTCCCAGAGCAGTCGTTAGGTGCCAAGAATTCAGCGTGATATTCCAGAGGCTGGCACTGGCAGCAGTTCTGTGCCTGGGACGGGAAGGGTTAATTTCCATAGCTTATAGCAGCATCTGCGCAGGTACTCAGCAGGATACAGCATGACAGCCGCTTTGACTTCCATCCGGCTTCGGTGCACAGGCTGGCTTCTAACGGAGGGTCAGGAGGAAATAGCAACCCTCTTTGGCAGTCCACAGCTGCATGTCAGAGGGGGCTGCTGCCTTCAGAAGCCCCCTCCCTCCTGGTGATAGGCTGGCCGTCGGTCTGATCCTGCAGGCCAGCTCCTGTTGCTTGGATGGAACGCAGCACAGGTTGCAGTGAGGGTTCGGCTCAGGTGAGAGGGACAGAAAGAGTCTTGCCTTGGGATTGGAGACGGCCTAGGTGCTCTGATCCTGATATGGCTGTGGTCTCACACTTGGGCCATTGGCAGGGACAGTCTTGACTCCCACCTGTCTCTCAGAAATACCATCTTGGGGAGGCAGGGTGAAGACGGTTCCATGCTGGAGATGTCTTTGTCTTGCGCTTGGTCCTAGGTGATGGTGGCAGCTGTTGTAACTACCCAACCCGATGCCTTGTATGGTTTTGATACCCCAGTTGGCCTGATGAAATGAGCAAAGGAGAGTCTGGGAGGCAGGGCCTTGCCTGGCCCTCTGTGCATGTCAGCAAGACATCCCGGGGAGGCTCTAAGCCCATGCTGCTCTTGACTTTCGCTCTCCTTGGGCCCTGATGCACACTGCTGGTGTAGAGGGTTGGAGCCAATTATAGCTGCCCAGCTCAGCAGGAGGGGAAGCTCCCAGCCTATGCATGTGGTGCACTGGTGCCTCTGTGGATATTTATAGCTAGTGCCTTCCCAGCCTGGCAGCATTTCCATTTGGGCCTGTGCAGGGCTAGGTGCCTGAGGGAAAGTGGCTGCTGGGGAAGGGTGCCATAGCAGTTCATCTGGAATATGGTTTAAACTGTGTAAATTATCTGGGTGCTTCACTGTTGTTTCTGGGACCTCAGTAGCACTGGTGGAGTCGTCTCCTCCTGCGTGTGAGACGCTAGCACCACAGCTGATTTATGTGACTGGCCCCAGGTCACACTGTGGTCTGTAGCAGAACCACGAGTAGCACCTGATCTCTGAAGCTGAACTACAGGACGATCCTGTACTTGGCTCTGCTGCGGGAGAGCTAATCTGCTCTCACTCCTCCTGCTTTGGGGGAAGGCAGGGGCACGGCGTCTTCTAGAACTTCCCTCCCCCTTTGCCTAGCCACGTGACAGGATTGCTGGCTGTGGAGATCCAAACTTGTTGGATTCCTGCCCTTCGGAGCCTGAGAGGCAGAGTCTGGCTGTGTAGTGCCGGTGTTAGTCTGTTCTGGAGACTGAGGGGCTAGCCTTCGTTCCAGAGTGGGTACCCTTGCCACAGCCATGTCTCCTGCTCTGCCTCGGGGTGCCAGGGGCTGGGGTCCCCGGATACTCTTGAGAATTCCTGCTCACAGGACTCCTCTGACATGGGTGGCTGGAGCTTTGGCAGCCCTGGACAAAAGGCTGATTGTGCCCAGAGGAGAGGGCACTGGGGCAGGGCACATAACTTCAGTTCTTCCCATTAACTGGGGCGCGTCTGTCACGCTTGTGGGCTGAAGTGGGGGTCTGGCCAGAACCGCTGTCCCCTTGGGCGGAATGCGGATGTAACCCAGAAAAGGGGAAATGCAGTGCTGGTTCCTGTGCTGCAGACACAAGGAGGAAGGGCTGTCAGCCGTCTTGCACCCGTGCCTGTGCGCCGCGCTGACTACTCTCATGGGCCTTTGTCAGAGACTGGTGGACAGTCGGGGGAGGGAAGGCATCCGTCTAAAGAATAAGACCGTCACTGCCTCGGTGTGGGGAGCACAGTGCCCCCTGCAAAGCCTAGGAACTCCCTCCCCTCCCCCCAATCCAGGGGGTGTCTGGTGGGACACTTAGGGGGAGGGAATTGTTACTCAGTTTCTTTGGTAATTAATCTTACAACGTCACAGCTCTGTTGTGTGACTCCTGTCTGTCCCCTGCCAGGCCGCCTAGCTCAGCTGCCCAGTGAGCTGAGCTCCCTGTCCAGCAGTCTGTTTCCGTGGGATGTTTAAATGCTTGGGCTGTGGTTTCATCGCTGGCTTTTCATTCCATATTTGGTAGCAGTCATTGTTTCCTCCTTGTCTCCTCTCCCCCTCTCTTGTCCTTGCTGGGAGAGAAGAGAAGTGGGAGGGGACATTTTTTCGGAGTAATTAATGTTGGTGGAATCTGCTGGTTTCTTGATAAAGGGGCTGGCGGAACCTGGGAGGGGGAGAGACAAAACAGAAAGGATTCCAGTAACAGAGGGAATATATTGCTCTGGAGTAATAGCACTGACCTAGCATCTGTGCCCAGCAAGGGGCTTGTCAAAGATAGAACCGGGCGGAGCAGTGGTTTATAGCATATGTGTTGGGCTGAGGAGTGATGTGTTGGGGAAAGGGGTACTTTGCATCTGTTCCTCATGTTGTTAAGAATATAATTTCATTTTTGGTTGCGGGGATTCTCCTCCCCCAGGTATGTGGGAGCAGGGAAGTCTCCAGTGCCTGGGGAACACAATCTTTCCCTCCCAAGTGCCACTTCATGCTTGCGTGGCCATGCACCTGCCGGGTCCCTGAAGGCCACAGTCTCTGTGCAGCATCTGCTTGGAGTCAAAGGCACCCCCTTCCCAGCAGAGGGTTCAGTGCAGGCCCATTCCCCAGAGAGGCTGAGTGGGGTCCTGGGTGTGAGGCTCCCTCCAGCCACCTAGAGCTACTGCAGAGGCGTGCTCTGAAACACTGTGTTGGGCCCAGTTGGCTCAGTGCTGAATGAGGATGGAGCGTGGGCCTGCTTGGCTGGCCCAGCCCTTGAAAGAGGCAGGCAGGTAGGTAGCTGGGCCTTGGGGGGAGGGAACTGGCTAGAGAGGCTAGAACTGGCTCTAAAACCGCAGACCTGCGCCCCACTGCACTCTGTGGAGTCTTAACAGGGACACCTGCTGGAGAGAGTGTCACCACTCCGTAGCGTCACTGGGACTCCCTTTAGGGGAACGCCCAGCCTGACTCCTGGCCAGCATGTGCTGTTGCCCACTCCGGCAGAGGGCTGTGGCCATGGTCCAGTGCCAGGGTTTGCTTGCTTGCCATGGTCGGTCCAGACGAAGAGAATCGGAGAGTGAAGTAATGGCTCTTGGGAGAAGAGGGGAGTGGCCAAGTGGTAGGAAATCCTGAGCCAGGCCTGGGGGATTCAGTCTGGCCGTGCTGCGGGAGGGCACAGTCATTCCCAAGAGCAGACCCTGCTTGTTTGCAGCTCGGCCTGCCTCTGCTGTTTGAATGTCTGCCTTGGTAGCGTTTTGGCCTTAGTTCACTTGACAGCGTGAGCCTAGTGCAGCTCTGGATGCCCTGGTGCTGGGAAGCGTTGGGGGTTCCTTTCTCATGTGCCCCCCCATGCTATTCCGAGTAAAGACTCTAATGTCCCTGTCCTGATCTGCCCATCTTGGGATTGTTTCTTATTTAGTTCCTGCCCGCAGCAGGCGCTGGTTCAGCTGCATGCACGTGAGCTCTCGGGCCCCTTGAGCACACTTCCCTCCCTTCCCCCGTGTCATGGCTTTTCAGTGCTTCCCCGGGCCAGGGCAGGGAGCTGGTAAATACTGGGGTGCTCAACAGCATCACCTGGCCATTGGAATTTTCTCTTCAGCTGAATGCTTTAACCCCATCAGTCCATGACTGAGGACTCCTGTGCTCTGGCTCTCTCCTGTGTAGGGACCCTTGGGATGCTTCTCTGTCCCCATCTGCGTGCTGACCCATGGCTGTGTGCACAGGCCATTGTGAGGAAGTGTGGGGCACAGCTGCTGGGGGCTCTGCGCCATGGGAGCTGGTTGGGAAGCTGCATCTGTAGAGGAGCCTATGTCATTATCCATCTCTCCGATGTCTCTGGCTCCAGCCACAAATACTGTTCGAACAGCCCCTGGAATGGGAGCCTGTCAGCAAAGTGCAGGCTGCCTGCTTGTCTCCTACATGGTGCACAGAGCTGCTCTGTGATGGGTGTTGGGGGAAGGTGAGTAGGTGACCTGGAGGAAGGGTCTGGTCCCTGGGGGTGGTGGGAGTAGCAGTTCTGAACATTTCAGAAATAGCCAGGCTGTTTCCCCAGAGGAAGGGGGGCTTGGAGTGTGGCATAGATATACTTGGGTTGCTTGCACTATGGTGACACTAAGAAACCCTGGTTGGGAGTGGGGCCCCAGGGTGCTGAATACCTACAAAGACATGGTCTGGGCCCTGGAAGCTTACTAGGAAGAGCCAAAGGGGGTGCAGTGGGATACACCAGCCAGGTAGACTGCTGAGGGTGGCAACCGGCATAGGGCTTAATAGTTCCATTTCTAAAGTGAGCATGTGTATCACACACGCATGCATGCACTTATTTCTTTTAGGATTAATCATAAACTAGTACCCACCAGCTATGATCAGGGATGCATTGAGCTGGCCACTGCACAAACAGAGAGAGGACCATCCTGGCTCCAAAGAGCTCAGTTTAGTTGAAGTCAAGAGAAGTGAGTGTAACAAACCAATGGAGGGCAGAGTGGAGTAACAGCAATTGGAACAGGTTTGTGCATAGACTAACCAAGGATCTAGGTCTCTGTCATTTTAGTTTCTTTTAAGTAAGATATAAATAAAGGAAGTAACTATTGACCTTTCTTCTGGCCATCTTGCTAGTCATAAACCCCTTTAAGGGCTGCCCAAGCCATGGGGCAGGGCCAGGGCCAGGATACAGACTGTCGGGTTTCTGCACTGATAAAATATGACACACGAGGGGACAATGATTATCTGAGTGTCCTCAGAAGACCACATCCAGGATACAACCTCCTGGGCTGAGCTCTGTCCCACAGGGATAGAGGGTGGTACAAGAACTGAGAGAGTCCCTGGCAAGACCCCATTGGGGATGCCTGGTGCATAGCTGAGCCCTGGCCCATGGATGAATCCATGTTTGCACAGATCATTGTTAAATCTAGGTGCCAAATGCACAAAATAGATGCAATTCTGCTCCATGCAGAGGGTGAGTCCAGTTCTTGCCATCTCCCTAAGTGTTATACCGCCTTCTTTCCCCATGCCGCCTCTAGTGTAGGTGGGGCAGGCTCATCAGCAATCACTTTCTGACACAAGATTTAGAAAAGGTTTCCGTTCTTTGAGAAAGCGACTGATGCCTTTGTCCCCAGTGACTAGAAGCCAGCTTCTTAGCTCTGTGTGTTAGTCTGCACTGAGAGCCAAAGCGTGGCACTGCTCTCACGAGTAAAGCCAAGAAGACGATCTAGGTATATTTAAGCTCATGCTATGCTAGGTAGTCTGGATAGTGTCTGTTCATGGGAAGATAATACAAGAGAACTAAGGTACAGTTTTTTCACAGTGAGGCTGACTAACCATTGGATCCAATTACCAAGGTAAGCGGTGGAGTCGCCATCTCTTAGGCATCCCATCTTGATTTAAAGAGCAGTTTACTCCAACACAAGTCATTGGGTAAGATTCTATGGCTTGTGATATGTCGGAAGTCAGACTAATAGTTCCTTCTGGCCTAAACATCAGTGAAGCAAATGGCTAACGTTCAGGAAAATCACAGTTCTGCTGTCTCAGCTTTTACATTCTGAACTGCAAGCAGCAAGGTTCTTTGACTCTGCATAGAGTGCTAGATGCTCCACCCGTGAAAGCTCTTGCACTATGACAGTTAGAAATTCTGCCAAATTGATGCAGGGTTTCTGTAAGAACATAAGAACGGCCAGATTGGGTCAGACCAACGGTCCATCTAGCCTAGTATCCTGTCTGCCGACCGTGGCCACTGGCAGGCGATTCAAAGGGAATGAAGAGAGAACAGGGCAATCATGGAATGATCCATCCCGTCACCTGTTCCTAGCTTCTGGCAGTCAGAGGCTAGGGACCCTCAGATTGTGGAGCTGCATCCCTGCCCATCCTGGCAAATACCTATTGATGGTCCTATCTTCCATGAACTTAACTAATTCTTTTTTGAATCTCGTAGTTCTGGCCTTCACAACATCTCTTGGCAGCCAGTTCCACAGGGAGACTGCATTGTGTGAAGAAATACTTCCTTACGTTTGTTTTAAACCTGCTGCCTGTTAATTTAATTGGGTGACCTCTAGTTCTTGTGTTATGTAAAGGGGTAAATAACACTTCCTTATTAAATTTCTCCACACAAGTCAAGATTGTATATACCCCTACTATATCCCCCCTTAGCTGTCTCTTTTCCAAGCTGAAAAGTCCCACTGTTTTATCTTTCCTCATATGGAAGCTGTTCCATACCCCTATTCATTTTGGTGCCATTCTTAGTGCCTTTTCCATTTCTAAAATACCTTTTTTTGAGATGAAGCAAGGTGTGGGCATACCATGGGTTTATCTAATGGCATTATGATATTTTCTGTCTTTATCTATCCATTTCCTAATGATTCCTAACATTCTGCTAGCATTTTTTACTGTAATTGCACGCTGAGCGGATGTTTTCAGAGCACTATCCACAATGACTCCAAGATCTTTCTTGAGTGGAAACAGCTAATTTAGACCCCTTCATTTTGTATGTATAGTGGGGATTACGTTTTTCAATGTGCATTACTTCTCATTTATCAACATTGAATTTTATCTGCCATTTTGTTGCCCAATCACTCAGTTTTGTGAGATTCTTTTGTAACTCTTCACAGTCTGCTTTGGACTTAACTGTCTTGAGTAGTTTTGTATCATTTGCAAATTTTGCCACCTTCCTGTTTACCCCCTTTTTCCGGATTATTTATTAATGTTAAACAGCAGTGGTCCCAGTACAGACTCTGCTATTTACCTTTCTCCACTGTGAAAACTGACCATTTTTCCCAACCCTTTGTTTCCTATCTTTTAAGCAGTTACTGATTCATGAGAAGACCTTCCCTTTTATCCTGTGACTGTTTACTTTGCTTAAGAGCCTGTGGTGGGGCACTTTCAAAGTCTTTCTAAAAATTCAAGTATGCTATATCCACTGGATCATGCTTGTCCACATGTTTGCTTGACTCCCTCCAAGAATTCTGATAGATTGGTGAGGCATGATTTCCCTTTACAAAAGTCGTGTTGACTCTTCCTGGGAAAATCATGTTAATCTGTGTGTCCAACAATTCTGTTTTTTGCTACAGTTTCAACCAATTTGCCTGGTACTGAAGTTAGGTTTACTGGCCTCTAGTTACCAGGATTGCCTCTGGAGCCTTTTTTAAAAATTAGCATCATATTAGCTATCTGCCAGTCATCTGCTACAGAAGCTGATTTAAGCGATAGGTTACTTACCACAGTTAGATTTGCAATTTCACATTTGAGTTCCTTCACAACTTTTGGGTGAATACCATCTAATCCTGGTGACAGTACTGTTTAATTTATCAATTTGTTCCCAAACATCCTCTACTGACACCTTAATCTGGGACAGCTCCTCAGATTTGTCACCTAAAAAGAATGGCTCAGGTGTTGGAATCTCCCTCACATCCTCTGCAGTGAAGACCAATACAAAGAATTTATTCCACTTTTCTGCAATGGTCTTGTTTTCCTTGGCAGCTCTTTTAGCACCTTGATTGTACAGTGGTCTCACTGATTGTTTGTCAGGTTTCCTGCTTCTGATGTACTTAAAATTTTTTTGCTGTTAGTTTTTCAGTCTGAATCTTTTTGCCAGTTGTTGATCATGCACATAAAATGGAGGTGTTTATTGTATTTATTCATGTAACCACTGTGTCGGCTGAGGCTATAAATATTGTGACTCTACTGGCCAGTGTGCAGTTCTTGGCAGTTACAAACCATGTCCATGTTCACTGAGCATGTGTCTGCTGTGCTTATAAAAAGCTCTGGTTAGACAAGGGAGTTAAGCTATTCAGCAAACTGTGCAGTATGTCAGATAGCTTCCTGTAAAGAGAGTTCTAGCCCTTTTGTGCCCTTTTCTTCACCCACCCAAACAAGAGTTGAGGGAGAATATTCCAAAGCTCTGTGTTTTCCAAGTAATTCATGCTTTTCATAAGACAGTCTGGTATTTTGCCTTCCATGGGAGTTATTTATATATTAAATTGGTGAAATAAATATATTCAATACAGACTTGAGTTACGACTTGAAGATTTGTATTAATTTATGGTGCAATGGAGCTGTCGTCTAAAGACAAACAATCCAACTACAATGTTAGTATCTTTTTTTCATCCAAGCCCTACACCAATGTCCTTGTCTCCCAAAGCAAATGACTAAAAATATATCCAACACATTAAGATTATTTGTTTTCAGAAGCCTTGAAATGTTCCAAATTGAGAAGAAGCCACCTGAGAACAGTAGACTAAACAGCAGGAGAACATCACATCAGTCAGTTGGGGAAGGTGGAGGCTGCAATGCTCAAAGTAGCTAGCAATTCAGTAACACTGCTCTTTTTCCTTTAAGGAGACCTAAACCATTCCCATTCCCCCATCTGCCTTGCTCATATCAGACATTTAAGGTTTCTATAGTCTTCAGATTCACAGTGTGCCTAGCCATCTGGCAATATTTTGAGTTTCATTGGGGGGAGGAAATTCCAGAATAAAGGATTTTGAAGAATCTGTTTGTAAATAAGAAATTCATTAAATGTTTTCTTACACCCATCCCTCTAGAAGTGAGAAAGTTGTAGTTAGTGCTCCTCAAACAACCTTAACTCTGCTATGGCCCAGCCCAGCCTCAGCCTGTGAACCAGCAACATCGCTCTGGCCCCCAGCCACTTTACCCTGGATGCAGTTGCAATGTAGGTTTCAGACCCTCACTAAGGCAGGTTTGATTAAAGGAAACAAGTCCCATGCTATGTGATTCACTTTTAAGAGCATTGTTGCTTCTCAAACATGCAATGGTTGCTCACATTGTCCCAAATGAAAAGCTTAAGGTTTTGTCAGTAAAACACAAATATATTCATCAGCCTGCTAACTAGCTAGTCCCCTGCAGTGCTCTTATTTGCCCTTGGATACTAATAACCCTTAAACAATTCTTTTTCTTCAGCACCTAGCCTATTACAAAGTTTTGTCCAAGCCCATCAGGACTTCTAAAAATTGACAAAATTCAGAATTCAGCTGTCTTCTTTCTTCTGTCTTTTATTTCTACAGTTTCCCACAATTTTGATGCTATGAACTGTGACACCATTTGCTTCAAAAACATACACTGGGGTTATAATTTTTGGAATTTCACTTTTATTAAGTGCTAGGAGAGAAGGAAGGAATGCAGGATTACGTTCCCTCCACCAGGTTTTAGTCTTTTCTGCCTCTTCAGGGCTTATCATATATCCTTTTATCTTAGAGTGGTTCCAGTTCTTTGTTAGCTAGATGAAGCCCGATTTCTGTGGAGATTATAATGGTAATGTCATCCTATAATCTGTCAAATTGCTGTGAAACCTCCTTCCATTGCTTTTGTAAACGTAGTGCCTCTCTATAAGTCCCTGAATGTCTAAAACTCATGCTATGTTTTGATCAAAGTCCTTACCTCTCTGGGTGCATTGTTGTATCATGTCTCATGTTCAGCCAATCATCTTGGGCCAAAGTTAATGTTTTTAATTTTTTAATCTTTCTTCACTTGCAGCATGTTATAGAGCAGTGTTTCTCAACCTTTTCAGTGGCAAGTCCCCTCTATCTTCTGAAAATGTTAATAAGTACCCCAACACTCAATTTTCCACAGGATTTTATATTTGCAGACTAATGTGAGCCATATGTTGGAAGAAGGGCTGAGTATATAAGGCCGTGATATGACAGATGTCAGATCTAGTGTGGGTAGGGTTACCACCTTTACACCAGGGCTGCACAATTCAAGTATGTACCTGCGTAGAGGTGATGTTGGCCAAAGCTAGGAGGCTTTGAGGAGCATGCTGATGCTGGGGAATATAAAGCACCGCACTGAATTTTTTGCCATAGATTTGAGAGGAGGAAGGGGTGAGAGAGAGGCAGGGAAGGAGGATGAGGGGGAGACGGTAACTGGTGAAATCTGGGGCTGTCACGGTCGTCAGCTCGAGCAGTGACATTGACAAGTTTTCTGGGCACTGGGCTTTGAGCCAGAGAAGGGAGCTGCCACGTGGGCAAGTTGCAAGCGGAAGCTGCTGCCTGGCTGCCAGCCGGGGAGGTGGGTGACTGCCACCCAATCCGAGCTGGGGCAGAGGAGGCTTCTGTGCCGGCTGGGACCCAGGGATGTGGGCAGGTGGCTGTTGCCCATCTTCAAGCCAGGGCGCTGGAGGCTGTCCCTCGGCTCGGAGCCGGGGCGCGGGTGGCTGCTGACCAGCTCTCGTGACACAGGAGGCTGCCACTGGGCTTCCACCTAGAAACTGACAGGGCAGGAAGTGAGGAGCTGCTGCCCACCTTACCCAGAAGCTGGGGGCTGCCACCCACCTCCCCCAAGAGCCAGCGGCTGCCACTCACTTCCCAGCTGGGAGCTGAGCCCAGGCAGGAAGCAGCAGCTGCTGCGCGCCTTCCTCAAAAGCCAGCGGCTGCTGCCTGCCTCCCAGCTGGGACCAGGTGAGAAGCGGGTGGCAACAGGCCAGCTTACCAGGACTGTAGTGGCTGCACCCGCCTCGCAGCCAGGAGCTGCTGCCTGCCTTCCCTAAAACCCGGTGGCTGCTGCCTGCTTCCCAGCTGAGACCTGTGACTGGACAGGAAGCGAGGCCGCTGCCACCTTCTCCAGGTGTTGGGGGCTGCCACACGCCTCCCAGCTGGGTGCTGGCTCCGGGTGGGAAGCGGGCTGCTGCCACCTGGCTTCCCCAGAAGTCAGCAGCTGCTGCCCGCCTCCCTTCACTCTGTTTTTTCCCGGGTACCCCCTGCCTGTGTCCAGGGCACCCACCGGGGTATGCATACCACAGGTTGAGAAATTATGTGATGGGGGCCTGCTGGGTTAGTAGCGCTTCTGTTGCGTGTTTTAACTGCTTGTGCTGTGTTGAAGGTGATACTCTTAGCGTAAAAACATCTATTTCTGATCCAGCTCAAGTCTTTGATTTTGGTCGGTTAGGGTTAGGATTTTTATAGCATAACCACCTGCGGAACGTGTCATTTCTGAGGAGTCCGAGAGAAACAGATGACTTCTGAATGGAGTTGATGTTGGAGAGCTCCAGGAAGGCCTGGAATAGAAGCTTAATCCTTTAGCAGTTTTAGTTGGTGATGGTGGAATCAAATGCCTCTCTGCAGGGATCCTCCATCTCACCAAGCTTTGCTCTCCCAGTTCTCTGCTCCCTGCCCCTGGAATAGTTGGGCCCATCTGCCTGGGAGCAGAAACACCGTGTTGCTCCTTCACTTCCTCCCTCAGAGCTCTTGGGGTAGCCATTTTTCCTTTCCCTGGGAGCCTCTGTTCCCTGCTGTGAGCACACACACTTCTGCACCTGTGTGGTTGCTTTGGCTCTGTGCATCGTTCCCTTGCAGTTTGACCACCTGAACAGCGTCTGACTGCTGAGATGTGAGAGCCCTTGGCAGCCCCAGCTACAGGCAGGGGTTGTCTTTTCTGCCCCTGGCAATGGTGCAGTGCAACCCCAGAACACAAGGATGGGCCTGATGGTCCGTACAATCTGCGCTCCTCAGCTGTTAGTGAGCTTGTATTATTGAGGGCACATGCTGCAGCAGCAGTGGGGGTGTCTTTGTATGAGGTGCCTTTACCATTGCAGTTATGGGAATTACTGATCTGGGGCATGTAGGCTGTCAGAGTTGAGATAGGAATGGCTGGGTTCTGGATATCATTGGTGCAGCTGTAATGCCACTGTTCCTGCACAGCAAATCAGGGTTTGTTTCTGTTGGTCTTCCTGTTGTCCTCTGGTTTTTTAGTCCTTTTCCTAGAATTGTAGAAATGTAGGGCTGGACAGGACCTCAGGAGCTCATCTAGTCCAGCCCCCTGCACTGAGACAAGACCAAGTAAACCTAGATCAGCCCTGGCAGGTGTTTGTCCACCCAGCTCTTTAAAACCTCCAGTGGAAGCCTGCTTTATATCTTCACTGCCCTTATAGTTAGGTTAGATATTAGGAAAAATCTTTCTATGACTACACTACCGCCTATGGGTTGTCAGGAGAGTTTCTTCCACCGACATAGCTTATGCTGCTTGCAGGGGTGGGTTTTTTATGCTTACAGGAGAGCTCTCTCCCATCAACATAGAATAACTTCATGCGTTGCTGTAAGTGTAGACATGGCCTACTTCTTCCTTGCTGTAAATAAAGCTCATTATTACTTCATGTCCTACCTCGAGTAGCCATGGAGAATGATTGACTGCCATTCTCTTTGTAACAGCCCTTAACATATTTGTTATCTGGTCTCCCTCCTCAGCCATCTTTTCTTAAGACTAAACATGCCCTGTTTTTAAATCTTTCCTCATAAATAAGGTTTTGTAAGCCATGTAAATTCTGTAAACCTTTTATTATTTTTCTTGCTCTCCACTGCACTTTTGCCAGCTTGTCCCCATCTTTCCTAAAGTGCGGTGCCCAAAATTTTGAATGCATCTAACTTCTCTAAATAATCTTTACCCTTTTCTTTCCCTGTTTTGGCTTGCATTCCTTCCCTCCTCTTGTTAATATCGATTGTGTTCAGTAGCCTTTTTAGTGAAGACTGAAGAGTAATAGTTATAGGCCAACTCTGAAATTAGACTTGGGTGTGTCAGCTCTGTGTTATTCATAAATCCCAAGGCCAAAAAAACCACATTGTGATCTCCTATATAACATGGGCCAGAGAACTTCCCCAAAATAATTCCTAGAGCCATGTAATCAGGAGTACTCCATTCATCTCTCTCGTCACCCAGGCAAGCTTGTCTTTGTGATAGATGGTCCCTTACACAAAAATCACAACAGCATTCAGGTTACTTCTAGTCCTAAAGGATTAGTCACTTACCCCAGGTCAACTGCACTGAAGACAATGCTTGTAGCCAATCCTATATTAAACTATGTGAAGCTTTATTGAGTAGGAAAATGAAATAAGAGTTATTAACAAGGTTGAAGCAGGTAAATATGTATACACTGTGATGGGGTCAGGCCGGACGGCTATGAAAAAGTACTAGAAGGCATGTATATTAGCCCCAGGCTCAACAAAGCCCTGTTCCCTGGGTAATTCAGTGGGGGCTGATTAGGCAATTAGGCCACCTGGGGCTGCTTAACTAATTAGACCACCTGGGGCAGTTTAGGCAATTAGGACACCTGGGGCCAATTAAGGAGCCCCGCCCCAAACACTTAAAAGCCTGCAGGGGCAGGTAGGCAGTGTGGGTTGTAGAGTTTGGAGAGAGGAGGTGTGGAGGACGGAGGTTGGAGTTATAGTTTGGAGTCACAGTTACAGTTTATAGCCTTGGAGGTTTGCAGCTTGAAAGCCTGCAGTTGGAGTTGGCGGCTGGGAGCTGGCAGGCTGCCGCCTGCAGCCTACAGAGGCTTATAGCTTTCACTGTTACTACCGTAACGCCGGAGGGCGGGACACCTGGCTGGGGAAGCAGGAAGCGGACCCCGGACTACCCCAAAGGGAAGGTAGCAATACTCAGGGGCAGAGTGGGCCCCGGCCCCTCCCTCAACCCTTCCCCAGCTGCACCACCGGCCAGGCCGGGAAAGCGCAAGACCCACGAGGGCGAAATATCTCACCCACCCACCCCCTACCCTGTTACAACACATACATACACATGTACAAATATGCATACACACGAGTTTCAGTCTCAAGTTTCAAAAAGTAATAGAAACTTCTGAGATAGGTTAGCTGTGTGTGTCCTTTAGGGCTAACCAAGACAGCACTGGGGATCTTTTTCTTCTGTTCAGTAACCCTTGCCCCTTCAGAATCCAAGCAAAAGATATAGTTCCTCCTGGTTGGGGCTCTTTATATGTTCCTCCTTCTGCTTTGAGTTGCAAATTCAGCTGCTGGGAGGAATTCAGATGCCTGTCTCCTCTTGGTGGGTGGGGGAGGAGGAGGAACAACAATCAACAAAGGCTTTTGCCCTCTAATGTTCTATAATTGTTTGTAGGCTGTTGATAGACCTTTTATTGGGCAGGAGATAACTCCTGTTGGAAACAAATATTTCATACTCGTTAATACATCTTTCCTGTCTGGTGACTTACAGTTACAGATCAAACACTTAAATATTACATGATAATATGGGATACAGATATTATAAGTGAGTTTAATGCAAATAGCAATTTACAAGCATGTCATAAAGTCTAAACACATTCTTATAACTCTAATACCTATTGTAACAATACGAACACACAGGTAAGCTAGACTGGGTCCAGCTACATGTTTGTCAATGCTCAGTTGAGACCTTGGGGCCTTGGAATGAGCTGTTCCTGGTTTGCCAGCATCACAGTTGGCTGCAACACTTTTTAAATTACCAGATTGTCATCTATCATATTGAGAAATTCCAAGGATGATTTAGTACTGGCCGTGCCAGACCTCCAGCATATGTCACTCAGGTTGAAATCTCCCATGGTCACGCAAGGTTTTTTCCCCCTACCCGTTATATAGATAGGTGCGTAAGGATGCGGTTATCCTGTTCCCTTGTGTGATTTGGTGGTGTGTAGCAGACACCGGCTAGTACTGAGCCTTGTGCTTATGTTTGGACATTGATCCATAAGCATTCAAGAGTCATCAGAAACGTGGAAACAGGTAATGCCATTTGTGATATAAAGTGGCACTCTTCCCATTTTGCCCTCTCAATCTTTCCTGAATAAGCTATAACCATTGATTTTTAACATTCTGACCATGTGAATTATCCCACCAGTTTTCAGTAATACCAGTTAGATTGAATTTATGCTCCTAAATGAGCAATTCGAATTCCTCTCACTTGTTCCCTGGCACCTAGCATTGGTGTATAGACAATTAAAGAATTTCTTCTATTCACGTTTTTTGATTCCCTGATTAATTTCGTTCTCAACATCTTTTTTGTGCCAGCTGTATTCATATTTTCCTTCTTTTTACATTGCCCATTTGCTGTTTGCCTGGAGTGCTGTGGGCTCCGGTCCTGAACAAACTGACACAGAGGAAATACCTCTAGCACAAGGTGAAACTCCATCCTGGGATAGGTCATGCTCTGTTTCACAGAGACTGGGTGGTTCTGCCTAATTGGAAAAAGTTTGACACTTCTCTGGTTTTCCTTATTGAATGGCATGCCTTAGGATGAGGCATATGTGCAGTATCTGCATGGGTAAGGCGTGATTAGGGGAGGTGGGATGTTTTCACAAGAAGAGAGCTAACCTGTTGTGAAATCCTAGAGTAGACCAGGAAAGCTGTAGTTTTACCTTGATTTAGGTGTTTCTCCCTAGTTCTGTGCCCTTGCTTCAGAGGATGTATGTATATGGGGGTGTGTGTGTGAGCAATGAGTTGGAGGGGGGGGCACATAGTGGGGGAGATGATGCCACAAGACAGGTATCTGAGTTGAAGGCAAGCAGAAACAACTAAGATGTCTGTACACCAATGCAAGGAACCTGGGTATCAAAATGGGGAACTACTGGTCCAGGAGATGAAACCAGATATTACAGGGATAATGAAAACGTGGTGGAATAGTAGTCATGACTGGAATGCAGGTATTGAAGAGTATGCGCTGTTTAGAAGTGGAATAGTATTGTATATTAATGAGAAAGTAGACTGTAAAGAGATTAGAAGTTCTGGAATGGATAAAGCAATCTGTTTGGTCAAAATGGCTTTAGGGAAGAAAGATGATAAAGGCTCCACTGGGATAGTGTTTGGGGTCTGCTACAGACTCCTGGCATCCAATTTGGATATGGATTGAGACCTCTCATATTTGGAATGAAATAAAAGCTACTGGGAATTGTGTGGTAATAGGAGACTTTAATTTCCCAGATATAGATTGGTGGACAAGTGCTACTAATAATGGTAGGGCCCAAATATTCCTGGATGTCATAGCAGACAGATTTCTTCACCTAATAGTCACCGAATCAGCAAAACATGGTGCCATTTTAGATTTAGTGTTGATAAGAAGCAAGGATCTCATAGAAGAATGGGTTATAGAGGACAGCCTGGGTTTGAGTGATCATGGGTCAGTTCACTTTAAACTAAATAGGAGGATGAACAAATAGATCTGCAACTAGGGTCCTTGATTCCAAAAGGGCAAACTTTAAAAAAAAAATTAAGGGAATTAGGGAACTGGATTGAATTGAAGAACTCAAGGATTTGAATGTGGAGGAGGCTTAGAATTACTTTAAATCAAAGCTACAGAAGCTATCCAAAGGCTGCATCCCGAGCAAGGAGAAGAAATGTGAAGAGAAGGGTTGCAGACCAAACCTGATGAACAAGCCCCTCAAATAGGTTATTAAGAGAGAGCCTAGAAGGGATGGACCATCAAGGGAAGCTACCTCTTAGAGGTCAAAAGTGTAGGGAAACAGTGTGAACTGCCACAAGCCAAATGGAGCTGGACCTTGCAAAGGAAATTAAAACTCATACCAAATAAATAAAAAGAGGAGATAGCTCAGCTATTATCTTTGAAAACCTCAGGGAAGATGGGAGAGATTCCAGAGGACTGGAAGAGGGCAAATATAGTGCCAGTCTATAAACAGGAGAGAGAACCTGGGGAATTACAGGCCAGTTACCTTAACTTCAGTACCCAGAAAGATAATCAAGCATTCACTTTACAAACACCTAGAAGATAATATGGTGGTAAATAACAAATTGTGTCAAACCAACTTGATAGCTTTTTTTGACAGGATAAGAAGCCTCGTGGATAGGGGAGGAGTGGTAGATGTGGTATATCATAACTTAAGTAAGGCTTTTGATGCTGTTTTGCATGATCTTTCCTTAAAAAACTAGAAATATAGCCTAGATGGAGCTGCTATTAGGTGGGTGCATAACTGGTTGGAAAACCATTCTCAGAGAGTTCACAGTGGTTCACAGCCTAACTGAAAGGACATATTGAATGGGGTCCCGCAGGGATTGATGCTGGGCCTGGTTCCGTTCAATACCTTCAGTGATTTAGATGATGGCACAGAGAGTACACTTATAAAGTTTGTGTACGATACCAAGCTGTGAGGGGTTGCAAGTGCTTTGAAGGATAAGATTAAAGTTCAAAGTGATCTGGAGAAAGGGTTTGAAGTAAATAGGATGAAATTCAATAAAGACAAATGCAAAGTACTCCACATAGGAAGGAACAATCAACTGTGCACACAAAAAATGGGAAGTAACTGCCTAGGAAGAAGAACTGCAGAGGAAAGGGATGTGGGGGTCACAGTGGATCGCAAGCTAAATATGAGTCAGTCGTGTAACACTGTTGCAGAAAAAGAGAACACCCTTCTAGGATGGATCAGCAAGCATGTTGTAAACAAGACATGAAAAGTAAATTTGCTGCTCTACACTGTGCTGATATGGCCTCCACAGGAGTATTGTGTCCAGTTCTGGATGCTACATTTCAGGAAAGATGTGAACAAACAGGAGAAAGTCCAGATTAGAACCACAAACATGATTCAGGGTCTAGAAAACATGACGTATGAGAAAAGATTAAACAAACCCAATTTTTTCAGTCTGGAGAAGATTATCTAGGGATGGCCCACACCTAAACAAATATTTTACCCTTATTTAAAAACTGAAGCATTGAGCAGCTTGGGGGCAGTGGGTAGGGTGGCAAATGATGATACGGATATGGTGGTAAAAATTACCACATCCAAGGTGGAAGCCAAATTCATACAACTTATTTGGACCAAATCAGGGGGGTGGATAATCTCCAAGAATATTAAAGGGACTGGCACATGAAACCGCAAGCCCAATTGCAAGGATTTTTAATAAAACCATAAACTCAGGGATTGTACCCTATGACTGGAGAATTTTAAATATAGTGCATATATTTAAGAAAGGAGGGAAAAAACGTGATCTGGGAAACTACAGGCCAGTTAATTTGACCTCAGTTGTACCCAGGGTTTTGGAACAAATTTTGAAAGAACATTTAAGAATGTTGAGGTAAATGGTAATAGGGATAAAATACAACATGGGTAGATAGATAGATTGTGTCAGATCAACCTGATCATTCTTTGAGAAGATAACCAATTTTCTAGACAAAGGAAATGCAGTAGATCTAATCAGCGTGGGAAATTATTAGTTACCTTGGAGAAAGAGATAAATATGACACTCAAAACGTGGGTCACGAACTGGTTAAAAGGGAGACTACACTGGGTCATGCTGGAGGGAGGTTGCTAATGGAATTCCTCAAGATTTGTCTTGGGACAAATCTTATCTGACATTTTCATTCATGACTTTGATACACAATGTGGGAATATGCTAATGGAATTTGTAGCTGACACAAAGTTGAGTGGCATTGCCAATACTGAGGAGAACTGGAATATCATACAAGAAGATTTGGATGACTTTGAAAAGAGGAGTAACAGAAATGGGGTGAAATTTAATAGTGCAAAGTGGCAAGGTCATACATGTAGAAACTCGGAACAGGAATTATTACTGAAAGCAACAGATAAGGAGAAATTTTTTATTGATTAGCAGTTAAAAGCAACAGATGAGGAGAAAAATCTGAGTATATTTGTCAATCATACGATGACTATGAGCCACCAATGTGATGTGTCCATGAGAAAGACTAATGCAATCCTAGGTTGCATCCAGCAAGGTATTTCCAGTAGAGATAGGGAAGTGTTGTTACCATTCTACAATGCACTGTTGAGATCAGAAATCTTCAGGGTTGAGGATGATCTTTCATGGATTTTATTTCATATGGGTTCTTTGGTGACTCAGGAGTCCAATCCTTGAGCTGCAGACTCATTGGAAGGCAGGGTAGGGTCTCGATTGCTCCATGACAGTTGTCTGTCCTTTCTTGTCTGAAATGGAGAACCTATGGTACAAGAGGAGACTTACGAAGCTTGGTTTGATTAGCCAAACCTAAGGAAGGCTGAGAGGAGATATGATTGCTCTCTCTATATAAATACATCAGAGGGATAAACACCGGAGGAAAGAGGAGTTATTTAAGTTAAGGGCCAGTTTTGGCACAAGAACAAATTGGTATAAACTGGCAATCAACAAGTGTAGGATAGAAATTAGATGAAGGTTTCTAACCATCAGGGGAATGCAATTCTGGAACAGCCTTCCAAGACAAGTAGTAGGAAAAAGATCTAACTTGTTTTAAGACTGAGCCTGATAAATTTATGGAGGGAACAGTAAGATGAGATTGCCTACATGGCAGATGGCCCAGCTGTGACTGCTGTTAGCAAGTATCTCCAATGGCCAGAGATGGGACACTAGATGGGGGAGAGCTCTGAGTTACTACAGAGAATTTTTTCCCTGATGTCTGACTGCTGGGTCTTGCCCGCATGTTCAGGGTCTAATTGATCGCCATATTTCGGGTCAGGAAAGAATCTACCTCAGGTTGGATTGGCAGAGACCCTGAAATATTTTTACCTTCCTCTGCAGTGTGGGGCACAGGACACTTGTTGGTTTGAACTAGAGTAAATGATGGAGTCTCTGTAACTGGAAGCCTTTACATTAAGATTGGAGGACTTCAGTAACTAAGCCAGAGGTTCTGGGCCAATGCAAGAATTGGGTGGGTGAGGTTCTGTGGCCTGTGATGTGCAAGATTTGCAAGAGATCAAATTACATGATCATGTACACTTCTGGCCTTAAAGTCTATGAGTCTGGGGTGGTGTTGGGGGAAGTGTGTGTGATTTGGGGATGGGGGTGTGCTGTGGGGTGAGTGGAGGAGCAGAGGAGTGTGATTGGGGGGGGAGATGCTGCAGTGTGTGTGAAGAGGTGAAGGAGGAGGGTGTGATTTGGGGAAGCGATGTGTGCACATACTGCATGTGTATTTCTCTCCTCCTCCTCACTGCTTTCACATGCCTCTGGCATTCCTCTGGGTCCCTCTGGAGCTGAAACACATTTCATTCCTTGTAAGACGTGCTCTGAGCCAATGGGGAGCCCTGGGCCTCAAAGCAGGGCTCTCCCAGAAACATGGCTGAAGCGTCCAGGAATGCAGTGTTGGAATGTCTCCCTGTGGGAGGGCAGGAGAGGAGAGCGCATGCTCGTCCCACCCTTCATTTCTGTCTCAGCCATGGGGTCCCTGAGAAAGCAAAGCAGAAGGGAATCCTCTGACCATGATGATACTGCGGGGTGGGAGTCAGCCATGACTGCTCATGGTGATGTTCAGACTCTGCCTCCTTTGCCCCACCCCAGCCTCAGCCCTGTCTCTGGCTGGCCAACATCATTTCCCTGGCTCCCTTGCCTTCCCCCTCTCTGCTCAGGTCTGGTCCTCACTTTACTGCCCACCCAGTGCCAGCTGCTGTTGGTCTCAGATTCAGATTCTGCCCCTCCCCTCTCAAAGTCAGGAGGGGACTCGGGCTGTCCCTGGGCAGGAGAGTTTCTTTGCTGTTGCTCTGCAGGCCGTGGGCCAGGGTGAGAGTTCAGCCTCTCAGCCAGAGGGAGAGGCACCTCACTTCAGGCCCCCGGACCATAAGTCCCCAGAAGCGCTGCATCAATAGAGAAGATACCTGGCAAACTGGATTGGGATGCAAGAGCATCTGGTGCACTGAAACTCAATTAAAGGTTCTCACGTGGCAGGCAGGGAGGAGACCTGAGTAGGAAGACGGGCCTGCAGGCCTTTGCACTCACTCCTGTTTCTATTTAGCTTTCTGTGTGATGTGAGCAAGGGCTGCTGTGGGGATGAATGCTGGTCCTGCAGCTCTGCTCACTGGCAGTATCTGTAGTCCAGCCACAGCCAGATGGCCTGATCAGATCAGGGCCCAGTTGTTCCAGATGCTGCACAGACACAGGGAAGCATCCAAGGAGCTCTCAGTCTAAAAATAGACACTACAAATGTGTGACAAATGGGGCGAGGATGAGAGTAAAGGGGGGTGGGCGGGATCCTACAGTTGCATGGTGAGTTCTGGGACAGATCACTGAAAAGGCAGCATGGTCCAGTGGGTAGGACATTGGCCTGCTAATCTGGCGATTTGTGGGCTCTATTTCCAGCTTTACTACTGTGGGGCCTTGGGCAAATCCCACCCTGTCTGTGCCACTGGTTCCTCTGGCCAGCTGGTCTGTGCAGTAGATTGTGAACTCTGGGTCAGGAACTGTCTTTTACTATCAGCATGTGCAGTGCCCAGCACACTGGGCCCTGGTCTCAGTTGGGGCTTCTAGATGCTCTCCTAGTATGCAGAATAAATAGTGCAGTGGTTAAGCTGACGTTTTTAAATGGGGCATTGGCTGGTGGTAGCTCCCGCAGCTGTGGTGTGGCTGGCTGCCCGCTTTCTTGTGCGGGTCACTGCAGGAGTGAGTCTTGAGGGTGGCTCTGGGGAAGAACGTGGAGTCAGGGCTTACACCTGGTACCTAAGTGGTGAAAGAAGGGCACCAGCAGGGGTACTGGGCACTGGCTGTTGTGCCACTTGGGCAGAATTCGGGCTCGCGCGGCATGTTGGACGCGGTATGAAGTGGATGACGTTGCCCTCTTTTTTCTTTCAAGTTCTGAGGCTCCTGTCACTCTGAATTGGGGCAGGTTCGGCCTCAGGCTGCTCCCTGCCAAATAGTGCGTGGTGCTAAGCACCTTGCTTCCTGCTTGTTTCTCAGAGGCAGCTTGTCAAATGACTGGAGAAAGCATCAGTGCTCCTTGGACACAGGGGTCCCTTGCAAGTCTGGTTATGAATCAGAGAAGCTCTCCAGAGGGCAGGGCTCTACATTTGGTCAGTGACTGTCAGCCCGATGGACTGCATAGTGTTACCAGAGCGTAGGAGATGGCCCTTCGGGTGCTGTTAGGGCAGGTCTGAGCTGCATAGATGGAGCTATGCTGTATTTGGCGTTGGATCTCCTGGGTCTGTTTGTCAGCAGTGCCGATCCCTGACCTGAGGGCAGGAGGCTCTGTAGTACAGTGCTGTGCTCCTTCCCCAGGGTCAGGCACAACTTTTCCTCGTTGCTCTTTGATGAGACAGGGCTTACAATTCCTGCTGGTTTGAGATGATCTTTGACTGTCAATGTGATGTTGGGCCTCTTCTCTCTCCCCTAAGTGTAGCTGTGAATATGAGCACATGGCATGTCTCTGCATTGCTGCTCCTCCCGTCCTGGCTGCCCAAAAGGTGATGGCTGCTCCCCCTAGGAACTGTATTAGCTAGAGATACCTGTGTGGGGAGTGGGAGGAGGCAGCTGCTGTCTGCAGGGGTTTCATAGCATCACTGCTGTTTAAGCAGTGCCAATATCTAGAGGGGAGACCAGCGGTGCAGATCGGGTGTTGTAAGGAGCGATGTGGATATAGTCAGTACAGCGCCAGATAGGCTTTTGCTTGGAGGTGCTGTCTGAAGTCCTGGTCCAGATCTCGTGGTATTGCCCTGGGAAAGTAGTCACTAGTCCAAGTGTCCTGGTCTGATACCAGCTGGCGTGATTCCATTTTGTTTCCCCAAATCCCCCTGGATGTGTGATTTGGATATAGGATACCTGTGCTACGTCACTTTGCTGCCTGGTTTTGGCTGTCGCCAGCAGGGGGGAATGAGAGGCGGCAGTGTCCGTTACTCCCGTGCGCGCAGTTGCGCTGTTCTCCTGTGTGCCCTGGCCACCCTGCCTGTTAGGGTGTGCCCACACTGCAGCCAGAGTGGTGATGGCAGCAGGTGTGGCATGCGCCAACTAGCTTCAGTCTAGCTCTCACAGATACCAGCTGCAGTGAAGCTGCAGCAACACGGGCGTCAGTGCAGGCCATACAGCTCACTCTGGGTTCATACTTGGGCGGCTAGCCCACAATGATCCTGTGCTGCTGCGGCCTCGTGGCTTTATCTCGGGTCTCTGTAAACGTAGTGCAGTCACAGCTCCTCTTGCAGTGTCGCCGTGTCCAGGGTCTGCGCAGGGGGCAGCTATCTGCGTGCATTCATGCTGAGGTGAGCAATGTGCCCCTGGGGAAAGGGATTACAAATAAATAACCCAGACATGCCAGGAACTGACAGGATTGCCCAGCGAGGGCCAGGACAGGGCTTTGCACCAAAGAGCCTGTACTGTGCTGTGTAGTGTGCTCTCTTCTGCTGAGTTACGGGCGGGCTGTGCAGCTCAGGGGCAGAGGAAGGGAAGGTGAGGGGTAGGGACTTACGGCAGGGCTGTGTGGGGGAGTGGTGAGGGGCTGTGCAGCTCAGTGGGAGGGGAGAGCAGGCTGGCTGGGGAGTTACAGTGGGGCTGTGGCTGGGTGGCTGTCTGAGGGAGCAGTGGCTGATGTGGTAGGGACTGGAGGGTATGTGGGATGTAGAAATATACTGTCGGGGGTTTCTAGTGGTTTTCATGCTCCAGAGTTTCCTGGTTGTGGGCGGAGGGTGGGTGGGTGTGTTATAGGCCCAGCATGCACAGGACACCCAAAAATGGAGAGTTTCCCCCATTCAGGCTCTGGGTGAGGCTGCCCAGTGCTGCCAACTCATCTGGGGCCCAGCATTACACGTAATTTGTGTGCAACGGCTCTTCTGGCCGCTGCCCTTGAATGTAATAGCTGCAATGCACATGGAGACTACAAGTCCCAGTATGCAATGTGTCCCAGCCGCTTCGGCTCAAAGGAAGCATTGCATGCTGGGAACTGTATTCTCCTAGGCTGTTCCCACTGTCAAGGCGTAGGGTTTCCTACCCAGCACTGCCCTGGATCTTGCTCAGCGAGCTCCGCCTTCCATGTCCTCCTCTGGCTACTTGGGGCCTGAAACACTGAAAGCCGCTTTGTCATACCCCATCTGCCACCTGACTGCATCTCTGCCGCTCAGCCCCTCTGCCCCTCCCTCCTCTTCCCTCAAGCGGGGTGTCTCCTCCCAGCCTCCTTCGACTGGCTTTTCTCTTCTTCTGAGTAACTTCAGCGCTGCCTCTGTTGCTGCTGAGTGCTCCCCAGTAGCACTGTGGCGCTGAAACATGGGGTGACAGTGTAACTGCCACCACAGCCGCTGAAACACCAGGGTGACTCCCAGCTGCTTGGGAAGCCCTGAGCTGCAGAGCTGGTGGAGCTGGCTGCCTGCAGTCTCAGACAGACCTGACCCGTATCAAAGTCACATGGAAGGCTCTTCACATTCAGAAGAGCTAGAAACAAATGTTCACGAAATCATAAACTCTGCACAAGTGGCTGATCCATCTCCCTCCATGTGCCCCTCAGGAGAGAGGTTTTCAGCCTGCATCCCACTCCAGAGATGGACACTTTTGCGGTGAGAGTGACCTTGGCAGATGGCAAAGTGCCCCTGGGGGCGAGAGCTGGCTGTTGTGAATGCGACGTGCTGTCACTTTGGTTCAGAGATCCGGTCTGAGTGTTATTTACTGTGTTTCTTGTGTGGCTGTCGTGCCCAGTGTCCCATTGTGCTAGCCGCTGTGCTCTCACACAGACACACACAGTCCTGGCCCTCAGACTCTCCCCTCGTTGCCTGAAACCGGTGCTGAGTGTGGTTTAGGTTCTGAAGCTGCCTTCACTGCCATGAGGACGGGGTCCCTCTTGGTGTGGAGATTGGCTCAAGCTGGAATGGTTGCAGCGCACTCAAGGATCATACAGGGGTGTCTGAGCAGGGGCGCTGGTTCCAGGCTGATATATTTCCCTGTCCACCCCCCATCTCCCCACATGCTCATAGACTCATAGACTCATAGGTCAGAAGGGACCAATAT
>ML675675.1:544399-559529 GCA_007922155.1 Mesoclemmys tuberculata | reverse complement strand
GACCCCCGCCGGGGTCGCGACCCACAGGTTGAGAACCGCTGGTCTAGAGGGAGTCTCTTGGGGGTGTCAGTAGCTCACAGGACCCTCTGCCCTCCCTGAGCATGGAGGGGAAAGCAGCTCTTTCCATGGGCTTGTAAATAAAGGGCATGCTGTAGTTAGGGAGCTATTCCACAGAGGTCAGGGAGCAAAGAGTCCGTCAGTACCCACCCCAGGAGAGGGAAGGGAAGAGTCGGTTGGGATTTTTGTTTACTGGGTTAGGGCAGGACAGTGCTGCTGCAGCCACTCATCTGTGTGCCTGTGGAATTAGGGCCTCCTGTGGCTGGTTTCCCAGCAGTGCTGGGAGGGAGGGAAGGGGTCCCCAGCTCCTTTGTGCGGGGTTGGTATTTGTCTGTGTAGCAGTACTGGGAACTCATCTGGCTGTGACTTTCCTTTGGCAGGTGAAACAGGAGTGGGGACCGTCCAGCTGCCACCATGGTTGCTCTATCGCTAAAGATCAGCATTGGCAATGCAGTGAAGACCATGCAGTTTGAGCCCTCCACCATGGTGTACGACGCCTGTCGGATCATCCGGGAGCGGGTGCCTGAGGCACAGATGGGACAGCGTAAGTGAAAGGACCCCCAGAGTAACTGACACAGAGTCGCAGAGGTTCAAGATGGAAAAGTCCTGTCTGGGGACAGAGCCATCATTTTGCCAGGGTTATACAGTTCAAGCAGTGCGGCTTCCAACCCAGCCTGCGAGAAAGTTCCTCAGTCTAACACATCTCACTGCTGCTGCTCTTCTAGCTGGATTTCCCCCTAACTCCACCCTTTCCTCTTTACGCCCCCAGGCATCACCCCAAATAATCCCTCACCTTTCTTGGGCTTGACATCCTTCAGATTTTTGTGGATGCTATGATCTACCTCATCATTAATATACAATGCTACTCCACCACCTTTACATTTATTTTGGTCTTTCCTGGACAGCACATACCCTTCTATATCTGCACTCCAGTCATGACTACTGTTGCGCTGTGTTTCTGTTACCCCTATAATATCTGGTTTCACTTCCTACGCCAGTAGCTCTAGTTCCTCCATTTTATTACCCATTCTCATTGCACTACAGACATCTTAGACCCGGTTTACACTTACCTTTGGGATTCGGCAGCAGTCAACGGGAGATGCTCAAGTGAATTACGTCACTTGCATATCTCCCGTTGACTTCGCTGCATCTGCTCCGCACGCCGTCCACACTGCACTGACAGGAACAGCGCTCCCTTCGATGCAGCGCTACCCCACTTACCGGAGTGGTTTTCCTGCGTCGATTGCTGGATCGACTGAGTGGGTCTACACAGACCACTCAGTCGATCCAGGGACATCAATCTGAGGGCAGCAAATTTGCTGCCGTCAGTGTAGACCCAGCCTTAGTCTTTTCAGCTCAGCTTCACCCGATGAGGTGTAGCCATTCTACTGCCAGTATTGCGTACTGACTGTTAGCACTGCCGGTGCTGGCCCTGGCTTTCTTTTCTCTTGATATCCATTCCCCTACCCTCTGCTGTTCTTTCCATTGCTGTACCCTTTTACTTGATTTTCTTCCTGCTCAATATTAGAATCAAGTGTGGGGATTACATGAGCATCTCCCCCAGGTTCCTCATTTAAAGCTCCTTTAATCAATTGTACCAGCCTCCATCTTAGAAGACTATTTCCCCCCCTACTCAGAAGTCCATCCCATGAGAGCTGTCCTCTCTCATGACTGCATCCCAATGGTAAAACATCCCAAAGCTCTTATTCACCATTGCCTGAGCCATCTGTTGATCACCATAATCTTGTCTTACCTTTGCTCTCCTCTTTCTCTCTAGGGACAGGTAGAATCCCACTGAAGATCACCTGAATGTCCTTTTCTTTGAGTTTCCCCCAGCCTGGCATAGTCCCCTTTGACGCATTCCAGCAAGAATCTAGTAGTGTCATTGCCCTTCAGGTGTGGACAAATCAGTGGATTCTTTCCTGCTCCCATTAGAATCCTCTTCAATTTCAGGTCCACATCCTGTATCTGAGTTCCTGGCAGACACCCTTCTGTTCTCTGGATCAACTCTGGTGACAGACCTGTCCATTCTTCTTAGTGGGGGGTTCCCAGTCATGTAGATCTGCCTCTTCCTGAAGCCGGTGCAGTTCCCTGGCCTTCCTCCTCTTGTTCCATCTGGCTGCAAGTCCTCTTGTCTTTTGTTCTCACTTGCAATCTTCTGCAAGTTATCCTCTTGAGACTCCGAACTCTGGCTATCTCCATTGATTCTTCCCCTCTTGGACAACTAGCCACTCTTTTCTGCATCCTTGCCCTCCCACCATCTGTTACTGCTCCTCATGCCCCTTCATGTTCCAAGTCAGCAAATCTGTCCCTCAGTTCTATTTCTCCTTCAGTAGCCAATCTTTTCCTCTGCCCTGTGTGACCTGTATGTGCCTAGGGGAGTGCCAGGGTCGGCAGCCTGCGAAAGGAGAGCAGATTCTCCCCAGACTGGTGGCTAACACTGAAGTTATATTCACCGACCAGTCACAAACAGTGCTGCTGATTCCCCAGACCGGTTATCAAGAAGCTTTAAAAAAAAAAAAAAAAAAGAAATATACAGCCCCCTTTATTGCATTTCAGTCGCTGGCTTCCAGTCAGCAACTAGATCCAGTGAAGAGATAAGTTCTTTAAGAACTCTCTTCGCTTTACCAAAATGTTCTCCTGATCCCCAAAGGGTTAGCCACATTGCCAGATCAATATTGGTTTGGATCTTACCCACAATACCATGCTGCCAGCCAATCCATTAGTGTCTAAAACTAAAGGCTTATTATAAAAAGGAAAGAAATAAACGAGGAGAAATGTTAAATGATCAAAGCAATCATACACACTCACGCACACTCAAACTCCCCTGTTTTCAGCTGTTTGCTGGCCCCTGTGCCGTTGCTCCTGGAGAAGCAGGGCCATAACCAGGGCAGGGCAGCTGCCCAGGGTGTAAAGCTGTTGGGATGGAAAATTGGGGGAGGGGGACATGCAGGATCTTATGCCCCTGAGATTTCGGCCTTCCATTTTGTTCAAAGGTTTACAAACTATAGGGGACACCCCACAGTTTGAAAACCATCTCCTTCTGCCAGGAGCTGGTGGATTGGGAGCTGGTGGGAGCCTCTTGGGCCCCTGGCTGTCTGTGCAGTGAGAACCAGGACTCTGCCTGGCAGCCTTGCCTACCCTGCTCCCCAGGCTTGGCCACCTCTGCGTGACCCACTGATGCCTCTCCCTCGGTCACGTGCCCCTCAGAACCTTTAAATTGTGCCAACCCCCCAATCAGGAGTGATGCATCGCCTCTGGGCTGAGGAGGAGCAGCAGCAGAGCCACGAGCACCAGGGCAGAGGCAAGCGAGTCCCTTGGGGAGCATGTCATGGCAGCCAGACTCTGTGGGCAGGGGCAGGCTCCAGTGGGCATTGCCGGCCAGTGCCAGGCTCCTTCGAGGGAGAGGCAAGAGCATGTCAGGGGCGCAGCTCGGAGGTGTGCCGCCTGCCCTGCCTGGGGAGTGCCCGGCTGTGTAGAGGTGGCCCGACTCGGGCAGCCAGCCAGTGCCCCAGCTCCTTCAGCATGGAGCGCCATGGCCTTAAGCAGCCTGGGCGGCTCCCACCAGCTTCTGATATGCCAGCTCCTGACAGGAGGTGATTGTTTTCAAATAGGAGAGTGCATGTGACCCCCCAATCCCTCATGCTTTGCCTCTAGAGGTGTAAACATGCTTACTCACTCTGGGTACTCAAATGCCTCGTTATGGCTCTGCAGGGAAGCGTTAGGGAAAGGGAGTAGGACTGCGCTGAGTAACACAAGCATCTGAATGTGAAGGAGCTTGGAAATTAGTTCCTGCATTTTGAGTTAAACTATCTGAAGCCTGCATCCCAAGCAAGGGAAAAAATTCGTAGGCAAAGGTTGCAGACCAAAGTGGATGAACAAGCATCTCAAACAGGTTATTAAGAGAGAGCCTACCAAGAATGGAAGATGGGAGGGATCAGTAAGGAAAGCTACCGCTTGGAGGTCAGAACATGGAGGGGGAAAACTGCCAACAGCCAAGCAGAGTTGGACCTTGAAAAGGAAATTAAAACCAATAGTAAAAGGTTTTTTAGCCACATGTATAAGAAGACAAAGAAAGAAGTGGAACCCTAAGCACTGAGGATGTGTTGGAGATTAATGATAATCTAGGTGTGGCCCAACCTTAGTTTTTGGTAAAGGTAATGAGGCCCTTGGGAGCAGCATCAGGGTGGCTAGTGGAAATGAGGATATGGAAGTAGAAATTACCACATCTCAGGCGGTAGTCATACTCAGGCAGCTTAGTGGACCAAATCGGGGGCCTGGATAATGTCTATCCAAGAACATTAAAGGAACTGGCACATGAAATTGCAAGCTCAATAGCAATGAGTTTTAATGCATCAATAAACTCGGGGTAGACCCTATGACTAGAGAATTGCTAGTCTAGTATCTGTTTTTAAGAAAGGGGGGGAAAGTGATCAGGAATCTACAGGTACATTAGTTTGACCTCAGTTGTACACAAGGTCTTGAAACAAATTTTGAAAGAGAAAGTAGTTAAGGACAATAAAATTAAAGGGTAATTGGGATGAAATATTATTGTTTTACAAAAGATAGATCGTGCCAGACCAACCCAATCTCTTCTTTGAGAGAACCAATTTTTTAGATAAAGGAAATGCGTAAAGTCTAATCTACCTAGATTTCAGTAAGGCATTTGATTCAATTCTCGTATTAATCCCCACTGTCTCCAATTTAACTAATAATTTCCCATGTGGAATTGTAAGGTAGATAAGGAACTGGTTAAATGGGAGATTATAACAGGTCAGACTGAAAGGTGAACAGGCAGGCTGTACAGAGGTTACTAATGGAGTTCCTCAGGGATCAGTTTTAGGGCCAATCTTATCTAACATTTTAATTAATGACCTAAGAACAATAAGTGGGAATGTGCTACTAGAATCTGTGATTGACACAAAGTTGGGAGATATTGCCAATATAGAGAAGGACCAAAATATACAAGAAGATCTGAATGACCTTGAAAACTTAAGTAATAGAAACGAGGTGAAAATTAATAGTGCATAGTGCAAGATCATGCATATAGGGACTAACAACAAAAATTTTGCTAAATGCTGGGGACATATCAGGTGAAAGCGAGATGAGGAGAAAGACATGGGTGTATTGGTTCATCATAGGATGATCGTTAGCTGCCAATGTGATGCAGCTGTGAAAAGGACTAATGCATCAGGAGAGGAATTTCCAGTAGCGATACGGAAGTGTTACTACCATTATGCCAGGCACTGGAATGTTATGTTCAGGACTTGTCTCTTATGTTTAAGAGAGATGAAGTCAAACTGGAACAGGTGCAGAGAAGGGCTACTAGGATCATTTGGAGACTGGAGAACCTGCCTTATGAGAGGTGACTTACGGAGCTTGGCTTGTTTAGTCTAACCAGTCTAACCCATTTTATGGTGGGACATGTCCATTACCCGTTCTGAGTACTTCCTTTGGGAATTGTCACGGTCTCTAACGTTTTCACGGAGGTGTTTGCCGTGGTAGCAGCATGGATGAGATGCTGGGGCCACTCGCTTTTTCCATACCTAGATGACTGGCTCCTAGTGGTGGCATCTTACAACCACCTCCTTACCACTATCCACACACTGCGAGAACGCCTCACCAACCTGGGTATATGTGTCTATGAAGCAAAGTCCACCCTAGTTCCAATCCAAACCCTTAGCTTCATAGGCACTCACCTAGACTCCCATGCAGCCAGACTGTTCCTCCTAGAAGACCAATTTGCCATGCTTACAGCCCTCATCAGGAGACTCCGCAACCACCCACACGTGTGCCTCCATCACTGCCTTTCATTTCTAGGATATATGGTGATGTGCATGACAGTCACACCTTATGCCCATCTTCACATGAAGTGCCTACAGTTACGGCTTCACTTGGTATAAGACCCGTAAAGGGATCACCTCAACAAGCAGGTCTGCCTTCTGCGCATGGTACTAGCATCCCTGACCTGCTGGTGTGACCCATCCTTCAACTCACCCACCCCACTCCATACTCTGACCAAGGATGCCTCCCTCGCAGGCTGGGGTGCACACATACAAGCCCGCATGGCACAGGGTCTTTGGTCTTCCATGGAGGCATGGATGCACATCAACATCTTGGAACTTGGAGCAGTCCAATGCGTCTGCCAGGCACTCCTATCCTTTGTAAAATCCAGACACATGCAACAATATAACGTGGTCATGTATATCAACAAACAGGGAGGCACCAGATCATCCATGTTCTGTCATGAAGCTCTGCACTTGTGGAATTGGTGCCTAAAACACCATATTGTGCTTCAGGCCACACGCTTGCCAGGGATGGACAATGACCTTGCAGACACTCTCAGTCGGTCCTTTCACTGCAGCCACGGGTGGGAACTGCACGACCCCACTCTCCAATATATCTTCAGGCTTTGGGGAACGCTGTGATGGGATCTCTTTGCGACAGACACCAACCACAAACTTCCCCTCTTTTGCTCTAGGGTTGCAATCAGATGGGGCTCACGGGGATGCTCGCCTTCTCCCCTAGACGCTAGAACTATGTTATGCCTTTCCTCCCGTCCTGCTTCTCCTGCAAGCCCTCCTCAAGGTGAGACAGGATTGGGCAACCCTCATATTCATAGCCCCCTTTTGGCCCCGACAATACTGGTTCATAGAGCTTTTTCACCTGTCAACCCACCCACCTATACACCTTCCACCTCTTCTGAACCTCCTCACACAACAACAGGGCCAGATCCGCCACCTCAACCTGAACCCTCTTCATCTCATGGCCTGGTATTTGGAAGGGGCTTGACTGTAGAATAGCCATGCTCTATACCAGTACGGAACATATTTACCCATAATTGCCACCCCTCCACCAGGGCCTGTTACCAGGTGAAGGGGAATCATTTCATGGAGTGGGCAACACTCCACCATCACTCCCTGAACACACTATCCCTGAATACATACTTACCCTTCATCACTCAGACCATTCCGCACTCCTCAGTGCAAGAACATCTGGCGGCAATCCATGCTTTCCTTCCACTGCTGGATGGTGTCTCGATCTTTGCCCATCCAACCTCAGCTCGCTTCCTCCATGACCTCTTTAATACCTTTCCCTCAATTAGGAAACCTGCCCCCTCCTGGGACCTTAACCTAGTCCTCTCCACACACACCAAACCAGCCTTCAAACCTCTAGCCATGTGTTCCCTCTCCCATCTCTCCAGGAAGGTGATTTTCCTTATAGCCTCATGTCTGCCAGGCAATCAGGGAATTAAGAGCCATGATGGCAGACGTGACATTCCCAATGTTCCATGGGATAAAGTCTCCCTGCGACTCTACCCCAGGTTTCTCCCCAAGATGGCTTTGGCGTTTCACCTCAGTCAAGTTATTCATCTACCAACATATACCCCAACCCGCACGCTTCCACCAGGGCATGTATCCTACATTCGCTCAACGTCAGCCAGGCACCGCCCTTCTACTTTCAGTGCAGCCCTGCTTTCCGAGCCTCACCCAGACTTTGTCGCTATAGCAGAACACCACAAGGGCCGCACTCTGCCTTCACAGCACATCTATAAATGCATCACAGAGCGTGACTCCCTTTCACGGGTATCTCCACCACCAGGCATCACTGTCCAAGCAACCACGTCAGAGCTAGTCACAGACATCCCATGGCATTTGTAAAGCAGCAACATGGTCTTCCATCCGAACATTCGCTGCTCGTTATGCTCTTCCCCATGCAGCATGGCAGACACGGCAGTTGGCCAAGGAGCACTATGAACTCTAATTTCCACTGAGCCCACACTTCCCCTTCCAAACTAATTACTGCTCCCCACGTCTTGAATCCACATAAGGGCTAGCACTCGAAGAAGCAAGGGAGATTATTTACTGTAACTGATGGTTCTTCAAGAGGTGTGGTCTCTATCTGGATTCCAATCCCACCCTCCCATCCCCTCTGCTGTGGGCTCAATGCCTGCTGGTAAGAGGAGACTGAGGGGGCATTGACCTGAACAGCCTTATGAGATCTTAGACTCAATCACATGGACTACGCATGGTGCGCAGTTGACAGAGACTACTACAAACAGTTCTGGTGCATGGTGCACATGCCCATCCACATCTAGAGTCCAGAGAGGGACCACGCCTCTCGAAGAACCATCAGCTACAGTAAATAACTTCCCTAAGGCTTCCGTCACTGTCTGGCAACAGGGAGTTTCCAGGGTTTTAGAGATGAGGAGTAACACACTATTTTCTTAGGCAGAGCGTACAATTGGCCTGCAAGCGAACCAAGTGTCAGCTGATGGAGGGCTGAATGTTTAAATAAACCATTTGGGAAAAGACCCAGAAAAGTGAAGGCTCCAAAGATCCAACTCCAGGTCCCTGGAGTCCCTGCAGTCCAATATAACATTCACCCCAAATTAGAAACTGCATGTTTGGCTGCCTTAGGGATCAGCTCTGTTTTTCTGTATATAAGGGTGATCTGCCTTGTTCCTTCTGGCTAATGTCTCTTGTTCTGTGGTGTGCCCTGAAAGATGTAAAATGAAAGGTGTTAGATGTGGTCACAGCATGTGCAGAGTACGAACACCAGTATTGCAAGGTACAAGCACCTAACATGGTATGACCTGGAAATATTAAAACAAGTCATGTTAAAATGGATAGAGAATTGACTAGAGCAAAGGGTTCCATAAGTAGTGATCAATGGCTCCATGTCTAGATGGCAGCCGGTCACAAGTGGAGTGCCCCAGGGGTTGGTCCTGGGGCTGGTTTGGTTCAACATCTTCATTAATGATCTGGAGGATGGGGTACATTGCACCCTCAGCAAGTTTGCAGAGGACACTAAGCTAGTGGGAGTGGTAGATACCCTAGAAGGGAGGGATAGGATACAGAAGAACCTAAACAAATTGGAGGATTGGGCCAAAAGAAATCTGATGAGGTTCAACAAGGACAAGTGCAGAGTCCTGCACTTAGGACGGAAGAATCCCATGCACAGTTACAGACTGGGGACTGACAAGCTAGGCAGCAGTTCTGCAGAAAAGGATCTGGGGGTTACAGTAGATAAGAAACTGGATATGAGTCAGCAGTGTGCCCTGGTTGCCAAGAAGGCTAATGGCATATTGGGCTGCATTAGTAAGAGCATTGCCAGCAGATTGCAGGAAGTGATTATTCCCCTCTGTTTGGCATTGGTGTGGCCGCATTTGGAGTATTGTGTCCAGTTTTGGGCCCCCCACTACAAAAAGGATGTGGACAAGTTGGAAAGAGTTCAGTGGGGGACAACAAAAATGATAAGGGGGCTGGAGCACAAGACTTATGAGGAGAGGCTGAAAGAACTAGATCTGTTTAATCTGCAGAAGAGAAGAATGAGGAGAGATTTGGTTGCAGCCTTTAACTATCTGAAAGGGGGTTCCGGGAGGATGGAGCTAGGCTGTTTTCAGTGGTGGCAGATGACAGAACAAGGAGCAACGGTCTCAAGTTGCAGTGGGGGAGTTCTAGGTTAGACATTAGGAAAAAGTTTTTCCCTAGGAGGGTGGTGAAGCACTGGAATGGGTTACCTAGGGAGGTGGTGGCATTTCCATCTTTAGAGGTTTTTAAGCTGCGGCTTGACAAAACCCTCACCTGGATGATTTAGCTGAGGAGAGTCCTGCTTTGAGCAGGAGGTTGGACTAGATGACCTTCTGAGGTCCCTTCCAACTCTAATACTCTATGATTCTATGAGTAAGCTTCTCAGCCAGCTATTTGAAAACTCTTGGATGCAAGTTATCCTGACCTGCTGATTTAAAAAAGTCTAACTTCAGCAGCTGCTGTTTAGATACTAGTGCAATGGAAAGAGTGTTTTCATATGATAGGACCACATCGTTTTTCACCAAATATAGAAGAGAAATGTTATCGAACAGTTCTGCGTTGCTTGTACCAATAACTCTACCATTTCCGTCTAGTAATAGACCAATACCATTGTTAGGATTCTTTTTGTTCTTAATATACTTTTTTAAAAAAAATTCTTCTTGTCGTCCTTAACTCCACTGGCAATAGATTTTTCCTTGTGTTCCTCTGCTTCGCTTACCAATGTTTTTATCACACATGTTTCCTGGGACCCTGGGAACTCTGGACCACGTTTGGCCTTCTCCTGAGTTTCCTTGGTCGCGGATACCCTGCTTTCTTTCCCTACCAGTGATGGGCCCCTCTTCTTCTAATTTGAAGTTTTTTTGGCTCCTGTGTTAAGCCCAGCAGACTTTGCCTGCTCTCATGCCCTGTGGCTGAAGGAGACGGTACCTTAATAAAAGGGGGAAGGGATAAACCTCTTAGTGAAGCTGCTGCCTTGACCAGTATATGCCAGGATTGCCTGGTCACACTGCTTTTTATACCCCACTGCAATGTTCCATCTGTTTATGGTTCACATTCGTCTCTCTGTGCGCCCCAGCTCATCACACATGTAGCATGGCACTCATGGGACTTCAGGCTTCTCCGCCCTGAACTTTCTCTCCTCAGTCCTTTGTTGGGTTTTATCAGCCGTCCCGGTCTCTGGTATCTGAGACCCAGTGTCCTTCGTAACCCAGACCTCCCCAGAGGCCTCAGTGCTCTGTGCCAGCTAGTAATCCCTATTGTCTCTGACACCCAAGAGCGATCCAACTTCCACGTGGGACCATCTCACTCCTTTTCCTTTGGTGTCTGCAATGGCTGAGCCTATCTGGCTGCTGTCATGGTGCTGAGCGTTTCACCAAGTCGGGCAGTTTCTCTTAGAGTTGTCATTGCTTCATCTGCCATTCCAGGATGTCAACCATCTCATGCTTGAGATGGGTTTTAAGCATCACTTGGCATCCTCAGTGTCCCTACTGGGTGTGGCTCTTGGGTCCCACTACTAGTACCATGTTGTAATGATGGGCACTCAGTGCTGGAGGAATCCCTGGCATTCCAGTGCAGAACCACAGTTACCGCTCTGCTTCGCTTTCCCCTGGACTGTTAGTAAGTTCAGTGAGGGTTGTATACAGTAAACAACGTCCACACGGGCTCCAGTTTATCAAATCAGCTGCCAGTCGTGGTCGGTAAACACACCGTCTCTTTCTCCGAGGCCTGGGCTCTGCAGCCTCGCTCCTGTTGACTCCGAGTATCTCTCAAGCCTCCCTGTCTGGAGAGCTTTGGAGCTTTCTGCCTGTGTCCTGGGGCTGTTCCTATCCACGGGAGGCTCTGCTTTCCAGGGAGACACCCTGGAGTAGTTTCCTCCCTAGTTCCCATGAGGAGCTCTCTCCTCAGTAGCTTTCTCTCTGATCCGGGCTCCAGCGTGAGCCAGCGTAATCCTTTATGAGGCCCAGTTGTTCCTTAACTATCTGCTAGCTACTTACCCAATCAACCATCCACCGGTGGGTCTGGCTTGGCTTGTTCTCCCTAGCAGAGCCTGACACAGGGAGGCTGGGTGCCCAAATCCGCAGAGGGCCACGCCCAGGACAGTGCTTCACTCCTGCTGCAGCTGATCCTGACATGCCCTAACGCTGCAGTACCTCCAGAGACCTCTTCCCAGTTCATAGAACCGTGGGTTAGAAGGGACCACCAGGGACAGCTAGTCTAACCTACCAAGGTGCAGGTTTTGTTGTGTCTCAACCATCCAAGACAGGTGGCTATCCTGCGTCCTTTTGAAACCTCTGGTGAAGGAGCTTCCATGACTTCCCTGGGCCGTCTGTTCCATTGTCCCACTGTTCGTACAGTTAGGAAGGTTTTTCCGGCAGATCTGCTCTGCTGTAGTGTGAAGCCATTGCCCCTTATCCTGCCCTCTCTGGCAAGAGAGAACAGCCTTTTTCCATCTTTTTTACAGCAGCTTTTCAAGTATTTGAAGACTGCTATCATGTCCCCCCCTTAATCTCCTCTTCTCCCAACTAAATGTACCCACTGCCTTCAACCTTTGCTCATATGGCGTCCATTCCATCCCTTTGATTGTCTTTGTTGCTCGCCTCTGGATCCATTCCAGTTTCTCTGCATCCTTTCTGTACATTGGTGGCCAAAACTGAACACAGTACTCCAGCCAAAGCCTAACCAGCACTGAGTCGAGCGTTGCTATTACCTTCCGTGACTTGCCTCCCATGCCTCTGTTAACACAACCCAAAATTGCATTTATTTTTTTTTGCAGCATTGCATTTCTGGCTCATGGTGAGGCTGTGATCCACCACAACTCCCAGATCCTTCTCTGCAGTGCTGCTGTTAAGCCAATTTATCCCCTATTCTGTATTTGTGCATTTGGTTTCTCTTCCCTAAGTGCAGCACCTTACGTTTGTGTTTGCTGAATTTCATTTTGTTGGCTATAGCCCAGTTCTCCAATTTATCAAGATCCCTCAGAATTTTAGCTCTATCCTCCAAAGTGTTGGAGCCCCCCGCCTCCCAGCTTTGTGCTATCTGCAAATGTGATCAGTCTGCTCTCTATTCCTCCAGCCAAGTCATTAATAAAGATGTTAAGTAACACTGGACCCAGAACAGATTCTTGTGGAACCCCACTTGAGACCTCCCTCCAATCTGACACCATTCCATTACTAGTTACTCTTTGTTTGTGGTTGTGTAACCAACTATGTATCCACTTAGTGGTAGTTCTGTTGAGCCCACATTTCTCCAGCTTACTTCTCAGACTGTCCTGTGGGACTCTGTCAAAAGCCTGGCTGAAGACCAAGTATGTTATGTCCACTGCATTCCCCCATCCACCAAACCAGTTACCCTGTAAAAGAAGGCAATCAAGCCGGTTTGACATGGTTTGTTCTTGGTAAATCCACACCAGCTGCTAGTGATCACCCCTTCGTCCTGCAGGTATTCAGAACCATCAGGTATGGAGAGTGATGAAGCACTGGAATGGGTTACCTAGGGAGGTGGTGGAATCTCCATCCTTAGAGGTTTTTAAGGACCGGCTTCACAAAGCCCTGGCTGGGATGGTTTAGCTGAGGTTGGCTCTGTTTTGAGCAGAGGGTTGGACTAGACACCTCCTGGGGTCCCTTCCCACCCTCATCTTCTGTGATTCACAAACTGAAAGTTTTATACATTGCTGTAGTAGCATGGCAGGTATTGAAGTCAGACTGACTGGTCTGTAGTTCCCCAGTTCCCGCTCATTCCCCTTTTTAAAGATGGACACTACCTTACCCTTCTCCAGTCTTCTGGGACCTCTCCTGTCATCCTGGGGTTTGCAAATAGTATTGCCAGTGACTCCGAGATTTCATCAGCTAATCCCTTCAATCCCCTGGGGTGAACAGCATCCGGCCCCACTAACTTGAAATTTTGGTCAGAAGATCTGTGACGTGTTCTTTACTTATCCCTGAGCCGCATCCCTTCCCCTCTATTGTCTGTGGTAACTTCGCTAGTCGTCCAGTCATGTTATTTTTTGAGAGAAGACTGAAGCAAAGCAGGCATTGAGCAGCTCTGCCTTCCTATCATCTTCCACTACCAGCTCCCCTTCTCCATTGAGCCGCAGATTCTCTCCATCCTTGATCTATCTTCTTTGTCTGACACATTTGAAGAACTCCTTTCATTGTCTCTGACATTCCTGACCGTCTGTTACTCATTCATTTCCCTTTAGTTGATGCACAGGCTGCGTGCTTCCCATCCAGTTAATTTAGCCACAATCTGGGTTTGTCACTGCTTTCCTGATGCCATCTATTTCCTGGTTATGTATTCCTATATAGTTCCTGTTTCGGGCACAGGAAGAGGAATCAGGCTATTATGCTGTCATTTGGGATTCTCTGCTGCCTTCCATGCTGGTGGATTTTATTACTGCCTCCCAATATGCTTTACTCACTAGATTTCTGAGTCCCCCAGCATTGGTTTCCCAGGAATCTGAACCCTTTGCACAGCTGTGTTCTGAGGTGTCCTGTTCCTTGCTGTGTTGAATTCAGTCAGCTTGGAGTCAAAGGCTCCCCTCTTCCCTCTGACTCTCCCTCTCTCAGGCCACTCCTCCCTCTTCCCTGGCTGAGTTCCTTATGTTCTGGATTGTTACATTTTCTTTGTCATTTTCTTTGAGAAAACAGATGAAGAAAAGAGACCCTGGTGACTTGCATGCCATGTGGGGTCCTCTCAGCGGTGTGATGGAAGAGCCACAGAACTAGACAAGTAAAAGGCTGTGTGACTCAGGAACTCCTGATGGAGAACAATTGAGGAGATGCCCCATGTAATTGGTGACCAGCAGCCTGGGCAATTTGCTAATGCAGAAACTCTTTCCTTGACACAGCTCAGAGAGGGGGTGCCATATGTGGGACTTGCATTCTAACAGTAGTGTGGTCCAGCTCTCTCTTCGTGGTCTCCCCGATGGTTCATGCAGTGGAGGGGGCTCTCTCCCACTCTGTTAAAATTCAGTGCAAGTTTTACCTCTGTTCATATTGGTTCTGGATCTTGCTGCTTCCCCTTATCCCACTGTTGTCCATGGACACCCCAGCATGCACCTTAGTCTCCATCTCTGTCCTAGTTAGCCGTGTAGCTTCACGTTAGAGGTTCAGGGGGAGTCTCCAAGGCTCCACCCAACTCCACCTCTCCTCACCCTGTCCCCTCAGGCTCACCATTCTGCCCAAAAGCCCCCTGCATGTCTCCCTGTCTCTTCCCCGTGCCATGGCCCCCTCCCCAGAACAGCCTCCCCACCCATCCCTGCACCTTTGTAATTCAGCATGCTGCTAGGGGAGATGTGCACTGGGAGAGATCCCCTCTTGGGAGGGGTGCCTCTTGGGGCCATGGCCTTCCTCTGGCCGAACAGGGTGGGGCCATGGAGCTGGGGGACCCATGCTGCGAGAATGGGGACTCAAGACCATGGGCCTGTGCTGGGAGAGTCTCTGCTCTGTTTTTCAGCCAGTGATTTTGGGCTGTTCCTTTCGGATGAAGACCCAAAGAAGGGCATTTGGCTGGAAGCTGGGAAGGCCCTGGACTACTACATGCTCCGCAATGGGGTAAGTGCCCCAGTCCCTGTCCCTGAGTCCCATTCACCCCTCTCCAAGCTCTGACTGTGACATGCCCTGCAATGTGGTAAGTGCTTCCACTGCCACCAGCTCCAGCGTGCTCCATGTTACTCCATGCTCGGCAGTGTCCTGGCCCCAGAGCTCTGGGTGCCCCCCCATCTCCCTGGCCCCAGAGCCCTGGGTGCTGCCCCTGTCTCC
>ML675675.1:501859-544389 GCA_007922155.1 Mesoclemmys tuberculata | reverse complement strand
TGGCCCCAGAGCTCTGGGTGCCCCCCCCATCTCCCTGGCCCCAGAGCCCTGGGTGCTGCCCTGTCTCCCTGGCATGGCTCTTTCTCGGCGTGAGTGTCTGGACAGAAGGGAAGGTTTGGTGACTACCGGTGCCATGGCATGGAGTGGGCGGAAGGCTGCATGCCCCGGACACTGGCACTAACAGCGGGTGCTTGTGAGCAGGACACCATGGAGTACAAGAAGAAGCAACGGCCCCTGAAGATTCGCATGCTGGATGGGACGGTCAAAACAATCATGGTGGACGACTCCAAAACGGTCACGGACATGCTCATGACAATCTGTGCCAGGATCGGTAAGGGGAAATGCACGCCCATGCCAGAGCTGGGGGCGGGATGAGGGGGCGATGTCTGGCTGTGTGTGGGGAGGGGGTGAGGGGGCGATGTCCGGCTGTGGGGGGGGGCGATGTCCAGCTGTGTGTGTTTGTGGGGGGGGGAATGAGGGGCCGTTGTTCGGCTGTGTGTGTGTGGGGGGGGGGTGAGGGATGTTGTCCGGCTGTGTGTGTTTGTGGGGCGGGATGAGGGGGCTATGTCTGGCTGTGTGTGTTTGTGGGGGGAGGGACTGAGGGGGCGATGTCACCGTGTTTGCAGGGGAGGGACTGAGGGGGCCATGTCCGGCTATGTGGTGGTGGGTGAGGGGCAGAGAGAAGAGGGGCACCGTGTGTGGGGGAGATGGGAAGTGGGGGGGGCGTGTGTTGGCCAGCTGGGGGGTGAGAGGATGGGGAGGGGATGGTGCTCTTTGAGGGAAGGGGGGGCGATGCCTGCATGCAGGCAGGGGGCCAGTTCAGGGGCAGTGCCCCGATGGGGGGTGCCCATGCCCCGGCAGGGGTATGGCAGATGTTGAGTGGGGCAGGGGGCATCCCATATGCACTGTGGGGCTCCCTAGCCTACGGCTGCAGGGGAGGCTGAGATGGGCGCTGTGCCGGCTGCCCCTGCAGGCATCACCAACCACGACGAGTACTCGCTGGTGCGGGAGCTGATGGAGGAGAAGAAGGAGGAGATCACCGGCACGCTCAAGAAGGACAAGACCTTGCTGCGGGATGAGAAGAAGATGGAGAAACTCAAACAGAAGCTGCACACGGATGATGAGTGTACGCACATGTGCTGGACATGCGGGGTGCAGGCCAGCCTGCTCTGGGGGGAACATCGGGGGCTGTGCTGTGGTTGGTCGGCTGGCTGGGGGGGAGGTCCCAGGGCAAGGGCTGGGTGGCCCCCCCTTACCCTCCCCACTATGCTCTGGGCAGAGGGCTAGCTTCGCGGCCTGCATTCGGCCCTGCTCACCTTCTGACACTCTGCAGTGAACTGGCTGGATCACGGGCGGACCCTGCGCGAGCAAGGCATCGATGACAATGAGACACTGCTGCTGCGGCGCAAGTTCTTCTACTCAGACCAGAACGTGGACTCCAGGGACCCTGTGCAGCTCAACCTGCTCTACGTGCAGGTACCATGCCCGTCCCCTGCCTACCTAGCACGTGAAGCCAGGCCACCAGGCTTCAGTTAGTGTCCCACTGAGCGGCTTCTCTCCCCAGCCTCAGCCCCAGATCCCCAGATCAGGGGCAGCATGCCCTGTGGCTCTGCAGCTGGGATTATATTCTGTTCTCGACTGGCCTGGGAGCCAGTGCTCTTCCAGGGCACCACCTGTGGTTCTCCCTGTCCGATGATGGGGAGGGTAAGAAGGACTCAGCTTAGTCTGGCTATTAGGCAGCTCTCTGCCTAGGACAGTGAAGCAGGTGATCTGGGGGTGTGGAGTCTCCGGCATTGCAGGTCTTTAAGAACGGGTTGGACTAACCCCGTCAGGGATGGCATCACTTAGTCTGGCTGCAGCACAGATGAGCTGTTGAGGTCCCTTCCAGCCCCACCTGCTGTGCTTTAGGGGCCTCAAGCTCAGCTTCCTGCTCACTCCCGAAGCCCTTTCCTGGGGCTCTGGCATGTTCTGTGCTTCTCGGGTGCCTTCCCCACCCACCGCCTGGGGCCCTGGGCAGTCCTGTGTGTGGGAGGGAGATGGGCTGCCCCGTTCTGGCACCTCCTAAACTTCGGGTTGCTGCTGCTTAGCTCCAAGGTGAAGGTTTTGAGCTGCTGGTTCTGGGCTAGTAATGCCCCCTCCCCCACCCCCACCACTCTGTGCAAGGCCAGGCCCCCACCAGCTCCTGGGCCTGACCCCCACCCTCGCCCCAGCAAAGTAGCTTAGCCCCATGGCGGCAACCTAATTTTCAGAGCACACTGGATAGGAACAGGCTCTGTAGCGGTGTCAGTGCGCAGCTACCATTGAGCCACATTGTAAGGACTTGCCTTTCCCTCCCCCCTCCAGCCAGCCAGCCAGCCTGTGACTCCCCTTCGCCAGCCAGCCTGTGGCGCTGCCCCTCACCCAGCACCCCCGTTTCACCTTTCTTTCCCCCGCAGGCTCGTGATGACATCCTCAACGGCTCCCATCCTGTCTCCTTTGACAAGGCCTGCGAGTTTGCTGGGTTCCAGTGTCAGATCCAGTTTGGATCCCACAATGAGCAGAAGCACAAGCCAGGCTTCCTGGAGTGAGTGTTCCAGGGGCCCCCACTTCTCCTGTCCCCAGGCGCCTCTCGCAGCATGGCAGCCCACATGCTGTATGGGATCAGCATCTGCTGCGAGGGAAGAGCGCCCCCAACCTGTCCCTGCCACACCTGTCGAGTACTGGAGCGGGCCGCCCTTGCCTAGCTTGTGAGGCCGTCTGGCTGCAGCTGTCAGTGCCTCTACAACGTGGAGGGGGCTTGGGGAGGAGGGTGCTGCAGAAACCCTGAGCTTCCCTTTGCTGCAGGAGCCTGGTACGTCCTCCCTCCAGCCTCTCCTATGTCCTCCCCTCCTCCTACCCACCCCAGAGGGTTCGCTCCCTTCCCCCACCCTGGGGCAGGGGGCTCTCTCCCTGCTTAGGCCTTGCTAGGAGCTCCTGCTGAGGTTTGTGCAGGGGTGATGACATGCTCTAGCTGGGATTGCACAGGGCCTTACGCCAGGACCGTGCCGCGGCTGGACAGGCTTGTACTATGCTCCGCCAGTAAGGCTGGTTCTCCGAGTTCTTGCTCATGTTGAATCCAAGTCAGTGTGTGCATCGTGTGCACAGTCGTCGGAAAGGTTTTCCCCTAGCAGCACCTGTCGGGTGGAGCCAGGTCCCAATGGGCGCCACATGTAGGGCCCTGCCAACCCGCCGCCTCTTCAGTTCCTTCTCACTGCCCTCAACAGTCATTGGAGCTTCTCTTCTCGTGCTCAGGCAAGTGACCCTCTAGCAGGTCATTTTTAACCACCTATAAATAGCTAAGACAGTTTGGTAAATTAGATAGTTTGTTGATAAGTTTTATTTAAGGGCCCTCCCACCCCAATTTTTTCTTACCCCTCTGCCCTAGGGAAGCCAGGGCATGTCCTGACCCTAGGGTTTTAGCTGTGTGGGTCCTGCCACAAATCGATGCCCAAGGGCACCCACACAACTCTTGTCTCCGGTGCCTCGGAGAGTTGCATCAACCGAAAGGTGCAGGGTTTTCAGGGACTTTAAGCCCAGAACAAGGAAGAAGAGGAGGCTGAGACTGAAGCAGCCCCTCGTGGAGGTGCCTCTCCGACCTCAGCCAGCAGGTCTGTTGGATCCTAGTTCCTCGATGCGGAGCGCACCGCCACCCGTGATGGCACCAAGGAAGTTGACAGCACCCAAGGACTGTCAGCACTGCTTCCTGCAGGCACCAGAATCATCTCATCACCACTCCCACTCATCGGTGCCTCGCAAGGGGTGATGGGGGCTCCCCCACAGTGAGATCCAGGGACGCTAATGGAGCACATGCCCTACAGGGCCCCAGTGCTCCAGTACTACCAGAGGGGCACATTGAATCTGGTGCCCATGGACTCGCCTACAAGGGAGAGCCAGGTGGAGGACCTGGGGGACTCCAGATGCCTTTGAGGAGGTTAGAGAGCTGATTGCCATGACGGCACCACAGTCTCCCGTCACAAGGGAGGTGTTTGTAAAACCTCCAGCACCAAAGAAGACCATGGTGCCATCTAGAGGCAAACTAGCCATGATGCAGCACCACTCCTGATCACTAAGGAGCCACTCCCCGGCACCGTCCAGGTCGGCACTGCTATGGTCCCTGCGATCCGACTCAAGGCCCTTGGACCCAGAAGCTGAGTTTTATGCTTCCCACCACAGCAGGCACTGCTGGAGCAAAAGCCAGCGTGATCAGGACCCTGGACAGGTGTCCCTCATGGGGCCAAGGCAGACCCAATGGCAGCTACCCACCTCAGTGGCCTTTTTGGACTCCTTGGGCTTACCACAAGGCCCAAGGGTTCTTCACCAGGGGGACCTCAACCCTCTGCCTTAGAGAGGCACTGTCCAGCACTGAGACTGGCACTGAGATGGGGGCACGGATCAGCACTGAGTCAACCGTGGATGCAGGTGGTGGAGTCCTTGCCTAAGGGGAGCACAGAGGATCTGAAACACAGGAGGATCAGACCCTCCTGGGCACACTTGTCCTCATCACCAGACAAGGTAGTATCAGGAAAATTAGCAGGTCCTCCACCCATGAACAGCAGGGCCCACCAGGAGCCACTGCGCAGGGTCACGCAAAACATAGGGCTCCAGGCAGAGGAGGTTATGGAGTCAATGGACCACATGGTGGACATCCTGATCCCGAGGGTGCATCGAGAGTAGCACTGCCCCTTGTCAAGACTATTCAGTACACTACAAAACCTTGTGGCAGATGCTATCTACTATCCCCCCTATGGCTAAGGGGATAGAAAGAAAATACTTCACCCCGTCTAGGGTACATGAGTATTTGTTCATGCATCCATAGCCAGGCTTGGTGGTGCTGTCAGCTGTGAATGAGAAGGAAAGACAGGGTCAAGAAGGCCTTTCTCCAAAGTCTAGAAACCTAAAGAAGGTGGACTTCTTGGGTAGGAAGGTCTACTCTACCAGAGGGCTCCAGCTTCGAATCGCTAACCAGCAAGCGATTCTCAGCTGCTATGACCTCAACACTTGGGACTCCTTGTTGATGTTTAAGGACTTAATCTCAGCTGATTCCTGATCAGAATTTGAGGCGGTCATCCAGGAGGGCAAAATGGTGGCAAGGACCATGCTCCAGGCTGCCCCGAATGTGGCTGCTTTGGCCACAAGGACAATGTAATGGCTATTGCCATGAGGAGAGGCTCGTGGCTGCAGGAATTGGTCCTCCCACAGAGCTCCAGCAGACTGCCCAGGACTGGCCTTCAAAGAATCTGGACTATTTTCAGAGCAAACAAACTCCACGCTCCGCAGCCTGAAAGACTCCAGGGCCATGCTAAAGTCACTGCGCTTACGCAGCCCCTCCCCACAGCGAAAACATTTCAAGGCCCAACCACCCTCATGTTTTTACCATGCACAGTCCAGACAGGACAACTCCAGGAGGCGGGGCAGAAACAACAGGAAAGTCCACCAGTCCTCTAACCAGGGCCAGAGCTCTACAAGACAGCCCCGGGCCCTAAACAATCATTTTGAGGGTACACCCGAAGGACACTTACCAGTCCAGCTGCCGGATCCTTAACCCCGTTTTTTAATTGTCTGTCCCAGTTCTATCGGGCTTGGGCCCAGACAACCGGGTACTGCGCATGGTAGAACTGGGATATTCTAACCAATTCTGTTCTTCCTCACCCCCATCCCTCTTCAGGAACCCCTCTCGCGAGCAACTTCTTATACAAGAGGTGCAGACGCTCCTAAGAACAGGGGCAGTGGAGGAGGTGCCATGAGAGTTATGGGGAAAAGGGTTCCACTCCTGATACTTCTTAATTCCAAAGGCCAAAGGGGGTGGGGGTCTCAGACCCATTCTAGATCTGCAAACCCTCAACAAAGGCATAAGGAAGTCGAAATTTCGCATGGTCTCCTTGGCCACCATCATTCCTTCTCTATATTCACATATCAATAATCCCTCATCACAGGAGCATCCTCTGTTTCCTAGTGAACACATTCACTACCTGTTCTCGGTCCTCCACTTTGTACTGTCTGTAGCACCCAGGATATTCACAAAATCCATGGCTGTGGTCACCGTGTTCCTCAGTCGACAACAAGTTCAGGTGTTCCTGTACCTGGATGACTGGTTGGTCAGAGGTCGCTCCGAGGTCCACGTAGAGACACACATGTTCCTAATCCGGGCAACATTTGGAGAGTTGGGGCTGCTGCTGAATGTCCCCAAGTCAACCCTGTCCCCTCCTCAGAGAGGATAGAGTTTATAGGAGCCACATTGGACTCGGTCCAGGCCAGAGCATTTCTGCCAGAGTCCCAATTCCTCAACATGCGCTCATTATAGACAACCTCAGACGCTTCCCTACGACAAAGGTGCGGAGTTGTCTAAAGTTGCTCGGTCACATGGCCTCTTGCACCTATGTAGTGCAACACGCCAGGCTTTGATTCAGACCTCTCCAAGCATTTCTGGCTTTGGTGTACTGCCCGAATAGAGACAGTGTGGACAAGGTACTTGCACTTCCGCCTGAAATAATCCGGTCACTCCGCTGTGGATCAATCCAGCTACAGTTTGCGTGGGAGTACCATTTCACAAGCCACGACCATCATTGAGGCTGGTCACGGATGCCTCAGATCTGGGTAGGAGTGGACACCTAGGCTCCCACAGGATTCACAGGTTCTGGTCCCAATCAGAGCTCTCCCTCCACGTCAACATGAGAGGGCTCTGGGCAGTCCAACTGGCCTGACATACATTCCACCCCCATATAAAGGGCAAGTGTACAGCGGTGTAGATGAACAACACCTCAGCAGTGTTTTACATAAACAGGCAGGGGAAGCATGCTCCCCTTCCCTGTGAAGCTCTCGAGTTGTGGGAATTTTTCATAGCCCAAGTGATCCACTTAAAAGTATCGTACCTACCAGAGACACAGAATGGGTTGGTGGGTTGATTCAGCAGGTCATTCTATGGTCATGAGTGGTCCCTCTGACTGGATGTTGCGAGCATTGTTTTCCGAAAGTTGGGAGTTCCCCAAGTAGACTTGTTCATGATGAGAATAAACAGGAAGCGCCAACAGTTTTGCTCATTCCTAAACCACAGTTCGGGCTTGATCACAGATGCATTCCTCTTGAATTGGGAGGGTCGACTCCTGTATGTGTTTCCATCTTTCCCACTTGTCCACAAGGTCCTACTCTAGATCAAGAGGGAGAGAGCATCTGTCATCCTCATAACTCCATCCTGGCTTCGACAACATTGGTACCCACTGCTGCTGGAGGTGTCAGTGACCGTGCCGATCGCTCTGCTATTGACTCCAGACTTGATTGCTCAGGACCACGGCCTCCTGCAGCATCCCATCCTAAAGTCCCTCCATCTTATAGCGCAAACCTTCATGGTTAAACACCATGGAAACAACATGCTTGGAACCTGTGAAAGAGGTCCTCCTTGGTAGCAGGAAGCCATCCACAAGGGCTTGATGGTTGGCCAAGTGGAAGAGATTTTCACTCTGATCTTTGCAGAAAGGAAAGCCCCCAATGCAAGCATTGGTACCCTCCATTCTGGACTGTTTGCTTCCCCTAAAGCAGTTAGGCCTGGCAGTCTCATCATTAAAGATGCACCAAGCAGCAATCTCTGTGTACCACCTGGCTCGCAAGGGCGTTCAGTCTTTTCCAACCTGATGGTGACCTACTTCCTTAAGGGACTGGACAGAATTTACCTGCAGGTCCATCGCCCAGTGCCGATCTGGGACCTGAACTTAGTACTGTCTAGACTGATGGGACCTCCTTTTGAACTTCTAGCAACATGTTCCCTCCTCTACCTCTCATAGAAGGTGGCGTTCCTAGTGGCGATAACCTCAGCAAGGACAGTCTCTGAACTCAAGGCCCTAACTTCTGGACCCCCATATACATAGTGTTCCATAAGAAAAGGTCCAGTTACAGCCTCATCTAGCCTTCCTACTGAAGGTAGTGTCCCAGTTTCACATGGGCCAGGACATCTTCCTCCCGGATTTTTTCCCTAAGCCAATAACAGGGAAAGGAGCCTGCGCTCCCTGGACATCAGGAGGAAGCTAGTGTTCTACACAGAGAGGGTGAAGCGGTTTGTAGATCGGACCAACTCTTCATCGCTGTAGCAGATAGGATGAGATGCCTGTGGGTGTCCTTGCAGAGGATTTGGTCATGGATGACGTCCTGCATTAGGACGTTATGACCTGGAAAAAAACCTGTCCCCGCGCACTCAGCATGTTCCGCAAGAGCGCAGGCGTCCTCGGCAGCCTGCCTAGCACACGTCCCTACTCGGGCAATGGCAGGGCAGCGATATGGTTATCAATCCTCACGTTCACATCACACTATACCATCACCCAATAGGCTAGGGAGGATGCAGTATTCGGCGGAGCTAAACTCTGACCCCACCTCCGGGGGTTAGCTTTCAAGTCACCTATTTGAAATCGACATGAGCAAGCTCTCGAAGAAGAAACAGTTACCTACCTTTTGTAATTGTTATTGTTTGAGATGTGTTGCTCGAGTCCATTCCAAAGCCCACCCACCCCCTCTGTCAGAGCCAGCCAGCAAGAGGGAACTGAAGAGGGGGCGGGTCGGCAGGGCCCTATATATGGCGCCATGGCAGTGCGACTCCAGGGGTGCCTGGCTTGATCCGACAGGCACTGCTAGGGGAAAATCTTTCCGACGACTGTGCACGCAGTGCGCGCACCAACTTGGGATGGACATGAGCAGCACACCTCGAAGAACAACCGTTACGAAAGGCAGGTAACCGGTTTTTTCTGCTCTCCCCTGCAGCCTGAAAGATTTCCTGCCCAAGGAGTACATCAAGCAGAAGGGCGAACGCAAGATCTTCATGGTGAGTGGGCAGGGCAGGGCCAGGGCAGGGTGCTGCCTGCGTTTGGGCTATGGTCCATTCACCTGGCCTGGGCGCTGCTGGGATCCTCGCCTCTCCCAAGGCTGCAGCCCCTGGCCTGGGCCCAGGAGAGGAGCCAGCAGCCGCTCAGTTGGGGCATGTGTGCGCTTTAGTCATTGGTGTGTGTCTGTTGCTGGGTTGGAGACCTGGTGTCTTCTGGGAGAGCCATAGCAGGGAGTGGGGGTACACCTGCCAGGATGACCTGGAGCAGAGAGGGGAGGGTTGGGGCAGAGGTAAGCCTTCTGGGGGGGCCCATAGCAGGGGGGAGAATAGTGGCGGGGGTGTATGTCTGCTGGGAGGGCCTCTAGCAGAGGGGTGTCGGGGAGGGGTGTAGGATATGGATACATCAGCTGAGGGAGAGCCTGCGTAGTGATTTCAGCTGGCAAGCACAGCTGCTGTGAGCGAAGGCTCATGCTGGGCTGGGGGAAGACCGAGGGAGAGAGTGGGACGAGGGTGGTGTCTAAGAGGGCCATAAAAGGGGAGAGGCCAGGAGCAATGGAGGTTGGCAGGGCAGGACAGGCTGGGGCACAGCTGGAGGGAGCGATGGGGTGACTGGCTCTGCTCCCTCAGGCGCACAAGAATTGTGGCAACATGAGTGAGATTGAGGCCAAAGTTCGCTACGTGAAACTCGCCCGCTCCCTGAAAACCTATGGAGTCTCCTTCTTCCTGGTCAAGGTGAGAAAGCGGTTCTCTGGGCCTCCTGTCACCCCACCTGTCATTGCCCCCCCTTCAGTGCTCCCTCGTTTCTGTCTTCTCCCTTCTTCGCTCAAACATTCTCTCGTTTCCTTCTCGCCCTTCGTCCCTGGGTGTTGTCAGCCTCAGGGAGCTGGGCCGTGGGGCATCGCCCAGCTGAGGAGGCCCTTTGAGGCTGTGCTCTCACAGCTGGGCCATGGCTATGCCCATGGAGCTGGGCCCCCGGAGGTAGCTTTGCTTTGGGGCAGCTGTAACCCTTCCCTGTCGTGGTGTGTAGGAGAAGATGAAGGGAAAAAACAAGCTGGTGCCACGGCTGCTGGGGATCACCAAGGAGTGTGTGATGCGTGTGGATGAGAAAACCAAGGAAGTGATTCAGGAATGGAACCTCACCAACATCAAACGCTGGGCTGCCTCCCCTAAGAGCTTCACCCTGGTAAGGCCCTGCCCCTTAGCATCCTGCCCCACCGATCCTCCAGCCTCCTCCTCCTATACTGCACCAACATGTGGGGCAGTAGTCTGCCAAGAAATGCATCTGGCCGAGGCCTGGACTCTTCCCCTTCCCTGACCCCTCTGGCCACGCCCTGCCACCCAGCCCTCTCCTTGCCTGCCGGGTCCCCTCCTCTGGCCCCCCCCCACTTCCCCCGGCATGTGGAGTCAGTGAGGGGCAGCGCAAGGCCTTTGGCATGGAGCTGAGACGCAGGCGAGGCCAGGGCAGGGCAGCAGGTGCCCGGCTCCTGTGCTTCCCAGTGCTGTGTTGCTGTAGGATTTCGGGGATTACCAGGACGGGTACTACTCAGTGCAGACGACGGAGGGGGAGCAGATCGCCCAGCTTATCGCTGGCTACATTGACATCATCCTGAAAAAGGTGCGTGTGGCACGGTGTGGTGGGCAGGAGAACATGTCCTGGGCCAGCCAGGGAGGGGAGGAGTGCACAGAGGGGGAAGCTGTGCAGGGACAGGGCCCCAGGGCAGAGAGCAGCCATCGGGGGCAGTGCTGGGGGGCGGGGGTTCAGCAGAGGGCAGCTGCACTGAAATTCCAGGGTTTGTCCCGTTCTGCTGCACTTGTGTGACTGCCATGGAGCAAGACCTGCTGCAGCACAGAGCAGAAGGCTCGGGCTGAGGCCATCCCAGCTGTGGGGCAGCGTGACGGTGCCTGTTGAGAAGGCCCCAGCTGCCCAGTTTAGTGCTCAGGAGTCAGGAATAGCAGAGTTTTGGCTGCTGCATCGGGGCCAGGCAGGGAGGGCAGCAGCTTTCTATGCACACAGCCCTCTATGCAGTCACAAGAGTGATCCCACTATCTGCAGAATTTCCCTGTCGCCTCCTCAGCCTGCCCCGGAGCAGCCCCTGAGGGACAGGAAACCATGCTGGGCCTGTCCCAAGGCCGTGTTGCCTCGCCCTCTTCTTGGGGACTCCAGTAAACAGAGGGAGGGATCCCAGGAGGCGGATGCTGACTGATGGACACTCTCTCTCTCTCTCTCCCCCTCCCTCCACAGAAAAAGAGCAAAGACCACTTTGGGCTGGAAGGGGATGAGGAATCCACCATGCTGGAAGACTCTGTGTCGCCAAAGAAGTATGGCATCTGGGAGGCAGGAGGGGAGGACTCCAGAGAAGGAGATCTCAGCCCTCCGGGTTGGCTGTGTGCTCGCAGGGAGGCGCTGGGTGGGTTGCACATGGGATACTAAACCTGCAGAATCCTAAGTTGGCTTACAGCAAGTGATAACGGTGCTCTCCTAGCCAGACTCTGCAGGTGAGAGCTGCCAGGTCCTTGAGCGGTGGGGAGTGGGGCAGAGCACTTGGCTATTCCAGCCCTGGCTTCTCCCAGCAGGAGGCGCTGTAGTGAGTTGCGTTTACAGACCTGTTGGCCTGACATCGAACCTGGGCGAGATAATGCACCAGCTGATTGGGGCTCAATTGCTAAAGGGTTACAGGAGAGCCATATAATAAAGGCCAATCGCCAGGGGTTTGCGGAGAATTGCTCCTGTCAGACTAACTTGATACCTTTGTTGGGTCTGCAGGCTTGGTTGGTAAGGATCACAGTGTTGATGTAATGTACTCAGACTTCCTTGACTTGGTACCACATGACATTTTGATTTTCAGAAAATGAGTGATAAAAATTAACATAGCACACATTCAGTGGATTAAAAACAGGCTAGCTGATAGATCTCAAAATACAATGCTAAACAGAATCTTCATGGAGCAGATGTTTCTAGTGGGATCCCCCAGGGATCAGTTCTTGGCCCTACATTGTTTAACATGTTTACCAATGACCTGTAATAAAACAAAATCATCACTGACAAAGTTTGCAGATGTCACAAAAATTGGGGGGCAGTAAATAATGTAGAGGACAGGTCCCTCGTACAGAGTGATCCAGATCACTTGGTAAAATGAGCACAAGCAAACAGGATGGGTTTGAATTAGGACTGTCAACTGATGAAAAAAAATTAATTGTGAGAGTAAAAAATTAATTAGGATTAATTGCAGTTTGAATTGCACTGTTAAACGGTGTGATTAAACTCCGTTTACTGAGCTAAGCGGGCTCCCTTCAGCTGAGTGAGCCCTTGAAGTTACGTAAATTGGGAAGCCAATAATTGATATGCAGTAAGTGTAGTGTGTAAATTTCAGATTTCTTTACTAATGTACAACATGTCACAATTCATCATTTAAAATGTTTAATATAAAATGATCTATTTCCCATTGTGAATTTAATCCATATACTGCCACAATTATAAGATGCATATAGGAAACCTGTTACAAATGTACTGTCATATCCTGTCGGGTGAAAAAATCTGTAGTTTGGGGGAGAGTTCACAGTCAATCTCAGTATCTCATGGAAATGTCTTACGTCTCTAAATCAGTTAATTGTGAATCACGTACTGTAAGGAGAAAACTGGTGAATTATTCTACTTTCAGTTCCGTTAATCCAGCAAAGATGCGCTATGAAATACATGCAGTCAGAACAACATGCAACATAGGACTATCTGTTTGGTCATTTAGTTGATTCCCTTGTCAGGGTAGTTCTCCCTTACAATGGAAACATCCCTGGAGGCCTGGTGTAGTAAGGACAGAAGAAATGACCTGATTATGAACTATAACTACGATGTAATTCCCTTGGAGTCAGTACAGTGCAATGCCTCACATGGGTACACTCTGAGCAAACCCAGATTGTAGACAGGTCGGTTTAGATTTGATTAAGTGCCACTGTCCCCATAGAAGATTTGAGTTGGAAGGGACTTCAGGAGGTATCTAGCCCAGTCCCCCTGCTCAAAGCAGGACTAACCCCAACTATATCATCCCAGCCAGGATGTCAAGCCGGGCCTTAAAAACCTCTAAGGATGGAGATTCCACCACCTCTCTAGGTAACCCATTCCAGTGCTTCACCACCCTCCTAGTGACAAACTTTGTCCTAATGGCCAACCTAGACCTCTCCCACTGCAACTTGAGACCGTTGCTCTTTGTTCTGTCATCTGCCACCACTGAGAATAGCCTAGCTCCATCTTCCCTGGAACCCCCTTTCAGGTAGTTAAAGGCTGCTATCAAATCCCCCCTCATTCTTCTCTTCTGCAGACTGAACAATCCTAGTTCCCTCAGCCTCTCCTCATAAATCTTGTTCTCCAGCCCCCTAATTATTTTTGTTTCCCTCTGCTGGACTCTCTCCAACTTGTCCACATCCTTCCTGTAGTGGGGGGCTGAAAACTGGACACAGTACTCTAAATGGGGCCTCACCAGTGCTGAACAGAGGGGAATAATCACTTCCCTTGATCATAGTGCTGTGCACAAAAGCACTTATGCCGGCAAAACTTATATTGCTTGAGGGGGTGAGGGGGCTACACCCCTGAGTAACAAGTTTTGCCGGCATAAGTGTGGTGTAGACAAGGCCTTAGGCTGCTCTGAGAGCAAACAGTCCTTTTCCATCCACTGAGTCACAATGCAGCACGTGGGGAAATTGAGGTACAAACAGGACTCATAAAAATGTTACAAAACATTCCCACTTCACCACCTATAGATCGAGAAATGAGGAATGTAGGCCATACTTACAAGGTAGGGGACTCTCTTGGGAAGCAGTGGCTCTAGAAAAGATGGGGAGTCATGGCGGATGATCAGCTGAACATGAGCGCCCAATGTGACACAAGCCAACAGGGCTCCTGCAAGCCTGGGATGCCGAAACGGGAATCTCGAGTAGGAGCAGAGAGGTTATTTTACCTCTGTGTCTGGGACTGAGGGACTGCCGCTGGCATCCTGCTCCGTTCTGGTGTCCTCGATTCAAGACCGGCGTAGATAAATGGGAGATGGTTCAGAGAGGAGCCACCCAAACTGGGGTGCGCCCCGTAGGGGGTTGCAGAGGAGCATTCGGGGCATGGCAGGGCCTGAGCCAGCCCCCACGTGGGGGTGCGGAGGGAGCGCCACCCAGTTCTGCTCTGCCCTCACCCGCAGCTCCGTTCCTGGCTCGGCTCCTGGCCCCGCGCACAGCCCTGCCCCATCCCAGCCTCAGCCTTAGCCCCTGACCCCAGCCTTGGTTCTGCTTCTAGCCCAGCTGCCAGCCCCAGCCTCCATTGTGGATTCGCGCTCAGGCGCATGAATGGGGGTGAAGGGTGGGCGCAGCATAAAAAGCCGCATAAACCACTGGGTTAGTTAGAAAACTCGCCTGTAATGATATACCCAGAGAGCTCAATCTACTTCACTTAAAGAGACCGATGAGAGGTGACCTGAGTCCAGTCTGTAGTTACCCACGTTGGGAAGAAGTATTTAATAGTGTGCTCTTCAGTCTAGCAGAGGGCAGGTAAAAGACGATCAATGGCTGGACGTTGAAGCTACCTTCAGGCTGGAAATACGGTGCGTGTTTTTGGCCGGGGTAATTAGGCATGGAACAATTTACGGAGGGTCACGATGAGTTCTCCATCACGAATGATATTGAAATCGATCGGGCGTTTTTCTGAAAGACCTGCTCTGGCTCATGCATGCCAGCTCAGGGCACTTCTCTGGCCTGTGTAATGCCAGGGGAAAGACCTGACGATCACCGTGGTCCCTTCTGGCCTGGGAATCTCCAAGCTCCTCAGGTCTGAGCCATAGCCAGTGGTTGTGATTCTGTTGCAGGTCGACGGTTCTGCAGCAGCAGTTTAACCGGGTGGGCAAGGTGGAGCACGGCTCGGTGGCCCTGCCAGCCATCATGCGCTCCGGGGCTGGTGGGCCAGAGAATTTCCAGGTTGGCACAATGCCACAGGCGCAGCAGCAGATCACCAGTGGCCAGATGCACCGAGGGCACATGCCCCCCCTGGTAAGAGCTGCTTCTGCAGCATCCAGCTCAGAGAGCAGGCTCTGCCCATCTTTGGCTGACTCCGGGGGGTGGGGATGGGCCGTTCTCTTGGGCTGGGTGTCCTCCTTATGCTTGGTCACGTGGCATTGCTGAGTCATTCGGGTCCTTTCAGCCTGAGCTCCCTGCAGCGGTGCACCATGACCCGCTCAGCATTGCCAGCTGCTCGTGTCAGCGCCTGTGGTGTCTGGCCCTGCCCACACAGGCAGCCCCTACCTCCCTCTGTTCTGTGTGGGGACGGACAGTCCCTTGCCTGTGTGAGTTCCTGCCCTAGAAGCTGGATGTGCCCCCATGTCATCCAGCCGGACCCTGTTCCCAAAGGGGTTGGGCGAGGCCAGGCATAGACTTGCCAGCACAGGTCTTGTGCGATTCCTTTGGCCCAGGATGTGGCTGTCACTGAGTTGCCCATGGTCCCAGATGTTGCCCTGGGGGCAGGGACGATGGCTGAGGCACGTGTGTCAAACCAGCTTCAGATCTTTCCTTGCTGGGTCTATCCAGGCTAGGCCCGGCTCTGGGCTCTCCCCAGGACTTGGTCCGAGGTGCTGGCTGAAGCAGCACCCTAGCTGTACCCCAGGGCTGCCTCTGGGTCCCTGCACTGGCGTGCCCACCTGGGAAGCTCTGGGCCGGTCACGGTCCCTCCCCGGCACTGGGGAGTGGCTGCCAGGCTGCACGACGGAGGATCCAGCGCTGGCCATGTCCTCTCTGTAGAAACACCTGCCCCAGGCCTCCGTGTAGGCAGCTGCTTTCCTGCCGCTCAGCCAGCGTAGCTCCGACGTGTGGCTGCCGCGTAGTGCCCCAGCCCGGCACCGCCCTGAGCCCAGTTTCACCTCTTGCCTTGCAGACCTCGGCCCAGCAGGCCCTGACCGGCACCATCAACTCCAGCATGCAGGCTGTGCACGCGGCACAGGCCACCCTGGATGACTTTGAAACGCTGCCGCCCCTTGGGCAGGACGCCGTGAGTGCCTGAACCCCCCCTTCCGGGCCGCGCTGTGTACGCGGGGAGGGGTGTGGTTGCTGGGGTGACGTTGCTCTGGGAGTTGTCTAACCACGGGAAGGAGGGGACAGGTCCCTGGGAGCAACTTCTGCTCTGAGGGGTCTGTCCCACGTGGGAGGCCTAGGGGCCCTGGATCCCCTGCTCCGGGATGGGGCGGAGGAGGAACCAGCTCCCTGGGGTGTGTCCCCTGCTCACTGCGCGGGGTCACTAGGCTGACTCTACTCATCTTTCAGGCTTCCAAAGCCTGGCGCAAGAACAAGATGGACGAGTCGAAGCACGAGATCCATTCTCAGGTGGATGCCATCACCGCAGGCACTGCCTCTGTGGTGAACCTGACGGCAGGTACGTACTGGGGCTGGGCCACGGGGGGGCCTTGCCCATGCCTGGCGCTTGGATCTCTGCACCTGGCACGACCCACGACTGGAGCCTGCGCTAGAGACTCTGTCCTTTCCCCCAGCCTGCCAGGGCCCAGTGCTGGCTTGGTCCCTGGACACTGCCCCACCCACAGCCATGCTGCCCTCTGCCATGGCCCTGCCCTGCTGCTGGTTCTCTCTGCACCCCGGGCTTTGCCCCAGGCCCCCTGGGTTCCAGGCCACTCCCTCCTGTTGATGCAGGAAGCTCTGGCATGGCCTCGCTCTGACTGAGTGTAGCGTGTGGTCCTGGCCAGCCACGCTCCATCGAGCCGGGCGCCAGGCCTGGGCCGCCCTCCGGGCCTGCTTGGCTTCCAGGTTGGGAGGGGAGTGGTGTGAGGCAGCTGCTGAGCTGGGGGCGAGGTGGGCTCCCCCCGTCTCTTGGGACGGGGCTGCTGCCTGTCTGGGGACTGCATGCTGCTCCCTGCGCAGGAGACCCGGCCGACACGGATTACACGGCCGTGGGCTGCGCCGTCACCACCATCTCCTCCAACCTGACCGAGATGTCCAAGGGCGTCAAGCTGCTGGCCGCGCTCATGGAGGACGAGGGGGGAAACGGGCGGCAGCTCTTGCAGGCAGCCAAGAACCTGGCAAGCGCTGTCTCAGAGCTGCTGAAAACTGCGCAGCCGGCCAGTGCTGAGGTGAGTGGGGCCGGGGAAGGAGGGGCAGAGGACCGGATGGGGGCCAGGCGGAGTGGGGTGGGGCTCAGGGCTTATTCAGAGGCCTAACCACATTTTTGCCTTGGTTCCCTGCAGCCCCGCCAGAACCTGCTGCAGGCGGCTGGCACCGTAGGCCAGACAAGCGGGGAGCTGCTGCAGCAGATTGGAGAGAGCGACACTGACCCTCGGTTCCAGGTGAATGAGGCCCACGCAGGCCAGGGGGTGGGTGCTACTGGGGGCAGTCAGAACCTTTTCCCAGGATTGGCCTCCAGGTCCCTTCTCCCAGCATGGGGGCTAGGGCAGTCCTCGTGGACTGGCAAGCTCGGCTCTCTGCCAGGGCGCAAGGTGACAAAGCCGCTCCTGCCCCAGCCAGAGCCTCCACAGAGTAACGCTTCTTCTCTTGTGGATTCCCGTGTAGATCCCAGAGAGCCGCCGCGCTCGGACCCTGCCCACCTCAGACCCAAAGACGGTAAAGAGGGGGTGAGGGCGTGGCTCGGGTCTCCCGGCCCTCCTCTCAGGGCGGGGCCCGCTCTTCCTTTGGGAACACAATCAGCTGGATTCTTTGGGATGCAAACTTGTCAAAATCTGCTTTTCCTGAAATTGAATCTTGGAAGTTCATGCACTCAGGTCGCTCTGCGCCGGTGACTCCCACAGCGCTGCCCCCCAGTTCCCCTGTATCCTCGTCCCCTCTGGAGCAGTGAACCCGTCCCTTCCCCCAGCACTGGCTGTTCCTGGCCAGCAGAGCCTTCCTGCCGGGACTCACGCTCGGGGGCTGACAGATGTTTCGCGCTCTCTGAGGCCCCCAAACTTTCTGCACGATGAGCCTCCCCAGGCTGCTGGGAACCTGGCCAGTGGGGTTTGGGAGGGGCTGGCCCAGAGCGCAGAGTGAAATGGAGCTGAGGCCAGGGCATGATCTGAGAGGTGCTGGGAGGAAGGAGAGGGCTGCGGGAGTCCATGAAGGGAAGAGCTGGAGAGAGGCAGCCAGCAGGGAGCACGGGGCTGAGTGTGGTGGTGACGCTGGCCTGTCTGAGCCATTTTAGGCCTGCGGCCCTGAAGCTCATCTGCTGAAGGCAAAGGGAACGGGTCAGGCGGGGCAACAGGCGCATAGCTCCGTTCACAGACTCTCACGCCCAGGGAGCTGTGCAGGGTCCTTGCCCCGGCCCCAGGCTCTGCCCCTCAGCAGCCAGACCCGAGTGTATCCACTTCCTGCCTTCTGCACTCTCTTGTCGGGGTCGCTTCTGCAACAGACAGTTAATCCGGAGTCTGACTGGGAACTAATGAGCTTGGTGCATGCACTCTGCTGGCCTGTGATTGGAGCTGGAGCTGGTGATGGGCTGGGGGAAGTGACCTCTGAGGAGCAAGGGAGGTAAGGCCCAGCAGGGCCGGAGCTGTGGGTGGCAGGGCTCTGGTCTGCCATGGCAGTGTGTGCTGTGTGTGTAAGGACGGGGTCCTCATGGCCTGAGCCTGCAGCCAGCCCTGGAGTGGCACCGGTGGTATCTGGGAGCAGGACGCCGTGTGCGGTGCAGCGGGCGCTGCTGGTTGTTGCCCGTAGCGTGTTACGTGTTGCAGCCCTGTGCTGTGTGGTGGTGGTCTGTCTGCCGCGTGCAGAGCTGTGGTTCTGCAAGGAGCAGACGCTGCCTGCATGTGACGTGCTGACGTTACCCGTGGCGTGCCCATTGTGTGGCGACACTTGCCCGGGACCTGGGGTGCGTGATGTGTCAGTGTTGGTTGTGGCCCGCTGTGGACGGTACCAGTTGCTGCCCTCAGCACGGGGAGTGTGGCGTTGGTGGCTCTGAGCCCCCCTGGGGCTGGTTAGATGAGACGGTCCAAGAGCTCCTGTTGCATTGGTGAATATTTCACAAGGGCGGGGTGGCTTGCAGCACTGTGCCCTGGGGCTTGCACTGACCCTCTGCCCCCTCCCAGGACATGTTGATGCAGCTGGCCAAGGCAGTGGCCAGTGCAGCAGCTGCACTGGTCCTGAAAGCCAAGAATGTGGCGCAGAAGACGGAGGACTCAGCGCTGCAGACCCAGGTGATCGCAGCTGCCACGCAGTGCGCCCTCTCCACCTCCCAGCTGGTGGCCTGTACCAAGGTAAGAGCTAGTCAAGGAGCCAGGTGGCTTAATCTCTCTCTCCTCACACAACTCCTCAGCCCTGCACCCCATCCAGCATGGTCCCTTCAGTGCTACCAAGCAAGCGCAGGGCAGAAGGTGACAGCTGCCTGCTCTGCATGGTTACTCAGAGCGCCCAGCATGGGGCAGCCCTGGGAGCTGCTCCATGATCTGCTTCCAGGGACAGTTCTTGGTGGTCAGCCAGCGGGTCGCTCTAACTGGGCCCTGGGTATCTCCAAGACCCCTTCAGCTTCTCCAGGTTCCTGGGGAGGGAGTGGTCTGGGGCTCAATGCACTGACCTCCTGCTCTGTCTGCTGACCTGGGTTTGCAGGGCTGGGAGAGCTCCCTGCTGCCCCCGTGGCATTTGTCATGTTTGTTTGGAATGGCAATGTGCACTGAATATATCCCCTGTGTGTGGGGGCGGGGGGGGATTAACCCTCTCTGAGCTGCAGTGCAGGCGGGTGTAGTTCCTTGGAGGAACTGTCCCAGATTCAGGTGTCATTAGAGGAGGTTTTGGAATAATCTGATCAACTAAACAGTAATAAGTTACCAGGACAAGATGGTATCCACCGAAGAGCTCGAATATCAGATTGGTTGAAACTACAGTAAAGAACAGAATTATCAGATACACAGATGAACACGATTTTCTGGGGAAGAGTCAACATGGTTTTTGTAAAGGGAAATTGTTCTTCACCGATCTAGAATTCTTTGAGGGGATCAATAAGCACGTGGACAAGGGTGACCCATTGGGTACAGTGTACTTCGATTGTCAGAAAGCCTTTGACAACATCCCTCACCAAAGGCTCTTAAGCAAAGTAAGCAGACCTGAGATAGGAGGGAAGGACCTCTCCTGGATCAGTAACTGGTTAACAAATAGGAAACAAAGAGTAGGGATAAATGTTCAGTTTTCAGAATAGAGAGAGGTAAATAGCAGTGTCCCCCAGGGGTCTGTCCTGGGACCAGTGCTGTTCAACATATTCATAAATGATCTGTACAAAGAGATAAACAGTGAGGTGGCAAAATTTGCAGGTGATACAAAACTACTCAAGAAAGTTAAGTTCAAAGCAGACTGCAAAAAGTTACAAAAGGATCTCACAAAATTGGTGACTGGGCAACAATGGAAGATGAAATTCAATGCCGATAAATGCAAAGTAATGCACCTAGGAAACCATAATCCCAACTATACCTACACAATGATGGGATCTAAATTAGCTGTTCCCACTCAAGAAAGATCTTGGAGTCATTGTGGATAGTTCTCTGAAAACATCCACTCCATGTGCAGCGGCAGTCGAAAAACTAACAAAACGTTGGGAATCATTAGGAAAGCAATATATAGGAAGACAGAAAATATCATAATATCACTATAAATCCATGGTATGTCCAAATGTTGAATACTGTGTGCAGTTCTGGTTGCCCCATCTCAAAAAAGAGATATTAGAAATGGATAAAGTACAGAGAAGAGCAATACAAATCCACGTGAGGAGCGGTTAATAAGACAGGCTTTTCACCTTGGAAAACAGACAGATTAGGGGGTATAGGATAGAGGTCTATAAAATCATGACTGATGAGGAGAAAGTAAATAAGGACGTGTTATTTACCCTTCCTCATAACACAAGGGCTAGTGGTCACAAAATGAAATTAATAGGCAGCAGGTTTAAAACAAACAAAAGGAAGTGTTTCTTCACACAACTCATAGTCAACTTGTGGAACTCCTTGTCAGAGGTGGTTGTGAAGGCCAAGACTATATCAGGATTCAAAAAAGAACTAGAGAAGTTCATGGAGGACAGGGCCATCAGTGGCTATTAGCCAGGATGAGCATGGATGCAAAACCAAGCTCTGAAATGTCCCTAGCCTCTGTTTGCCAGAAGTTGGGAGAGGATGACGGGTTGGATCACTGATGATTGCCCTGCTCTGTTCATTCCCTCTGAAGCACCCGGCACTGGCCACTGTTGGAAGACAGGACACTGGGCTAGATGGACCATCTGCCTGGCCATTCTTGTGGTCAGTGACAGGAGTGGTGTTCTCACAGGCCAGGCTCTTCCCTCTTCTGCAGGTGGTGGCTCCCACAATCAGCTCCCCTGTGTGCCAGGAGCAGCTGATTGAGGCTGGCAAGCTGGTGGCAAAGTCAGCGGAAGGATGCGTAGAGGCCTCCCAGGCGGCCACCAACGACGACCAGCTGCTGAAGCAGGTGGGGGTGGCGGCCACAGCAGTGACCCAGGCCTTGAACGACCTGCTGCAGCACATTAAGCGGCATGCCACAGGTGGGCAGCCCATCGGGCGCTACGATCAAGCCACCGACACCATCCTCAACGTCACCGAGAACATCTTCAGCTCCATGGGCGACGCAGGTGAGTGGAGGGGGCACAGAACATGACAGAGGCTGGGTGGAAAGGAGTGGGGGTGTGGAGCTGGGGAGGGACTTGAAAGGCCACTACAAGGTAACAGCATCTTTTAAGGTCATGCCCCTGCTGTGGCTTGGCTTGGGGTGCTGGCATAGAGCCTGGTCCATGCTGTGATCTTTGTCAGGTCTACACTGACCTTGCCGCGGGCCAGGAGTGGGTTGCAGGCCAGCTCCAGCAGGAACACAGAGAGCACACCGTGGTGTGCGTAGGGGTGCTGGCCACCCTTGCCGTGGTCTCACTGGGGATGGGGGCCACAGGCTGACCTCACCGCAGTCCTGCAAGCTGATCCTGCTGCCATCCCACGGGAGGAGCACTCTGTGTTGGCGAGCCCTGGGCATACCCAACAGGCAGCTCTTCATTTGCTTCCAGGTGAAATGGTGCGCCAGGCTCGCATTCTGGCTCAGGCGACCTCAGACCTGGTAAATGCCATCAAAGCCGATGCGGAGGGGGAGACGGACCTGGAGAACTCGCGCAAGCTGCTGAGTGCTGCCAAGATGCTGGCCGACGCCACTGCCAAGATGGTGGAGGCAGCAAAGGTCCGTGGCACTCGGGGCAGGAGGGGCTAGCAAGCGGGGGGGGCAACACCCCCAAATCCCCAGGGCCAGCAGCTGCTGCAGGATTAGAGCTCCCTTCGAAAATCCAGTGAGGCTGCTGGTCCATGCAGGGTCGGCAGTGCCAACCTGGTGCCAGGAGCAGCAGAGAGCAGAGCTGCAGCTCGAAGGCTGAGAGCAGGCGTGGCAGGGCAGGGCAGGCCCTGGGGGGCATTCAGCATGGGGGGTAGGGCGGTGAGTGCCCCTGGACCTGCTCTGTGTGGTCAGCAGACCTGAGCACCCCTCTAATTTTTGTTGTTCGTTAGTAATTTGAAATGAAGGAATAAAACTCGGCTGAATCTGTTAATATCTGAACTTTTAGGGCTGTTACAGGTAGTGAGTTAGTGGAGGCCTGTGAACGATACAGAGTGAGGGATCAAATGAACTGTGGTTTTATATTCAGCGGCTTATTAAGCAGGCAGACCTCACAGTGTAACCGTTTTAATATGAAATGATGCTTTTAAGGGTGATTAGTCCCTGAATGAGGAGAACGGGTATAATTTTTTACCAGTGCTCTGATGGGAGATGGGTGTGCCTAATCCACAATTAGCATGCTGTTTTTTATTATTAATTACATAGCTCACTTTAATTACCATTATGTTTACTTTTTCCTGTATTTGGTTTTGCTACCATAATTACATTTTTTTACTTGCCTGTTAAACGTTACTTTAATTAACAGCCGCTTAAATGCCATGTTAATAACAATTAGTATAGATAGCATTCTTTTAACTTTAACATTTTTTTTTGTAAAGACCAGTTTGAACCAAAATGTGTATTAATTTATTCTTAACTTGCCTTTAAATTGTCTTACAGCACTGTACTTGTCTTGCACTAGGCCTCACTCGACTGTTGTTGAGCATATTTTTGAGAAATAGATTTTTGGGCCTACTTACATATCAGTGTTTTCATGTAAGAGCAGCAAGCATTATCTTCATAGGCTGCACCATGGAATGGATCGGATCCCCGGGCTGTAAAATGGCAGCCCCCTGCTCCCCCGGGCATGGGCTTGTTCCTGCCTCTCACCCCATGAAGTTCTCTGTGCAGGGCTGTGAGCTAAGCATTGGGTCAGCGGATCTCAATGGGGCTGTTGATTCTGAAACCTAATAATGGCATCCAAATAGAAGTGCTATGACCTCTTTAGGAGAAGTATTGTGCTCCTCCGGGGCCCGGATTGTGCACCATACCTCTCCCGCTCCACTCTGCTCGAGTGCCACAGAGAGCCGAGCTGGGGGGACCTTGGTGCTAAGCGTGAGGTATGGGGGGGCATGTCGGGTGCAGTCGGGGAGGCATCTGGCTTGATAGGTTTTCCTGCTCTGCCCAGGGGGCTGCAGCCCACCCAGACAGCGAGGAGCAGCAGCAGCGGCTACGGGAAGCGGCTGAGGGGCTCCGCATGGCGACCAACGCTGCAGCTCAGAATGCCATCAAGAAAAAGCTTGTGCACAAGTTGGAGGTGAGAGGCCTCGGAGGGGGTGGGGGGAATGGGCTGCGGCTGCTGTGGAAGGGTCAGGCAGGGAGGGAACCTGTAAGGAGTGGGAACCGTGTGTGGAAGGATCAGGAGGTCGGGGGCTGCCAAAGGTGTGGGGTAACGGTCAGGGGCAGGGTGATGCTGGGGACCAGGGACTGCTTGAGTCCAGGAGCCCTCAGCTTTCTGGAGCACAGTGTCACCTTCTGTAGAACATGGAAACCTCTGGATGCAGCCCACAGAGACCCCTCTTCACCCCCCTGCCTCATCCTGCACTGGGATGGAGTCTCGGCTCCCTGACCAGAGGGCCTGGGGGGCTGTATGAACAGACTGGCTGGGGTGTGAGGGCCCCAGGGTGTGGGGTCTGTGCTGGCCAGGCTGGGCAGCTGCAGGAGGGAGCCCTGTACTGGGGGTTTCTGGGCAGGCAGCCCCTTTCTTGGGCCCTGCAGCCTGGGCATCAGGCTGCTGTGAGACTGACCTGCTGCTTCCTCCCTGCCAGCACGCAGCCAAGCAGGCCGCAGCTTCCGCCACACAGACCATCGCCGCTGCGCAGCACGCCGCCTCCTCCAACAAGAACCCCGCCGCGCAGCAGCAGCTGGTGCAGAGCTGCAAGGTAAGGAGCACAGCTTCCAGAGCCCCTCGCGCCACCACCTCGTGGGGTCGCCCCTTCTGGCCCTTAACGCCGCGTCCCAGCTGTCGCATGCAGGATCACACCATGCAGGCCTTCCCCGGGCAGTGTCACACACACTGAGCCCCGGCTCCACCAAGGCTCTGAGCACCCCTCCGGTGAGCAGGGCGTAAGGAGCTGCAGCTGCGCCAGGGAGAGTTTCATGTGAGTTCCAGAATCGTAATATAGCAACCCAGGCCTCGGGCTGCTCTCCCAACGTGGTGGTGGGGAGCCCTGCTCTGAGTGGCCTCTCCTGGGTTGTGGGGGGTGGTGTGTCCCAGGTGTGTGTCTCTTGAGCTGGGCGAGGTAGGGAGCAGCTTCTCCAAGGGTGTGGGGGGGATCCCTGCTCTCAGTACAGCCTCTTCCAGGTTGGTGGGGAGGGGGCTCTGCTCTGGGAGTGCCCTTTCGCTGGTTGGGGGACTCTGCTCTCAGCACCCTCTCGCTGAGGGACGTTATTAGATGACCTAAAAGTCACTGTTCCAGAGTCATGAAAGAAGACAGCTTTGGTTAAAAGGCCATCCTGGTTACGGGAGAAGTGAATGCAGCGACTAGAAATAATATATATATAAAGGAGGTAACGACCAGTATAAATAAGCTGTAAATGCAAAAAATGGTAAGGGAAGCCAAAGGTAGGGAACGATCCATGGCTGCGGGGCCGACAACGAGAAAACGTTTAGTGTTTCAGGAGCAAAATAAAGCAAAATAAATGGAGATGGTAAAAGAGGGAATGGTTCAGAAGAGTGTTCAATAAATATTTCTGTTCTGTGTCTGGAAAGCAGGATGATGAAGTACTTTCCAGTCCATTAATAACGAAGGAGGATGTTCGATAATACCTACTAGGGACAAACCTGTTTAAATCAGCAGGCCCAGAAAATGTGCATCCAAGAGTCCTAAAATCGTTGGCTGAGGAGATCTCTGGCCTGCTGATTTGCTTTTTAATAAATCTCGGAATAATGGGAATTTCAGAGGACAAGAAGAGCGCTGGTGTGGTGCTCAAATTGAAAAAAGTCCAGTGGGCTGCCCCTCCCCTCTCCCTGCCCCACAGCCCAGCCTGGCGCTCCCCACTGATTCACTCTCCTCTTATCTGATTGCAGGTGGTGGCAGATCAGATCCCGATGCTTGTACAGGGTGTGCGAGGAAGCCAGTCCCAGCCAGATAGCCCCAGCGCTCAGCTTGCTCTCATTGGGGCCAGCCAGAACTTCCTGCAGGTATCAGGGCCCTCCCTCCGCAGATGGCAGGGGATCTGAGCCCAGACACACACCCCACCCACATCTCTGTGGCAGGCTGGCAACACCCCCTACTCTCCTGACCCCTGGGCTCTGTCACACCCCATGGCAAGCTCCATGACTCTGTCTGCTCTGCACAGGTGGAATCTGTCCCCTGACATTTCCCATCATGAGTTTGGTATCTCTTTGCCTGCCCCTCTGGAGCACTAGGCCCTGCTGGGCATGGGGTGGGATGCTGAACTCCGTCTTGTCCTCATGGCTTGTCCTTTCCACCCCACAGCCTGGCGGGAAGATGGTAGCTGCAGCCAAAGCAACTGTTCCCACCATCACGGACCAGGCTTCTGCCATGCAGCTCAGCCAATGTGCCAAGAACCTGGCTGCAGCCCTCGCTGAGCTCCGGACAGCTGCCCAGAAGGTGAGAGGCTCCCCTGGCCGGGCCCCTGAGGGCACTAACTGAGAACAGATACCAGGGTTGGGGTTTGCTGCTTATCGTGGCTCAAGTGCCTTTCGCCCTGCTGCAGGCTCAGGAGGCCTGTGGGCCCCTGGAGATAGACTCGGCCCTCGGCCTGGTGCAGAGCTTGGAACGAGACCTCCAGGAAGCCAAGGCTGCTGCCAGAGATGGCAAGCTCAAGCCCCTGCCGGGAGAGACGGTAAGGGACCCCGGGGAGGAAGATGAGCTGGCGGCTGGGCGGGCCAATACAGGGACAGTGACCAGATGGGTCAGTGGGTGTGCTGTGAGATGGGGTGGGATCTATGGGCGTTCGGGATGAGGAGTGGGCGGGAGGGGATGGTGGGGTGTGTGGGTGGCAGAGGACTGGGGTGAGGAGTGGGTGGTAGGGAGGCTGGGGTGTGTAACTTGTTGCGTGGGTAAACCCTTGCTGATCGCCCTCCCCCCAGACAGAGAAATGCGCCCAGGACCTGGGGAACAGCACAAAGGCCGTCAGTTCTGCCATCGCCCAGCTGCTGGGGGAGGTGGCCCAGGGCAACGAGAACTACACAGGTACCAGAGTGAGAGCCCTCCAGACCTGGGGGTCAGGGGAATAGGCCCAGGCCTTTGTTGTGTTGTGGTCCCATAGCACTCATCCCCGGGGTAGTGCTGTGTGCACACATGGCAGAGGGGCCCTGCCCTAGATGACTCACACGGGATGACAGGCAGACAAGGCAGCACAGAGTGACAGCCGGAGGATTACTGTAATGTCTTGTGACCAGTGCTTGAGGGTGGGAACACCACCAGCCCTGCGGCCCGGATGTGGGAGGCGGAGGAAGGGGGTTGGCCCTGTGGCCTGGATTGGGGCAGAAGGGGGATGGTCCTGTCTCCCGGATTAGGGGGGAAAGAGCATGGTCCCGTGGCCCGGATTGGGGGGGGAAAGGGGCCATCCCTGTGGCCCAGAAATGGGAAGGCTTGTCCGGCTCCAGGCCGCTTGGGATGGGGTACAAGGCGTGCCTGAGCAAGGGAGGGGTTCCCTCTGCTCTCTGTGTGCTGGTGGGTCAGGGAGGGTCTCTGCAGCCTGGATCAGTGGCTCACATCTCTCCCCAGGAATTGCTGCCCGGGAAGTGGCCCAGGCCCTGCGCTCGCTCAGCCAGGCTGCACGTGGTGTCGCAGCCAACACTTCAGACCCTCAGGTGCAGAGTGCCATGCTGGAGTGCGCCAGCGATGTCATGGATAAAGCCGGCAACCTCATTGAGGAAGCACGCAAGGCTGTGGGCAAGCCTGGCGACCCCGAGAGCCAGCAGCGGCTGGCCCAGGTGAGTGCGCGGCCTCTAGCAATCTCTCAGCCTGGCCACCCCGAGAACCAGCAGCTCCTGCCCCAGGAGAGTGGGGGGTTTCCAGCCTGGCCACCCCAACTCAGTGACCCATGCACCTGCCCTAGAGTCTGGGACAAACAACAGATGTTGGCCCTGCTTGGAGCAGGGGGTTGGACTAGATGCCTCCTGGGCTCCCTTTCAATCCTCATCTGTGGTTCTATGTGCCAGCCACCCCCGTACTCCCCCACAGCTCACTCCAGCCCAGGTCCCCAGGGATTTGCAGGCTTGATGGTTTCCCCTGGGCCCCACCAGTGGAAGGTGCCTTGAGGGGCCGGTCTGTGGGGAAGGGAGACCCAAAATATACCCAGCCTTGGAGGAGCAAGCGTGTGCACATGAGACGGACCGTCCCTGTCTCCTGGCAGGTGGCCAAGGCCGTGTCTCAGGCCTTGAACCGCTGCGTGAACTGCCTCCCAGGACAGCGGGATGTGGACGCTGCCATCCGCACCGTCAGCGAGGCCAGCAAGAAGCTGCTGACAGAGTCGGTGAGTTCAACCCAATGAGCTGGAGCAGCCCCACTGCGTCCCTCCTGCCATGGGGGCTGGAGCGTGAGCCTTCCCCGCAGCCCAGTCCGTGAGAGGGCTCCTGCCCCACATAAGGAGCTGGTTCCGCACACGGACACATGTCCCTTACTGGGAATTTCCCCAGGATTCAGCCTCAGTTCCCCCTCCACAGGGACTCATTAACAGCACGAGGAAGCTCCCTGTTTGGCTGGGCCCAGCCTGGCCCAGATCCTTTGGGAGCTTGGGGCCCCTTGCACCAGCCAATGGTGCCCTGGGCCACGTTTAAGGGGATGTTTTCAGTAGGAGGTTCCCTAAAACTAGGAACAGCATGCCCCACTGAGCCTCCATTTGGCTGGCACGTGCCCCCCCAGCCGGTGTGTGTGCCCCTCCTTGCCCCCGGCCAATGCACGTCTCTTCCCCCTGGCCAGCATGTGCCTAACTCCTCTCTCTGCTCCTAGTTCCCACCCAGCACCAAGAGCTTCCAGGAGGCACAGAGCCAGCTGAACCAGGCAGCCGCTGGACTGAACCAGTCTGCCAATGAGTTGGTGCAGGCCTCCCGTGGCACCCCCCAGGACCTGGCCAAGTCTTCTGGCAAATTTGGGCAGGACTTCAATGAGTTCTTAGAGGCCGGGGTGGAGATGGCTGGCCAGTCCCCGGTAAGAGCAGGCCCAGCGGTGCCTGGGGGTGTTTAACAAATGGGTTGGTTGGCAGCCGGGTTGCATGAGCAATTGATACAGTAGGTGTCTGGGGTAGGGTGTGGGCTGTGCTGGTTGGCCTCGGCATGGGGCTGGCTGGGGGCAGCTGGCTGGGGGTTGGGGGACTGCTGGGGCTGGCTGGTACGCTGGTGGGGCTGGCTATTTGATGCCTGTCTGTGCAGCTGAAGAGCCGTTCGGCAGGCAGGTGGAATGGCGGTGTGACTGGTGAGCTGGAGGTTGGGGTGGTGGGTTGTTCGCTGGGTTGGAAAGGCGAGGCTGAGGGGGCTGCGGGCTGGGGGGGCTGGCTGGCTGGGGAGGCTGGCTGACTGGTGGTAGAGGGCACCAGCAATTCATAATTGACTTGAGCAGTGCAGCTGGTTGGCTGAGCCAGACCAGGAAGGCGGGTGGGTTGCCTGGGGGCAGGACCAGGGGGTGGCTGAGCAGGGCTGGCTCTGACTGACCGGCAGTGCTGACAGGTTGGTGGGTCTCTTGGCTGGTTGCAGAATAAGGAAGACCAAGCGCAGGTGGTGTTGAACTTGAAGAGCATCTCCATGTCCTCCAGCAAGCTGCTGGTGGCTGCTAAGGCTCTCTCCGCAGACCCCACTGCTCCCAACCTCAAGAACCAGCTGGCAGCAGCTGCACGGTAGGAGACCTGTTCTGTTCACAGCCTAGTACCTGGCTGTTGGGCCCCATGGGGAGGGAGATGAGCAAAGGCTCCCAGTGCCAGGGCCCCATGGCTGGGCAGTCAGGCGTCCTCTGTGTCTATAATATGTAATGCATTTGCATCTGCATAGACCTTCAAATCAAGTGCCTTAGTTTAAGGGTGGTCACCATTGAAGGGCATTGTACAAGTCCATGAGGGAAGCAGGCAGCCCTTGCCGACAGGTGCAGTCTGTAAAAATGCTTCCATTCAGCAGTGTCTGCTAGTTCTGTGCCACATTGGGAGCCGCGCTCTGCTCCAAAGCAGCACAAGGCAAACCCGGAATTTCTCAGTGTCTGCATGTTGTGTCCCCGCAGGTTCTTGTCTTCCTTTTCAGTGAGGTTTTGGTAAGGTTTGCCTTGAAAGCCAAGGTTCAGGCCAGCATTACACTGAGCCGTCCCAGCTTTGGGCCATAGTCCAACTATCCCCCTCCAGGAGGACATTAAGCTCTTTGTTGGCTTTTGTGGTTTAGGTGGAAGCAGCTTGAAACTGCTTCTTTGCTACTAGGGTAAGTCTCCATCTTTTACAACAATAGGCTGTCTCTTTCATGCTAGAACTTGGGACATCTTCCTGATCATAATTCTCAGCCTGTGGTATGCGTACCCCTGGGGCTATGCAAGACAAAGGCAGGGGGTACCCGGGGAAAAACAGTGAAGGGGAAGCAGGCCGCAGCCCCCGGCTTCTGGGGAAGGTGGGCAGCAGCCCCTGCTTCCTGCTGGGTCCCAGCTCTCAGCAACTTGCCCAGGTGGCAGCCTCCTTCCCTGGTTCAAAGCCTGCTGCCCAGAAAGCTTGTCAGTTTCACTGCTTTAGCTGACAACTGACAGCCCCAGATTTTACCAGTTACCCTCTTTTCATGTCTCTCTCTCACCCCTTCCTCCTCTGAAATCTCTGGCAACAAATTTGGCACAGCGCTTTATGTTCCCCAGCACTGGCGTGCCGCTCAATGCCTCGTAGCTTTGGCCAACATCACCTCTACCCAGGTACATACTTGAGTTGTGCACCCCTGGTGTAAAGGTGGTAACCCTACCCACACTAGATCTGCCTTCTGTCATATCACGGCCTTATATACTCCACCCTTCTTCCAACACATGGCTCACATTAGTCTGTAAACATAAAATCCCGTGGAAAATTGGGTGTTGGGGTACTTATTAACATTTTCAGAAGTTAGGGGGGACTTGCTACTTAAAAGGTTGAGAAACACTGCTCTAGAGGACTGAAATCCTAGTCGTGCACTGCTAGACAGATGATGTCTGTATAAATAAAATGCCTGGTGGTGGTAGTGGCAAGGCCACTTTGAAGAGCGGGAAGATGTCCGTGCTAGAACTGAGCCCTGAGGACAGACTGTTGTTGGATCTCCAAAAGCTGTTTTCTTGTCCGAGTGAATCTTGGAACCAACTGCCTCTCAGCAACAGTTCCACAGTCATGACAACCCACTTCCATAGGACCAGTGGCAGTTTGTGCAGGACACCTGTATGCTAGATCATGTCATATGTGGCAGTAAAATTGAGGAATACTGCACCTATCTTCTGCCTGGCCTGGAAGCCATTCTCAGTGCAGGTGGTGAGCGCCAGCACTTCATCACAGGTGCTGCGATTTGATCTGAAACCTGCTTGATCTGCACCCAGGCTAGCAACGGTGGGGACAGTTCTTTGAAGGATAAGACTTTTAAGTAATTAGTACATGCAGCGTAGCAAAGAGCTGGGCAGTAGCTAGTGGTGGGGCAATGATCTTCCTCAGGTTTTGGCAAGGCTGTTACTTTTTCTCTGCTCCAGATTTCAGGTCTTTTACTCTGCTGAATGATTCTCACTAAGAAGATAGCTAGCCATAGGCTCTTCCAGGCTCTTCAGGAAGTCAGGGTAGATGTTATCAAGCCAATAGGCTGTACCTATTTTCATTGTTTTGGATCACCCTCTCTTTCATCTGCGGGGAAAGTCCTCTTTGGTTTCAGGTATGCACTGTTCGTGTTGCCGCCATTGTTTCTTCACCTCTCCTTCAAACTTCTTGTGCTTATCCGCATCTGCGATGTTTATCGGGGTAGCCAGGCTGTCTGCAGGGACTGGGTGCTGGCACTGCCACAGATGTCTAAGCAATGCCTGGTTTTCTCCTGGTGCCCAGGCTTTGTGGCTGGGCCTGTTCTCATCTTGCTCTTTTAGAAACGTTCTAGCTTCCTAAAGGTGTGTGAGTTACAAGTGGCCACTTCCTTCATATTGCTTGAGGAATTCTGCACACTCCTCATCTAGGCAGGGAGTGTGGATCTTATAAGAACCTCCTGGGATTGACTTGGTGGCAGCTTTGTAACTGGCTATTGTGAACCTGGTGTAAGCTTCTGCACCAGCGTTGTAGCAGGCGGAGAATTGTGACACTGGGCCAGTTCGCTTTCCAGCAGTTCCAGCAAGGGTTTTTGTCAGTGCTCACAACCAGTGTGGTGACTCCAGCTTTGGTCAAGACTTGGACCCCCATGTTGACTGTGGGAAGTTTTTCAACACACTCCTTGTAGCCTGAAGTGGAGGATTGCTTGTGCTGGTGGGTGTGCACGTGAAGTCAGGGGAGCCATCTTGCTTCCATCTGACAGAATGAAAAATGCCCCCCTTGTTCTGGATCATGGATGAGGTGACAGTCGTGGAGCAAAATCCAGTCCAGCTCCGCTTTGATCTGACTGTATCCCCAAGTGATGCACTGGCTATTCAAATCTCTAGCAAAGAGGCTTGGTGTGGGAGTGTCCGAAGAATATTTGAGGTAGCGAGGGCACACTCAGAAAGGCCTGATTCTCAGTGTTCCAGAGATGTGAATGAGATGGGAGCGCTTCCATGTTAACAAGAGATGCGCTAACATAGGTAGCATGGCCATTTTTGCCCTGCGTAGAACAGCTCACGGGGTCATAACTTTTAGTGTTGAAGAGGCTGACAGGAAGGGAACCAGTCTGTCTCCTGAAAGCAGGCTGTCTGCGTTGTGTTTGGAGGCTGGGGCTGGAGAACAGGGAGCTCAGCAAACATTGAAGAGTTTTCAGGGACGGACCCCCTCTGTGTGCGGCCAAGGCCAAGCTGACATCTGTGGGGCTCAGTCAGGTCTGGAGCTGCCCTGAGCTCACAAGTCTAACACCCCCCGTCCAGTCTCTTCACTGTGGTGCTGCAATGCCGTTGCTGAGAGAGGCCGGGACTGGAGCGACCGGGAGCTCCCTCACAGCCAGGGTTCCCGCCCCACACCCTGCAGTGCCCCTGCTGGCAGTGCTGGGTCGGTGGCAATAGTTTCCTGAGTCTCTCTCCCCTGTTTTTTTGCAGAGCCGTGACTGACAGCATTAACCAGCTGATCACAATGTGCACCCAGCAGGCTCCGGGCCAGAAGGAGTGTGACAACGCCTTGCGGGAGCTGGAGGTGAGGGGCCACCTCAGGAAGGCAATGCACTGAGGGAGCTGTGGCTGGTGAGGGGCACAGGATCCCTGAGCCCTTCCTGCTGGAAGGCTGGGGCTGTGAGCAGCGGGAGGAGTGGAGGATGAGGGGGGCTGTGAACAGAGAAGCTGACCATCCCCTCACGGGAACGCTGCTCGATCTGTTATGTCTCCCACACAGACGGTGCGGGAGCTGCTTGAGAACCCCACCCAGGCCGTCAACGACATGTCCTACTTCAACTGCCTGGACAGCGTCATGGAGAACTCCAAGGTGAGGCCCTGGGCATAGGGCGCATGTGGCATGTGGCATGTGGATGGGTTGGGGTGGGGGCGGATCCAGGTATCAGTGTAGGTTTGGGAAGGACTGTGGTGTGTTGGTCACTCCCAACAGATTTCCTGCTCCCTGCTGCTTATCGACTGCAGTGACTTGCTCCCACCCTGTCTCCATGGATCTGCCCTTTTTCCTGTGCTGGCTCTGCCTGTCCCTGTCACCCCAGGGAATTGCTCCAGGGTTCGGGTTCTTGGGCAGAGACCAGCCCTTCCAGGAATCTGGCCCTTTGTGGCCTGGGCCAACAGCAGTGCAGGGCAGACGTTTCCCCCACCCTCCGAGTGGCAGTCTCTGGTAGTGTCTGAAATCTCCCCTGCCCTAGTCTCCCTTCCAGCTGTTGAACATGGGGCTGGCCTGCTAATGCGATGGCCTGCCTGACCTCTGGGGCAGGGATGTGTTTCCTCTAGATGGGCTGCACCTCTCTGTCCAGGGCATCCGGTCCCTCTTGTTCCCTGACGTGCCCGTAACCTGCCCTGTGCCCCACCCCCACCTACGCAGTGCAGACAGGGATACGAACTCCTTGTTCTCCTCCTGGGCTCTTCATTGCCCCACAGTAGCAGGCTGGTTCCCAGCAGGGCACAAGGGGAGAGGGTCTGGCCTCCCAGAGCAGCGCAGGAGGCGGCGGAGAGGTTTGTGGGGAGCAGCCAGGCAGGCTGCCGGCTTGCAGGGCAAGGCGGGGTTGAGGTAAGAGGGTGAGTGGGACTGGCTGAGCGGGAAGGGCCTGGAAGAGGAGGACAAGAAGCCTGAACTTGATGCTGTGGAGGTGGGGAGCAGAGGGCTGCTGTGGACGGAACAACAGCCAAGGCCGGGGTGTGAGTGGAGAGAGGCTGCAGGAATGCAGCTTGCGGTACTGGTGAGAGGCTGGAAAGGGTGGTTGCAGCTTCAGCTTTCACACAGCAGGGGCTCGCTCTGTGTGTCTGTCTTTCTGACCCCACGTCTCCATCCCAGCCAGCCAAGCCATCTCTTGCTCTCTCACTGGGGGCATCTCCGTCTCTCTGCTGCAGGTCCTGGGCGAAGCCATGGCTGGCATTTCCCAGAATGCCAAGAACAGCAAGCTGCCCGAGTTCGGGGAGTCGATCAGCACAGCCTCCAAGGCTCTCTGCGGCTTCACAGAGGCCGCTGCTCAGGTAAGAGAGCGCACCTCAGCCCCAGACTTCTGCCTAAGCCCTCACCACAGCCCTGGGACCCGGCTGCCCCAGAGACCCACCACTGTGCTGCCACCTGCGTCCCCAAGCCCAAGTCTGTGCCATCCCCCAGACCCCTGTCCTGTGCTGCCTTGCCTCCCCCCACCCATGTGCTCCCACTCCCTCTCTGCTGCCGAGCTGCCTCCCCCCACCCCTTCCCTCCCATCCCCTCTGTGCCGTCCTCCACAGCCCTGCCCCCAGCCCTGCTGTGCTGTCCCCCAGATCCCTGTCCCATGCTGCCTCAACTCCACCTGTCTCCCCCTCTGCGCCGTCCCCCAGGGCCCTTCCCCCTCCTGCCCATCCCCTCTACACCATCACCCAGAGCCCCTCCTGCCCCCCCAGCTGCTCTGCTCCCGACTGCTCAGCCTTGTTTGCCCCCAGGGTCTCCCTGTGGTGGTGTGCAGAACCCCTGCACTGTCGCCTGGGAGCTGTGGAACCGCTCGCTACCCTTATCGGTGATTTAGCTGGGGGTGAGCTCTCCACCAGACCCTGGCTGGGGACACACAGGCAGCCCCTCCATTCCACCTCATCGCCCAGCCGAGAGCCAGTGGTGCCAGACGCCCGCTGAGTTCAATGAATGCTTTCCAGCCAAGCCAGCACCCAGGGCTGTATGTCTAGCTCTGGTCGCCAAGCCTGACAGGGGAGGTGGTTACCCAGGCCGCCCTTTCCTGAGAGTGAAAAGAACGTGCCCCAGCTTTTGTCACTGAGCCGAGTTTGTCCAGACACTTCACTCAAAACACACCGATTACGGTGAAACGTTCAACAAGTTCATTAGCTACAGAAAATAGGTTTTAGGGGTAGTAAGTGGCAAGTGTAAGGAGGTTAAAAGTTGCAACCAGTGGAAATGAACATTGGATCGCAGTCGAAGTTCTACATGCGAACAGGACTGGAATGAGCACGGCTCACCCTTGTTAGCTGATAGCACACAATACAAGCCATTTCCTAAACGCAAGCTGGGCCCTTCCCTGCCTGGGACTCCCCTCCCCTTTCAGAGTCCCTTTGCTCTCCCGATGACCCGTCGGACATTCAGTGGAGTGGGAGTGGCACCCAGAGGTGACGCTGCGCTCCCCCTTTCCTAGTCTGTATCCACTTGCTACGAGGGTCCATGCATGTGCCATGGCAGCTGCTTCCCATTGCTCAAGCAACCCCATTGCAAATGTGCGACCTGCAGCGAAGCCTTCACTGTAGACAATCCCTGTTAGCGGAATCTGTTCTTGAAGGGCTGAGGGATGCCATTAGCTGGCTGGCCACACCAGGGTTGTAATTTGTGGGAATTTCCCACCTTGCAACACGTTCTAGGAGCACGTTCAACAAAGTGTCACAACTTCACTCCACGGCAGCACATGTAGTCCGACAAGCTACTAACGTTCCACAGAGCGAACCTTTTAAAAGAGCACCCCACAGCGTATCCTAAGGACATGACACTGGGGAATATGGTGTTTCCGGGGTGTTGTTCTCAGACACGGAGTGTCACCTTCCCTCTCACTTTTGCTCCCAGGCTGCCTATCTGGTGGCAGTTTCAGACCCGAACAGCCAGGCCGGACAGCAAGGCCTAGTGGACCCCACCCAGTTTGCCAGAGCCAACCAAGCGATCCAGATGGCCTGCCAGAACCTGGTGGACCCGGCCTGCACGCAGTCCCAGGTGAGTGAGGGGCCGGGGACAGAAAGGGCGCTGACTGTCTGGCCCCAGAGCGCCTCCTGCAGTCAGCGGCAGGGAACGTTAGAGCAGCTGAAGGGCTGAGTCCCAGGCATGGCACGTGCCAGCCTGAGGAGTTTGGGGCCAGAGCCAGGCCAGCGAATGACATCGTCCTGCTCCAAATGCCAGGCCAGGTTCACTGCTGGCCAGTGAATGATGAATCCGTGGCCCTGGGCTGTCCAGGCACACCTTGGAGCCAGGTGTGGGGAGAGAGCCAGGCACTGGAAGACCCCCCCCCCCCAACCCCAAACTCTGGGCAGTGAGGGGGGGCCAGGGTGTACAGGGTGATTCACACACCCCTGAACTCTGCGCTGGGTGGGAAGGAGCAGGGCACACAGGGGGAACCCCCCGAGCCCTGCTCTATGTCTGAAGGGAGCTGGGTGTGAAAGGGGACCCCCCAAACCCTGCATTGTGTGTGGAAGGAGCTGGATACACAGTGGGACACCCCTGAATTCCACACCGGGGGGGAGGAGCAGGGTGCACAGGAGGGCCCCCTGATATCTGCTTTTGGGGGGAGGCGCTGGATGTGAAGGGGGACCCCACTCTGGCAGAAGATGTTGGGGCTGGGCTCTAGGCTGGACAGGACAGCATGTGACCCTCTGCCCCTCACTGCAGGTGCTGTCGGCTGCCACCATCGTGGCTAAGCACACCTCGGCCCTATGCAACACCTGTCGCCTGGCCTCCTCCCGCACCACCAACCCCGTTGCCAAGCGTCAGTTTGTCCAGTCTGCCAAGGAGGTGGCCAATAGCACGGCCAACCTGGTCAAGACCATCAAGGTACCACTCGGCCATCACGCGACGTGGCTGCCTGCTGGGGCGGGGGAAGAGCATCGCCCCCTTAAGGGGGGTTTGGGTGGCGGGGAGGCTGCCTGTCACTGGCTGTGCTTAGGGAGTAAAAGGGAGGGGGAGGGCACTGGGAGGGAGCAGTGGGTGGGGGGCACATCAGGGCTGGTGTCTGGGCCCGTCGCAGTAAGCAGCTGGTCTCTCTTGCCGAGGCAGGCGCTGGACGGAGCCTTTAACGAGGATAACCGGGAGCGATGCCGGGCAGCCACCGCCCCCCTCATCGAGGCCGTGGATAACCTGACAGCCTTCGCCTCCAACCCAGAGTTCGCCACCGTCCCCGCCCAGATCAGCCCTGAGGTGAGAGCTGCCCTGGGATGGCCTGGAGAGTGCCCTGCGCAGGCCAAGCAGCCACTGGGCACGGGTGGGGCTGTGGGTGGGGCCAGCTCCTTCATAACCCAGACCCCAACTGTCCGCATGGAACTGCAGTGGGGGAAGCTGCCCCGTGGCCCAGGTGAGAGCCCCAGGCCCTGCACCACAATGGGGGGCGGCTTCCTGGATTGGGTGTGTAGGGTTGGGGGACGGGGCAGGTCCCTGGGAACTAGAGGGGCTGCTTCCTAAGCCAGGGATGTGGGGAGTGTGAGATGGGGCCACGGACATGGGGGCCTTGGTCACAGAGAGCGGACAGTGCCCCGGCTCACAGGCCATCCTCTCTCCCTCACAGGGGCGCAGAGCCATGGAGCCCATCATCTCCTCCGCCAAGACCATGCTGGAGAGCTCCGCAGGCCTCATCCAGACTGCCCGCTCTCTGGCTGTCAACCCCAAGGACCCGCCCAAGTGGTCCGTGCTGGCCAGTCACTCACGAACCGTCTCCGATTCCATCAAGAAGCTGATCACCAACATGAGGTGCGTGTAGCTGGGTGGGGAAACGCCCCAGGGCCTGCAGACAGGCGGGCTCCGGAACGGGGAGTGGCCACGTTCATCTCAATGCGTGGTAACACTGGAGCCCAGCCAAGGATGGCTCGTGTGGGCGTTCAATTTCCCGACCCAGCCACTTGGCTTCTCTATGGCAGATGGGTCTGCATGGGGCTGGAGCAAGGAGTTCATGGTGCTAAAGGAGCGATGGGAGTCTGAGAAAGGGAGGGTTGTTTAAGGGGGCCCGTGATTGGCGGTGTACACAGCAGCGGCTGGGCCAAGGAAGGAGGAGGACGGCGCGCTGCCCTGGAGATGATCAGGGCCCATGGGGAGAGCAGTGCAGAGGTGCATGGTGGGCTAAGGCATTTGGGACAGAGCTGGAGGAGAGCTGTGCGTTCTGAGCACCGCCGGCCCCACGCAGCAGGGACAGGGCTGTTAGTCTGGGCGATGGGCTGGGCTACCCAGGGCTCTGGGGCAAGGCAGCGAAGGTGGGAACAGCCTGGGCCCTGTCTACTGGTAAGAAGTTAGCTGCCTCTGTGGGTGTTGCATGGTCCTTCCCTGTGGCCTGCACATTGCCCTGCGGGAGCTGCGGCTGTGTCCCAGCCGAGCAGTGCTGACGTGCCTTGTCACAGGGAGAAAGCCCCCGGGCAGCGGGAGTGTGACGAGGCCATCGAGGTGCTGAATAAGTGCATGCGAGACGTGGATCAGGCCTCCCTGGCTGCCATCAGCCAGCAGCTGGCCCCCCGAGAGGGCATCTCCCAGGAGGTAAGTGTTCAGGGCACTTTGGGCCCTTTGCCCCAGGGGCCTCTGTGCTCCCCCATGGCAGGCCACTCCCAGCCGCTCTCAGCCAGGTTTCCTGCTCTGAGGGGAAAGGCCAGAGGTGGGTAGCTGCCATTGCTTGGAGTCGGGGCTGCAGGTTCTCACCCCTGAGGCCAGGGCTCCTCGTCCAGCAGATGGGACTGACTGAGCCGCTCTTTTTTCACCACCCAGCTGAAAGCTCCCCTACCCCAGGGGTCTCTGCTCCCCCGGCGTACCTGGAGCCCTGCCCTGCCCTGCACGCCGCGGAGCCTGGCATGCTTCCTGGCTGAGCCCCCTCCTTACTGTCCTGAGACATCACACACCAGTGCCCCCAGCCCCTGCTGACTCCCCACCCTGCTTGCTTGGTGCTGGGCATCCTGCAGCGTGAATCCCAGGCAGCAGCCTGCATGGGGACCTGTCCTTCTCTGGGTCCCTGTCCAAGGGACCCTGGGGACTCCTGCCCCCTCCTGGGTGGGGCCTGTGGTCACACACTCAGTGCCCCGTGACTGCCTGGAGCAGGGTTCTGTTGTGTGGGGCAGGTGGGATGTGCTCTGCTATGGCAGGACTGGCCTGGCTGCTCTGAGACGTGCCTAAGGGCCCTCGTGTGGGAGCCAACATCTCGTGCCCCAAACCAGCCCCTCGGGGGATGTGCAGTGTTCTTGCTGCCTCTCCCCAAGTCACCCCACCTGCCTCTCCTGGGGCAGGGCAGTGGCCTGAGCTTTCTCCCCCTCCCCCTCGTCCTGGGCCTTTGGCCGGGCCCTGACACTCCAGCCCCACTGCTCTCTGCCATGGGGCAGCCTCACATCACTGGGTCTCTCCCCCCAGGCTTTGCACAACCAGATGATCACGGCCGTTCAGGAGATCAGCAACCTGATCGAACCTGTGGCTGGCGCCGCCAGAGCTGAGGCCTCCCAGCTGGGACACAAGGTAAGGGGTGGGGTGCCCTGGGGGCAGGAGGTGCCATCTCTGTAGGACGTGTGGGGACCCCACGAACTCTCAGCCTGGCGAGGAGGCCCGGCCTCAGGCCGCCCTGGGACTCAGGCTGCTCTTTCCCAGGTGTCCCAGATGGCCCAGTACTTCGAGCCGCTCATTCTGGCCGCCGTTGGGGCTGCTTCCAAGACGCTCAACCACCAGCAGCAGATGAACCTCCTGGACCAGACCAAGACGCTGGCTGAGTCTGCCCTGCAGATGCTGTACACGGCCAAGGAGGCCGGCGGGAACCCCAAGGTGCGTGCGAGCAGTGCTCCTTTCAGCAGTAAGAGGGGGGCCGGGCCAGGGCTGCCCTGGCAGAGTGCTGGGCAGCGTGTCTGGGGCGCGGGAGGGGAGCCGTGTGCGCAGCCCACCTCCAGCTGTGCAGGGGGTGGGGGAGTGCCTGCAGCAGGGTGCCATAGAGCTTCGTGTGCATGCGTGTGTGTGTGTGGCAAAGGTGCCGTCCCTGTACAGCCTTTCATGGTGCAACGTGTCACTGCAGCAGCTGTGCCTCAGTTTCCCCAGTGGCCGCTTCAACACGCTTCAGTTATGGACACAGCTTAGCCCCCTGGCCAAATCGCTGAGAGGTCAACCCTGTCCGGGGGAGCAGAGTCCACAAGTCAACGTCCAACAGAAACACAAACCAAAAGAATCCACCGCCCGGCTGGGCCCAGCTTTCAGCCGCATTCTTTCAGGCAGGCCTCAGCGGCAGCCTGCCTGTGAATCCTGGTAGCAAACCCAACCAGCAGGCAGGGTCAGGCCCACCCTTCTGCAGGCTGGCCCTGGCCAGCCATTCTTCCGTCAGTAGCCAGGCTTCTTGAACACAGAAGCTGCCAGCCCGTGCTGCTCCCTGCCCAGCCTCAGAGCCAGTTCCCTTTAACCGTCCCCTGCATGCCTGACAGCCAGGGCAGAGCCGATGCAGCCCGCCGGCTCCTTACCCCTTCCTGGCCATCCGAGGGTCGTGCTGCTGAGGGCATGCTGAGGGGCGTGTGCCACGGTGGGGGTGGCCGGTGGCAGGCCTGCCCACACATCCCCCGGGGGGAGCCCCGGCAGGGCTCCATGAGCACAGGCCCAGGTGCTCACGGTTGCTGGATTCTCACCCGTGGTTGTGCTGTGCCGAGCTGCCGGTGGCCGCCTCACCTGACACAGGCCTGTGCTTGCAGCAAGCTGCCCACACACAGGAGGCGCTGGAGGAGGCCGTGCAGATGATGAAGGAAGCCGTGGAGGACCTGACCACCACGCTGAATGAGGCTGCCAGCGCTGCTGGAGTCGTTGGGGGCATGGTGGACTCCATCACCCAGGCCATCAACCAGGCAAGGGGGAGCAAGGAGCACACTGCGAGCGGGGGATGGGCCTGCGCAGGGATGGGGGCTGTTTCCTGAGGCTGCCATCTTGGGCCCTAGAATCCAGGGACTTTTGCCCACAGGCTGAGGGATAAACTGCTGGGTAGATTTGCGGTCCCTGCCAGAAGCATGAACAGCATGGTCATGCTGTGGAACGAGATGGTCCCTCCCCAGCTGCTGCCCCTTCCCGGGAAGAGTCATGAGAACAGTTAAAGGACTGGGAAACATGCCTGAGTGTCCGTCTGCATGGCCCGTGGCAGCGAGGTCCCAGCTCAGAGCAGCAGGCCCTAGCGCTCTACAGATCACTGCAGACTGCTTCCAAGCTGTGGCTTGGGCTCTGAGGCCCAGGGAGGAGGTGAGCCCGAGGCACAGGTTCGGTGTGCTGTCCACACGGCTCTGTCTGGAGCGCTAGTACAAACCTGCTGACCTTACAATATGGTGGGGAGGGTCCTTCCGCAGGCTGTGCACGCCTTCCCGCAGTGAGAGGCTCCCTCAGGTCAGTCTGTTTAGCTTAGCAGAGGGAGGCTGAGGTGTGACTTGATCCCAGCCTGAGAGTCCCTGAGTGGGAAACAGAAATTTGCTAATGGGCTCTTCAGTCCAGCCAAGAAAAATCTAACGTGATCCAGTGGCTAGCAGTCAAAACGAGACAAATTCAGGCTGGAACGAGGCCTCCTTTTAATGGTGAGAGCATGTAACACTGGACCAGCTTCCCACGGGTCGTGGTGGATTCTGCGTCACCAACAGTTAACTCCAAAATCACGTTTCTCTAAGAGATTTGCTCTGGAAATTGTTTTGGGGAGGTTCTCTGGCCTGTGTCATGCTGGAGATCAGACTAGGTGATCACAGTCTGGCCTGAGAACCTGCGAATTCCTGGCTCTGCTATGACCAGGCACTGAGGAGAGGTAGGGAGGGCCATGTACACTGTGTCCGGATCATGCTGCCCATGGTACCTGCTGGCACAGGCCGGGGAGGACATGTTCTGGGGGAGCCTGTGCGGAAATGGCTGGGCACTGTGGGATCCTGCCTGCCTGCCACAGCCAGCTGCACTGTCCGTCTCTGGATCCCCCTTAATGGAGCGCTCGCTCTCTCTCGCAGCTGGACGAGGGGCCCATAGGGGAGCCGGAGGGGACCTTTGTGGATTACCAAACCACCATGGTCAAGACAGCCAAGGCCATTGCGGTGACGGTGCAGGAGATGGTGAGTGCCGGGAGCCAGACAGTGACTTCTGCGCCTCCCCCACGAGACTTCCTCTTTGTCTGGGGTGGGTAGCGGGGGTGGGGGGCTGTGCACACCCTGGCCGCACAAGCCTCTCAAGGCCTTCTCCAGGGGTGCGAGGGCAGCGCTGGACTCACGTGCTGCTGCTGCAGGGCCAGTGTCTCCTGGGTGTGACGGGCCCCTCTGGCCCTCTCCTCTGCCTGCAGGTCACCAAATCCACCACCAACCCGGACGAGCTGGGCACGCTGGCCAACCAGCTCACCAGCGACTACGGGCAGCTGGCCCACCAAGCCAAGCCTGCTGCCATCACCGCCGAGAACGAGGAGGTGAGGGACACTGGGGGGCAGTGTTGGGGGCTGGGGCAGGGCAGGGGTTCCTGGGGGGTGTGTCCCAGGGGGCACTGGGTGGTGCATTCCCGTGGCTCTCCCACTGGATAACAAGGAAGTGCCGGTTCGCCGGGGTGGGGCAGTGCTGGCTCTGCTCTGCGTCACGCCACCTGTGCAACCTGTGGTTTATAGATCGGCTCCCACATCAAGAACCGGGTGCAGGAGCTGGGCCACGGCTGTGCTGCCCTGGTGACAAAGGCCGGTGCCCTGCAGTGCAGCCCCAGCGATGCCTACACGAAGAAAGAGCTGATCGAGTGTGCGCGCAAAGTGTCTGAGAAGGTGACTGGGCAGCAGTGAGCGGGGAGGAGAGGAAAGGGGCCTGGGGCAGAGACGCTGGCAGGAGGGATGGGGGGGCACGGGGCAGAGACGCTGGCGGGAGGAGATGGGGGGGCACGGGGGGAGGAGTTACGGAGGGGGGAGGAGCGGGGGGCA
>ML675675.1:453778-501759 GCA_007922155.1 Mesoclemmys tuberculata | reverse complement strand
GACGCTGGCGGGAGGAGATGCGGGGGCACGGGGCAGAGACGCTGGCGGGAGGAGATGCGGGGGCACGGGGCAGAGACGCTGGCGGGAGGAGATGCGGGGGCACGGGGCAGAGACGCTGGCGGGAGGAGATGCGGGGGCACGGGGCAGAGACGCTGGCGGGAGGAGATGCGGGGGCACGGGGCAGAGACGCTGGCGGGAGGAGATGCGGGGGCACGGGGCAGAGACGCTGGCGGGAGGAGATGCGGGGGCACGGGGCAGTGAAGCTGGCGGGAGGGGATGGGGGGGCACGGGGCAGAGACGCTGGCGGGAGGAAGGAGTGTGAAGTTGGACCAGCATGTGCCCTCTGGCCCTTTGGTGCCCCCAGCTCCTCCGCATTGTTTTCTGGATCCCTCATGTTCTCTGGCCATAGGAGTCTCAGGCTGGCTCTTCCGTTCTGCCCCTGGTCTGTGCCAGCTCCTTGCTGCCCAGGCAGTGGCTCTGGTCCAGTTGTGTGGCAGAGCTTGGAAGCCCAGCGGTTCAGTCGCTGCCAGGCGGTGGGGGGGTGCAGCGGGGGATACGTCAGCCGGTGCGGTGGCTCTGGTGCCGTAACCGTGAGCAGGTTGTGTCAGGGACAGCGCTGAGCGGGGAGCACCCTGCATGCTCCATCAGTCTCAGGGTCATCCCAGCTTCTTCCCCGCAGGTGTCCCATGTGCTGGCGGCCCTGCAGGCTGGGAACCGGGGAACCCAGGCCTGCATCACAGCAGCCAGCGCCGTCTCTGGGATCATTGCTGACCTCGACACCACCATCATGTTCGCCACCGCGGGGACGCTGAACCGGGAGAATGCTGAGACCTTTGCCGACCACAGGTACCGGGGCTGATGGGGACGGGCAGACCGTGGCGGGGGGGGCAAGGCACAGGCTGTGTTCTGTGGCTGTAGGTTCCACCCTTCACGGGTGCCCTGTGCATGGCTCTGCTTAGAGGGCCCCCTCTCGTCCCCCTCCATGCAGAGGGCTGGCCGTGCTGGCTGTGCCCCTGTCCCCAGAGAGGGTGGATGAAGCCGTGGGGCAGCGCTGTGACCCTACCTGCCTGTGCCACCTGAGCCCACCGAGGGCAGCACTGGTCCCTGCCCGCAGTCTGTACCATGCCCACGCGGAAGGTGGGTGCAGGCCGTTGTTCTCTGACCCCTGGGCCCCTGCAGGGAGGGCATCCTGAAGACAGCCAAGGCACTGGTGGAGGACACGAAGGTGCTGGTGCAGAATGCCACTGCCAGCCAGGAGAAGCTGGCTCAGGCCGCCCAGTCGTCCGTGGCCACCATCACCCGCCTGGCAGAGGTGGTGAAGTTGGGCGCTGCCAGCCTGGGCTCCGAGGACCCTGAGACTCAGGTAAGATGGGGCTGGGCTCTGGGACCACATGACATCTTGGCTGGGGGGAGCCTGGCCTTGGTGCACTGGGGCACTCAGTTCGTGTGAGGAAACTCGCTCCGTTCTCAGCCTGCCCCCTGCTCCACCCATCACTGCTGGGCACCCAAGCCTAGCTGCTGACCTGGTTCTGCTCCTTCCCCTTCCCAGGTGGTTCTGATCAATGCAGTCAAGGACGTGGCCAAGGCGCTTGGGGACCTGATCAGCTCCACCAAGGCAGCTGCAGGCAAAGCCGGGGATGACCCCTCCGTCTACCAGCTGAAGAACTCTGCCAAGGTCAGTGTGTGGGGCAGACGGGAAGAGTGGAGCAGAGTGCATAGCAGAGAGTGGGAGAACACTAGGGGGGGATGCTATGGACGGGTTGGGGTGGGGAGTAGGGTGCATAGGGGAGAGAAAGCGGGGTGTGGGGGGTTAACTGGGGAGGGGCTCATTGGGTGGGGAGCAGGGGGTGCTGGGGGAATGGGGTGTGGAGCAGGGGCTGTGGGGGTTCTGGGGGAATGGGGTGTGGAGCAGGAGGATGGGGGTGCTGGGGGAATGGGGTGTGGAGCAGGGGCTGTGGGGGTGCTGGGGGCACAGTGTGGGGGGCATTGGAGGAATGGGGTGCGGAGCAGGGGGTGCTGGGGAAACTGGCAGCAGAGGATGGAGGAGTGCTGGGGAGAAAAGATATGGGGCAGGGCTGTGGCGAGCGGCTGGGGTAAGGGCCTAGGGCTGGAGGCTCCCAGCATGCCCTGGCCTTGTGGCCGTGGGGTCGGGGTCAGGTGACTGACCCTGTCTCTCTCATTGCAGGTGATGGTCACCAACGTCACCTCCCTGCTGAAGACTGTGAAGGCCGTGGAGGACGAGGCCACAAAGGGGACACGTGCGCTGGAGGCCACAATAGAGCACATCCGCCAGGAGCTGGCGGTGAGCACGGGCAGGCCAGGGCCCCCTAGGACTGCGCCCTTCTGCGACAAGCTGCCCATTACTCACCAGCTGCCTTTTGCGCCCAGGCCAGGGGCGAAGTGAAATGACATAAAGCCCTTGACCTCCAGCAGCGCCCGCCCCTGGGGCCCTGAGGCCCTTTGGGTTTAATATTTGTATATTCCTTTATTTAAATGGCCCAGAAGTCGCGTATCGGTCTCTGCCTTAAGGGCGCGCTGAGCCGCAGGGGATACACTCAGAAGTCAGGCAGGGACCATGCTGCCGTTCTCTGCACAGCTCAGCTCTGTGCCCGCCATCCCAGCCTGTTCCCGCCCTGAGCTCATCCGCCTGCGTGTCACCCCCCTGCCCACAGCCTCATCTCTCTGCCCGTTACCCCCCGCCCCAGCATCATCCCCCTGCCCTGCCCTCCACCCCATCCCAGTCTCATCCTCTGCCTCGTCTCAGGTCTTCTGCGCCCAGGTGCCTCCAGCCAAAACCTCGACGCCAGAGGATTTTATCCGCATGACCAAAGGCATCACCATGGCGACAGCCAAGGCCGTGGCCGCTGGCAACTCGTGTCGACAGGAGGATGTAATCGCCACGGCCAACCTGAGCCGCCGCGCCATCGCTGACATGCTGCGCTCCTGCAAGGTACAGCAGGACATGGCCCAGGAGCCATTGGGAGGCAGGGCTGGAGGGTGATAGGCTGCAGCGGCTGCACAAGAATGGACGGCATGGGGGCAGTGGGTCCTACACAGGCTGGTGGGTGTGGGTACTGTGGGCCCGGCCTAGCTGTGTGGGCAGCACTCTGCACTGCTCACTGTTTCTGGCTTTCAGGAAGCTGCCTACCACCCCGAGGTGAGCGCAGACGTGCGGCTGCGGGCGCTGCGCTATGGCAAGGAGTGCGCCCATGGCTACCTGGAGCTGCTGGAGCACGTGCTGGTGGTGAGTGACCCTACCCCCGCCCAGCTTCCATCCCCTAGCTGTGTCCTGGGGTGCCCAGACACACTGCTCAGCCGGTCCCAGGGATGCAGGGTCACTAGTACTTTCTTGTGGGATTCTTCCCCTCTGTCCCCCTACTCCTCCTGGAGAGCTCTCCCCTTGCACGCCTGGAACTCTGCCCCCACCCTCCACAAGTTACGCTTTAGTCAAAGACAAATCATTGAGCTCACTGCAGTGGTACTTGGGTGAAATTCTCTGGTCTGTGATATACAACAGGCCAGACTAGATGATCTAATGGGCCATTCTGACCTTAGACATGAATTGTCCCCATTGAGAGCTCTTATTAGCAGTTAAGAAAAGCAGACAACTGATAAAGGAAGCTAAAGGTATTAAGGAAACCTTATGGCCAGTAGAAATAAGAAGACATTTTTTTAAAAAGTATCAGGAACAAATGAAATCCTAGTAGTGGTCTAGGTCCTTGTCTCATAAAAATCTATCATGAAGCAGAAAAGGCAGAAGTGTTCAGTGGCTGTTTCTGGTCTGTATTTGGAAAGAGGCAGGATGTTACATTTGTATAGAAGAGCGACAATGAAATTGTTCCTGTTCCTTCTGTAGTTAAGGAGGACATTAAACAGCAGCCATACTAGAGTTAAACATTCCTCAGTTGTCAGGACCAGAAAACTTGTATCTAGGAATGTTAAAGAATTGGCCAAGGAGCTTTCTGAACCATTAATGATGTTTGTCAAATCTCAAAATACTGGGGGAAGCACCAAAGGACTGGAGAACAGTCAGTGTTGTGCTAGGATTTAAAATAAGTAAATAGGATGACCCAGCTTAACCACAGGCTGGTTAGCTTGACTTTGGTCTTGTGCAAAATCATGGGAAGTATGGGATACAGTCAGTAAAGAATTGAAGGCCCATAGTATGATTAACACCAATCAGCATGGTTTTATGGCAAACAGGCCTGGTCGGACAAATTTGTTGTTTTTTGATGAGATCACAATAACTATAGATGAATGCACAATGGAACCTCAGTGTTACGCACCGACCGATCAACCATGTACCTCGTTTGTAACCAGCAGTATGCAATCAGGCAGCAGAGACTAAAAAAAGGAAATACAGTACAATACTGTGTTAAATGTAAATACTTAACAACAAAAAAGGGGGGATTTAAAAAAAGATTTGACAAGGTAAGGAAACTGCTTGTTTCATTTAAATTACAATGGTTAAAAGCAGCATTTTTCTTCAGCGTAGTAAAGTTTCAACGCTATAGTAAGTCAGTGTTCAGCTGTGAACTTTTGATAATGTTTTGTTCAGCATTACAAATGTTTCAGTGTTATGAACAGCCTCCCTTCCCGAGTCATACATTGACTTCTCTAAGGCATTGGACTTAGGCCCACACAGCATTCGGATACAAAACCAGCAGTATGCAAAATCAATGTAACCCACAAGTGCTGAAGCTGAGAATCTTCACACCAGCACAGAAAGTGTTAAAGAGCCTCTGGGCCCAGCTAGCCCTGCCCCGCTGTACCTGCAGCCAGTGCCAGGCCTGCAAGAAGAAGAAAAGGGGAGAAGGGGGCTCAGTTCAGGAAGGTCTGGCAAAAAGGCAGGAGCCAGCTGTCTCCCCACCTGAGGGGTGTGTCGCTAGGAGCCTGACCCAGTGAACTCAAATGTGGGGTGATTGAATGGTGAAATTGTGAGGCTCAGCCCAGCCCAATTTACAGCTGCCCTGCCCAGAGGAACCTCAGGCCATGGCAAGATGCCCAAGGTCCACGAGGAAGCACTACTTGAATGAAGCCACTACAAACTGTTTGCACACTGCCCTAAGGGCTGAGCCAACCACTAGACCACCCGGCCATCCAAGCTTCCTGTTATGCCAAATTAAATTGATTTAAGAACAGGTCCACTGACCTGCCAGTTCAAGAAATATGCAATGTGGGCCCGTGCAGGTGTTTCTCGTAGGCCCTGCAGGGCCCTGTTCTTGTCTCACTGCCATTCGATACCTTTATCAGTGATCCAGAAGAAAACATAAAATCAGTACTGGGAAAATTGGCAGCTGACCCCAGAACAGGAGGCTTGGTAAATGATGGGGACTGGGTCAGTTGGTGCGTTGCGCTCATTTGAACGTGTTCAGCACAGCCAAGTGCGAGGTCCTTCTGCTCAGTCTGTTCAGCAAATCGAAAAGACTGAGACTGGCTCCCTATGAGAGCTCACAGTGGCACAGCTGCAAGGCCCCCAGAGTAGCCACGGGAGGGAGCTCCCCCAGCAATGCACTTAATCCACCCCCAGCAGGCAGCAGTAGCTGTCAGCGGGAGACGCTCTCCTGCTGACAGCGCTGTCCACACCGGTGCTTAGGTCGCTGTAACTTGTCGCTCAGGGGAGGGGCTCATTCATCCCTCGAGCGACAAGTTATGCCAACATCAGCGGCAGTGGGGAGACAGCCTGAGAAGTGGCTTTATCACAGTGCATGAGAACCTTCTGTCAGCCGGAGCTCAGGCCAGGATGCAGGGTGCCCCCCACGTTGGCAGGACCCGTCTGGAACTGTCTCAAGCCCTGCATGTACGCAGGGAGCTCATCTCCCTTTTTGGGGTTAACCTGCTGCCCTCACCCACAGGACAGGCTCCTTCCCAGCCCTCCCCCTCCTGGTGGGCTATGCTTTGGGCTCGTGGTTAAGTGAGCCACCAGCCATGACCACACACTGACTAGTGTCTCTGCAACCAGCAGCAGCCTGGGTCTCTCTGCTGGAGTCTCAGCGAACGCAGGGCTCAGCTCTGTCTCTGCTTTCCCAGTGATAGGAAGCCACGAGCTTGCTGATGTCTCTCAGCATCTGAGCTAGTGTGACGCACGTCTCCCACGCAGAGATGTGGGTGCATCCCTCTGCCCCACTCAGATCCAGGTGTCTGGTTACAGACAGAAATGGGTCCTGAGCTGAACAGCCTTACCTTGTGTCACAAGCAGGGGAAACCCATCCTTCTCCCTGCCGCCAGGCTATGGGCATGTTCATTGACACCCCCCACTCCCAGGGCTCTGGCTCGCTGGGTTCAAACCCTTGGCTGGTGCAGAAACGGGCCGAATTTTGTTGTAAGTTATTCCCCAAAAGGACATCAAAGCTGATGTCCTGGAGACCCCCAACTACCAGCCTTTCCCCCCTCCTTAAGCTGAGCACCAGTTCGGAATCTAGGTTCCCTGCGGAACCGTCTTTCCCCGCTGGCCCCTCTGTGAGCCCTCTTGCCCCACTGCTTCTCTATCTCCAGTTTGTGCTTCTGCTGGGCCTGCTAGTCTCTGCTACGCTATAGCTGAAGATCCTTCGCTTTCAGCTCCAACTCTCACCGCTTCAAATCTGCTGATGGGGAGCCAGGTTGTGAAGACACCCTGCTGGATGGGAACCAGGTCTTCAGGACGCCCTGCGGCTGCCTCTGTGGCTGCCTTTGTCACTCTGGGAGCCTCTTGGAATCCTTCTTGGGTCAGGAGCCTGCTTCTTGGACCAATCATCCTTCTCCAACCGTGCAATCAGCTGTGTCTTGTTGAGCTTCCCAACGCTTAACCTTTCTCCCTGCACAGGTTTGCAGTATCCTTCGTAGGGAGATGGTCCTGTGCCATTTTCTTGCTGTTTCCTTTAATTACCCTTGTTTTACTGCTGCAAGTCACTCACTGCAAAATATTCCAGGAGCATTCAGCATCCCACCCCTGCCACGGATCCACAGGATCGGTGCTGTGGCCCCAGCTTTGGAACAGTCTCTTGGAGGAATCCTTCACTGAGCCAGAGACCCTAGGGATCTTGCTCTTCCCCCAGGGTGAGCCACTTGGGTTCACTGCCTGCTTAGATTGGCCCTCTGGGCCTGCAACCCTCCCACTTCCCACCGTGAGCTTCACTCAGCTAGTCCCCCTGAGCCAGACCCCAGGGGATTAATGCACCTCGCCAAGTATGTGCAGTGATATTCAAACAGCATTGTCAGGACAGTCAGGTTCATTAGACAGCTGCAACGTGGCATAGGTAGTCCTTGGGTTAGCCCAGAGAATGTAAGGTTAGAGCCCAGCTAAGCTGTACTGAACCCCACTGTTCATCCTGTCTGTCTCTCCGTCTGATCTCCTCAGACTCCAGGGCAGATGCCCTACTGCCTCCAGCAGCCACCACTTGTCCCCCACCTCACACCTCTGCTGTCCTTTGTACCTCAGCTGGGGAAGTGCCACTCCGCCTTCCTGCTAAGAGCTGGGCAGTCCATCTTTCTGCAGGTTATTTCTTGTGAGAACCAAGACCCAGACAGCTACATGACACCCATCTCTGTCTCTTCGCCTGCCTTGAGAGCAGAGCGCCCTTTTCCACCTTCTAGGTAACACTGCAACACACAAGACTCATAAAAATATTACAGAAAATGCCCACTCCATCACACCTTCCAGGGGAGAAAACACTGTGCGAAAGGGCTCTTTCATCTAGGGAAAAAGAGAGAACAAGAACCACGGGCTGGAGGAGAAAACCAGACAAATCCCAGTTAGAAATTAGGCACGCGTTTTTATCAGAGCGGGTGACTAAGCATTGTAACAGATTCCCAAGGGAAGGGGCAGGCTCTCCATCCGTCTCGCTGTCTTCAAATCCCAACTGGGTGCTTGAGTCCAACACAAGTGACTGGACTAATGTGGAGGGTGCTGGGGGAGGCTCTCTGGCCTGTGCTATACAGAAGGTCAGATGAGGTGATTGAATATGGTCCCTTTTGGCCTTGAAATATGAGTCTGGTAACCCAGGCTGTAGGTCACATTTGTAAGATGAGGGACTGGACCCTGGGAAGCAGCACCCTTAAAAGGATTAGGGTCGTGTTCGATAACCAGCTGAACATGAGGTCCCAGTGTGATGCTGGAGCTGAGAGCATGTATGATCTTTGGATGTATGTGCAGGGGAGATCAAGCAGGGAAAGAGAGGTGGTGTTACCTCTACATGTGGCATCAATGGGACCAGCACTGTATGTTGTGTCCAGTTCTGGTGTCCACACTTTAGGAAGGATGTTGATAAATTGGAGAGGGTTCCGGAAAGAGTTACAAGCATGAGCTGAAGTCTGGAAAACCTGCCTTACACTGAGGAGTGAAGAAGCCCTAATCTATTTAGTTTGCACCAGAGATGACTTGATCGTTGTCTACAGTTACGTACATGGGGAGGAGTTTTTGTTACCCGAGGTCTCTTTAACCTTTCAGACAAAGGCTAAACAAGATGCAGTGAGTGGAAGCTGAGTCTAAACGCATTCAGACTAGAAACAAGGTGCCCTGAACATAATGAGTTCCTGACACAACTGGCCTAAGGATGTGGTTGATGCCTTCTCAGGGGCACACTGCAGTGTTGTGCTTGCTGCAGGAACCCTGGGTGGGGCTCTGTGGTGTGTACCATGCAGAAATGGGACCAGATTATCAGAATGGCTCATCTCTGAACCCTAGCACTCCCGTCCTTCCCCTGCACACTCCTCTGCCTCCCTGGGAGAGCTGGCCCTTCCCAAACAGAGCCTGCCCCTCTGGTTCCTGTGGCCCAGCAGGCTCTTTCCCATTAGGGAGTGAGGCCGTGTCTCCACATGCATGGTCTGAGCCCCTCAGGGCCTTTGCCTGCACACTGCCCCGCATGCTGCCAGCCGCTCACGGCTTTGTTCTCTTTCTTTTCTATATTCTGTTCTTTCCAACCATTCAGCCGGTGAGTAAAGTGGTGCTTGGAGTGACGCCATGTGTCTTCCCCAGCATGAGCCTTGGCCACGGCCCCCGTGTGAGCATGCGCCCCGTGGCAGCGGGTTATACTCTGTGCGTGCACACGCCCCAAGTGACACAGTTGGGGGGGAGGGAGAGAGACACAACACAGCTTTAGCTGACCGGACTAGGCTGTGGCAGGTGCGTGTGAGAGCACATGCAGACTAAAGTGCACAAATTCTGGGTGTGCTCCATGTGTGCGCAATGCATGTGTGTCCACATGTGCTCCAGGGGGCCTGGGCCTAGGAGTGTGCTGTGTGCACGTGTGTGCACGGGCTCCAGGTGACGTGGGCCTGGGCATGCTCTGTGTGCACGTGTGCTGGATCACGCTCATGTGTGCACATGCTCCAGGTGACCCAGGGTGGGGTGTGCGCTCCAGGTGGTGGGGGAGTCACTGCAGTGCTCTCTGAGCCCCATCCTCTAGGACATCACCCCGCGGGTCCCTCCCTCAATGACAGCATTTGTGCCCCCCATGGCCACATACATTAGCCCTGGGGTGTCGCTGGCCAGTGCCCATGTCTCAGGTCCAGCTCGGCCCAGCAGCTATAGAGCCAGGCTGGGTGTGTGAAGAGCTGGGCCCTGGCTGCAGTGCGGGATCCTAGCAGCTCCTGCACTGTGCCATTTGCATTCACATGGCAGCTCGGCACCTGCCTAACCAAACCTCAGTGCCTCGCTGTGCGGGACCCCAGCCTTCTCTGGCACTCAGACAGTGTGGGGGTCTCAGCGCCAGGGTTCCAGTCACTGTAGGAAGGGTTAAAACCAATGGACATGACACTCTCCCACCTCCACCTCAGTGCACAAGCCAGCCCCAACCGCCAGGATTCGGGGAAACTCCCCTACAGATGTCATTCCAGGGTGGGCCACTAGGAAGTTCTTGCAGCTGCTGGTCCTGGGCATTATTAGAGACCAGAGACAGGGATAGATGGGCCCTGGGCTGTGCAAGGTTGGGCTACCAGTTCCTGTTCCAGATGGTGCTATTCTGGGGAACCAGGGATAACCCCAGCGGGTAGGGCAGGTAACATCAGGATGGTGGGAGTTGCGGGGTCCTAGATGGCATAACCTCAGGTTTGTGGAAGGTCCTGGATGGAACAACTCCCGATATTGCTATCCCGGTACCTCATGGGTCTCTCCCGCTGTGGGCACAGCCAGCCCCTGCTCACAGTCCTCTCCCTTCCCAGATCCTGCAGAAACCAAGTCACGAGCTAAAGCAGCAGCTGGCTGGATATTCCAAGCGGGTGGCTGGCTCCGTCACCGAGCTCATCCAGGCTGCAGAGGCCATGAAAGGTAAAGTCCTGCTCCAGAGCTGTGGCTGTGCTTTGATCACTGGCTCCAGCTCAGTGGCTAGGATTGCAGCTGGGACTATGACTGAGTGCTTGGGGGAGAGCTGGGAATCAGAGAGGACCAAATAAAGGCCACTAGGGCTAAACCACAGAGTAAAAAGGTTAGAGGCAAAAAGACGTCCCATCCTTTAAACGCTGGGCATCAAATCTAGTGAGGACAGTGGGAAGGTGTATGAATTCTGGCAAGTCAAGTGGAGAAGTATAACAAGGCAGGCCAAGAAAGAGTTTGAAGAAAAACTAGCTAAGGAGAGACAGACTGACACCAAAAAAATGTTCAAGTACATGAGAAGCAAACCATCAGCAGGGCCCCTGGACGAGGGATGTGCTAGAGGAGCACTCACAGAAGACAAGGCCCTTGCGGAGAAGCTAAATGAATTCTTTGCATCGCTCTCCATTGCAGAGGATGTGAGGGGGATTCCCACACCTGAGCCATTCTTTTTAGGTGACAGATCTGAGGAACTGCCCCACACTGAGGTGTCAGAGTGATGTTACCCAGGGTACAATCTGGGCTGCTGAACAGATGTGTCCCCTCACTTCTCCAACCTGGGGTATCTCTTACCCTGTTTTGCTGTGGGAGCAACCACTCCTCGTCCGCCCGCACGCAGCCTCCAGCATGGAAGTTACTCCCAGCTACGCTGCATGAGTGCTATAGCCAGCGGGCCATAAATTGCACTGCAAGGGAACACCAGCAACCTCCCAGTCCCAGACTTCCCCTAGAAATGTGTGTCTGGTACTGCCCAGCGGTCTCTGGACAATACAAGCACGTGGAAAGGAGGTCATTTCATTAATAGAGCATGGTATGCACAAATCCCACTATCCCAAATGGAGTTTCCCAAACACTTCAAGCAAGCTAAGCGAATTCAAAGCAAAAAGTCTCTCTCCCTACCCATTTCTGCAGTCTTACGGGCTGAATCTTTCAGCCAGGATTTCTTCCAAGTCCCATGGTGCTTGCTTTTGTCCTTAAGTGTTGACGATGCCATGAGTAGAAATGGAGAGATGATTTGGGGCATCTGTTCCCCATTTTTATATATTTTCTCCTCTGAGAATCACTCCAGCTGGGGTGCAGGAGACCGAAAGTGGGAACTTCCAGCTGTTTCTTTGCCAAGACATACATTTCTTGCTCACACCCTTTTTCCTGCCAGAGAATCGCAGCTTAACCAGGTGGTGATAGTCCATTGACTTAGTGACACCTGCCTGAGGTGTCATTTTGCCTTTTGTCTGTGAGGAACTGGTTTGTGCCTGCTTTTCTACCCATGGACTATGGCTCAGCAATGGTATACAGTGGGATCTTACAACTATACGTGCACTGTTGCCACACACATTTTACAAGGAGAATCATGATCAGCAAATTGAGTTTTCAAATGTTACCTCACAAGGGATGTTTTGTATCACACCCATTACAGTTTTGTAAAAAGGGTGAACGTAGGAATACAGACTGTCACAGTCAGAGGAAGTGTGGGAACAAATTGATAAATTAAACAGTAATAAGTCATTAGGACCAGATGGTATCCACCCAAGTTTTCTGAAGGAACTCAGATATGACAACTGTGGTATATAACCTATTGCTTAAATCGGCCTTTGTAGCAGATGACTGGAGGATAGCTAACATAACACTGATTTTTTAAAAAAGGCTCCAGAGGCACCTCTGGCAATCACAGGCCGGTAAGCCTAACTTCACAATCAGGCCAATTGGCTGAAACTGTAGTAAAGAACAGAATAATCAGCACATAGTTGAGCACTGTTTGTTGAGGAAGAGTCAACATGGCTTTTGTAAAGAGAAATCATGCCTCACCAATCTACTAGAATTCCCTGAGGGGGTCAACAAGCATGTGGACAAGAGTGATCCAGTAGATAATTGTATTTAAACGTTCTGAAAGCCTTTGACAAGGTCCCTCCCCAAATGTTCCAAGCAAAGTAAGCAGTCATGGGATCAGAGGGAAGGTCCTCTTCTGGATCAGTAACTGGTTAAAAGACAGGAAACAAAAATTAGAAATAAATGGTCAGTTTTCAAAATGGAGAGAGGTTAATTGTGGGGTCTCAAGGCTCTGTACTTGGACCTGTACTATTCAACATAGTCATTGATGATGTGGAAAAGTGAGATGGGAAAATCTGCAGATGATGCAAAATTACTCAAGATAGTTAAGTCTAAAGCTAACTGCAAAGAATTACAAAGGGATCTGACAAAACAGGGTGACAAAAATGGCAGATGTAATTCAGTGTTGATAAACACAAAGTAATGCACATTGGAAAACATCCCAACTATCTATACAAAACAATCGGGTCTAAATTAGCTGTTTGCATTCAGGAAAGATCTTGGAGTCATTGTGGATAGTTCTCTGAAAACATCTGCTCAATGACAGAAAATATCATATTGCCACTAGATAGGTCATGGTAAGGCCACACCTTGAGTATTGTGTACAGTTCTAGTCATCACATTTCAAAAATGATCTATTAGAATTGGAAAAGATACAGAGAAGGCCAACCAAAAATAATTGGGGTAAGGAACAGCTCCCATACAAGGAGAGAGTAAAAAGGCTGGAACCCTTCAGCCTGACGAAAAGATGACTAAGGGGGGATATGAGAGAAATCGATAAAATCATGTATGGTGTGTAGAAAGTGAACAGGAAAGTGTTATTTACCACTTCACATAACACAAGAGCCAGCGATCAGCCAATGAAATTAATAGGCAGCAGGTTTAAAACGAACACAAGGAAGTTTTTATTCACACAATGTAGAGTCGAGTTGTGGAACTCGTCGAGATGTTGCGAAGACCAAAAGTATAACTGGCTTTAAAAAGAATGAGAAGTTCCTGGGGGAACTTCCTATCCATCCTGCAACCGCATGGTCCTCATTTTGTAAGCCTCTCACAGCAGAAGCTGGGACTGGACAGCAGGGAATGGATCATGTGACAATTGCCCTGTTCTTTTCATGCCCTCTGAGGCGCCTGGCATGAGACAGGCTGCGGGGCTGGATGACCATTGGTGTGACTGGTATGGCCGTTCTTGTGCTCCTGTGACGCTATCCCCGGCTCTGGGGGACAGTGGGTTAGAGCGTGGGGGCTGGGAGCAAGGAGTCTTGGGTCCTGTCTCCAGCTGTGGGGGTTTGGCTTGGGAATGGTATCTGTCTCACATCTCTTGGTTATCCTCCACCACAGGGACCGAGTGGGTCGACCCAGAGGATCCCACAGTCATTGCTGAGAATGAGCTGCTGGGAGCAGCAGCTGCAATTGAGGCTGCAGCCAAGAAACTGGAGCAGCTGAAGCCCCGAGCCAAGCCCAAGGTACAGCTGTGCTGCCCCACCTGCCTCTGGCCTGGCCAAGCAGATCCAGTCACCAGGCCTCGCCAGTCCTACCAGGCCAAGGGCTCCCCCGTCACGGTCTGTGGCTCCAAGGCCTTCTCTGAGCCTTGTCGGCCAGTCAGGGAGAGCTGGGCCCCCTCCCTCCGAAAACCCCTCCAGTGCCACTCTCCCCTGCTGCCCCCAGCCCATCACCATGTGGCTCCCTCTCTGGGTCATCCCAGGTTCCCTCCCCTCCAGCCATGTTGCACACGTGCCCACTCTCTGCCCCTCAGTGCTGCCTGTCCCCTACCAGCGCTCAGCTCAGCTGTCCTCCCACCTGTCCTCGGCACAACCCTGCTCTCCCACCCGGGCTCACAACCTGTTTCCATCCACAGCAGGCAGACGAGAGTCTGAACTTCGAAGAGCAGATCTTGGAGGCTGCAAAATCTATCGCGGCTGCAACCAGTGCCCTGGTGAAGGCAGCCTCAGCAGCCCAGAGAGAGCTGGTGGCCCAAGGAAAGGTAACTGCAGGGCTGGGGGGGAGGCCATGAGAGCTGTGGGACTTGGTGCTCAAGGGGCCGGGCCAGGCTCTGAGCCCCACTTGGGGTATTGTGCAAACGTCCTCTCCAGGTGTGATCTCAGTGTGATGCTAGGGCACAAAGGGTTAATGCCACCCTTGAGTGTGTAAATGGGGGAGCAGGGAGGTGATTTTAGCTCTGCATACGGCCCTGGTGAGATCGATACGCAGTCCTGTGCCCAGTTCGGGTGCCCCCAGGTCCAGAAGGATATTGGTAAAGTGGAGAGGGTTCAGAGAAGAGACAGGAGAATGATGAAAGGATTAGCAAACCTGCCCCACAGTGGCAGACGCAGCTCAATCTATTCAGCTTATCAGCGAGAGGGTCACTGTCCACAGTATTGGGACCTACACACAACACATTTCTGATAACAGCTCTAGCAGACAAAAATGTCACAAGATTTAGTGGCTGGAAGTTGAAGGCAGCAATAAGGCGCGAATGTTACCCCGGGCCAACTTACCACGGCACGTGGTGGATCCTCCGCTGCTGGAAACCTTTGACATCAAGGTTGGGTGTTTCTGTGAAGAATCTGCTCTCGTTCCAGCGCTGGGCTCGGCCTGGAAGAAGGCATTACTCCAAGGACCCCTAGCAGGGGCCTGTGCTGTACAGATCAGACGTGATGATCACACTGGTCCCTTCTGGCCTGGGCACAGCCACGCTGAGTCACTGTCCGGCCCAGCGCCCTCTCCGGGCGGGCAGCCTGCCGGGAGTTCCCGCCCCTGCCTCGGTGCTGGGTGTTTTGCAGAGCAGCACGAGGCCCAGGGATGCCTGCAGCCCTTGCTGGCCGGGCAGTGGCGGGAGGTGCTGGGCTCGTCCAGGTGCCCCATGGGGCCATGGGGCCAGGTCCAGCACTGCCCTGCAGCTGCTCTGGGCTCCCGCGGCGAGGGCTGGGCACAGCAGGGCTCACTCCTGCCCTCTCTCCTGCAGGTGGGCGCCATCCCCGCCAATGCCGTGGACGATGGCCAGTGGTCCCAGGGGCTCATTTCAGCTGTGAGTATCCAAGGTCCTTTACCTGTAGGGGGCCCTGCCCCAGGGTAGGGGAAGGTCACTGCCCCTGCTCGATGTCCTCCCTCGCTGGCGCTGGGCTGCGGGAGGCTTTTCCCTCTTTGCATGGAGCCTCTTCCTCTGAGATCCTGCCCTCGCTCCCTTTCCTTCCTCACACCGGGCCCAGAGCTTGCTCCTTAGCCTCCTGTCTCCCCCAACCCCCTCCTGGGCAGTGCCTGCCCCCATGCGCCCCGCCCCTCCCTCAGGGCCTCGCCCTTCCACGCCCCTCCCCACTCACCCATCTCCTGCCCCTACCAGGCTCGCATGGTGGCTGCTGCCACCAACAACCTGTGTGAGGCTGCAAATGCAGCAGTGCAGGGCCATGCCAGCGAGGAGAAGCTCATCTCGTCTGCCAAGCAAGTGGCTGCCTCCACGGCGCAGCTCCTGGTGGCGTGCAAGGTGAAAGCTGACCAGGACTCAGAGGCCATGAAGAGGCTGCAGGTAAGCCCGAGCCTCCCGCCCCGGAAGGCTCCCCTGAGGTTGAGGGGACCCCCAGAATGCAGACTGCCAGCACGGGCGCTAAGGGGCTGGCTCACAGGGACCAGCGGGGTGCGCTCAGGAGCGGGGGTGCGTATGCAGCACAGGAAGAGGCACCCGGGGGGGAAAGGGGGTGGAGCGGAGCCCCCAGCCTGTCTGTCTGGGAGGGTAGTGTCACCTAGTGGGGTGTGACACATCAGACTGCCCCACCCCGGCCCTGCCCTGCCCGGCTTGTGGAGTTCTAACCCAGGACTCATCCCAGGGCAGTTAATGCCCCCGTGCACCACCCCGCGTCCCTTCCCCGCTACACTGGGATCCCCGATCTGCTCCAGGGCTTGGCCTGCGGGTGAGCAGTGCTGGGGTGATGCAATGAGAAGGGGGCGAAGAAGCGCAGCACTGGAGGAGTTCACTGCGGGCTGTGCACCACGCCTCGGCTGCAACGCGCCAACAGTGAGCTGGGAGTTCCCCCTCCCAGTTCAGGGGTTAACTCTGTTTGGGGGGCACCTGAGGCCCCTGCTTCTGGCATCTGAGGGGTTAACGGTGAGCGAGCCCCTTGCACTCGAGGGTGAATCGGGGGTGAGCGAGGCCCCCTGCACTTGAAGGGTTAATGGAGGGGTGAGGCTCGGAGTGCGGGCGAGGCCCTGGCACTCAGTGGGTTAACATGGGGGTTGCATGAGGCCCCTGGCACTGGAGGTGTTAATGGGGGGGTTGTGTGCAGCCCTGGCACTGGGGGCCCTAGCACCCCACCCCTCTCCCAGGGTACAGAGGCCCTTGTCCTGTGCTGCCCTGCCCCCATTGGGGGCTGGGCTCCCCCTCCCTCCGTGGCAGCTGGGCCCAGCCGGCCCTGGAACGAGCGCCTGAAATGGTCACAAGCCACGTTTCCGTCGCTCCTGGGCTGCTGCCCATGTAAAGGAATCTCCAGCAGCTCTCCCGGCGCCTACCCGACCCACCTCCTGTGGCTCAGGCGCAAGAGCCGTGCCCCCTTCATGGCTGCAGCCCCTGCACCCAGACCCTCTGCTTGCAGGGAGCCCTCCCCCCTCCCTCCAGCCTGTCCCCCCCGCACAGTCACTATTTGCCCTGTCCTCCCCGCCACCAGCCCATGTCCCATTGCCCCGTGCTGTGATCCTGGAGCCCCCGCGGGCCCCTCGCCCCCGTCTAGGACCCTGCCCCTCAGCGTGTCCCCTTGCCAGCCTGCCCCAGTGTTCCTCCCCAGAAGCCAGTGAACTTGCTGCTTCCCCGCCCAGGGCCGAAGCTAAAGGGGAGGGGCGCCTGTGCTGCTAGGCTGTCCCTGGCAGCCACTGGGCGGTGGTTGCCCAGCAGGTGACAGAACCATGCCCCCTGGCTGAGCCTGCGCCCTATAGAGAGCGGCCTCCCACTGCCCCTTTCTCCCTACCCAGGGCGCTGGCAATGCCGTGAAAAGGGCGTCGGACAATCTGGTGAAGGCAGCCCAGAAAGCAGCCGCCTTCCAGGACCATGAGAATGAGACGGTGGTGGTGAAGGAGAAGATGGTGGGGGGAATCGCACAGGTGAGGAGCAGGGATTGCCGCCCTGGGCCCAGCCCCCCTTCCACTGCAGAAACCTGCTCTGGAGCCTGAGCTCATGCTCCCTGGCGTGGTCATCCGGGCACCTCGGCCGGAATCTGCCGGCAGCTGGAAACAGCAGCCCTGACGGGAACGGCCCCTTCTTCCCCGTGCCAGGACCTCTGAAACCTGACGCCAGCTCGACCACATCCCTGATCTGTGTCCCTGCTGCTGCTGTAAGCAGATACAGCCAGAGAATATGCGTCCCTCATAATCCCAGGGCCCAGAGCCCTTGGAAGCTTCTCTGCTGCAGTGAGACCCTGCCTGTGCCCACGGTGGTGCTGAATACGAGGCTGGGGGCAAGGCCTGGCCTTGAATGGCAGGACAGGTCTTGCCAAATTGCCAGACAGGATCAGGCCCAGGTCCACCTGGCCAGTGTCCTGTCCTGACTGGCAGCTGTGCCAGCTGCTTCAGAAGAGGGGGCAAGAGCCTTGCCCGCACAGGTGTGGGGTAATCTGCCCTATAGCAGGCCTTGTCCTGGGCTCTACCACTAGAGCTGGGTTAGCACCTGAGCGTGAGGGTTCATGTCCCTGCCAGGCTGGGAGCACTCACTCCTAGGACTGGCTGTTCGTGGGGTCTCCCTCACAAGGGGGCTCTGTGGGGCCCATGGAGAGAGACTGGCTCCCTGGTCTGGATGCGGCTCTGGGGGGCCCACTTCTCAGCTCTCTCTCACTGCCCAGGACACTGGATTCGTTTGTCCCGGGGGGCTCTAGCCATGAGGGCGAAGCGGGACGGGGGAGTCGCAGGTGTACAGTAATGCTGGCAGTGCCCCATAGCCCTCGCTCTGGGTCTGGGGAGGGAATAAGAGCCCAGCCCACTGCCCGGGCAGACATCTGCTCTCTGCTAGCCCACATTCACCCCTCGTGGGGCAGAGCAGACGTGAGCTGATGTTACCCCCTGGACACGTGCTCCTGGCTGGTGCTTTGAGCTCCCCAGCATCTGCGGCAGGGCAGGCTCTCAACGCGCGCTCTCCCTGCAGATCATTGCAGCGCAGGAGGAGATGCTGCGGAAGGAGCGGGAGCTGGAGGAGGCCAGGAAGAAGCTCGCCATGATTCGGCAGCAGCAGTACAAGTTCCTGCCCTCAGAGCTGCGGGACGAGGGGCAGAACTGAGGGGAGCCTGGCCATGAGCCGAGCCCTCACTGCAGAGACTGCTGCTCCCGCCTCCTCTTTACTACAGACCTGCCCTGAGCGAGGGATTGCCTGGGACAAACCAGGGCGCTGGGGCCTGCTCTGACACTGCCCACCGCTGCCCCGGGCGCTGCCCCAGCACCTCTCCGCTTCACTGTGTAGCCAGAGCGCCACGTGCACGCTTCTCAACGCTGCGGGGCCGTAGCCCAGCGCCTGTGCTCGGGGGGGCACGGAGGAGGCTGGCTCTGCAGGCCTGGGCTGGGGCTCACCCATGCAGCTGCAACTCCCCTCTTCCCCCCCCCTCAGGCATTTGCCGTTGTGCCTTCGTGGGGTCTGCGTCTCTCCAGCCGTCGGGCTTGGGCTGCAGGGTCTCACGTCTCTGCCCTGGGCCAGTTGTGCAATGGGGGAGGTGGAAACACAGCAACGTTTCCCTGGTGACTCCAGCACCAACAACCCCCCCTCACCGCAGATGCCTTATTGCTGGTTGCGCCTTCCCACTCCCTTGCTCTACTGGAGGCTCCAGGGCCTCTGCTCCAGGCTGTGAGGGGTTAATCTCTAGGTTTGTCCCCCTGCCCCCTTGTGCCTCCTACCTGCAGGGGCCTGCCTGCCCCGGAGCAGTCCCCCTCCCTCCCTCAGGCCAGCGCCCACTGCTGCTCCTTGTTCCCAAGTGCCTGCGTTGTGCGCCCAAGATTTCCAGTATTTTTCTAGTGTTGAATTTCTAAAGTATTGAGTCTGTTGGCCTTTACTCGGCCCCTTCCCTGGCCTCTATCCCAGCACCTCCTGCCTTGAACCCTCCTTCCCCCCCGCCCCTCCCCACTCCTTGAGGCTTCTCACCTTTCTTATTTTGATACTCTGAGCTTCCACTGTTAAAAACGACAGGAAAGCGGCTGCCCTGCCCTGCCTGGGCTGGGGAACCAGAACGACTCCTTGCAGAGGATTCTTCGTCAATAAAACCGGTTTTCCTGCTGCTGTGGCAAGTCTGTGTCAGTGACCGTGACTCGACTGAGTCAGCTGTCCCCATGCTGCCAGAAGAGACTCCAGCGCCCTCTCCCTTCTGTGGGGCCACTCTTCTCCCCCCACCCCACCCGCTTTTCGAACCAAAGATGTACATGGCAGAGTTTTCAGCTTCTTCACACAGGGGAGCCACAACCTGTCCCATTCTAATGTTCCCCTCTGAGGAGCTGGGGGTCCTGGGGGGAAGCAGGGTCTGGCCAAGGCAGAACCCCAAGCTAATCTACAATGACGGGAGAAGGGAGGCAGCAGCTGCGGCAATCGTCTGGGAGTAAAGGGGTGGAAGGCATAGAGAGGGGGGCACACAGATGCCACTATGGGGGGCGGGAGCTGCCAATAGGAGAACGAACTGAGAAGGCAGCTGGGGCAGGGGATAAGTAGAGCCTCCCCTTGGGGAAAATAATCAGAGCCCAGCTCCTCCAGGGCAGGGAGATGGTGGGAAGCAGCAGAAGCTGAGATTCAGTAGTGAGGGGTAAGATGGGAGGCTGCAGGGCGACAGGAGGGCGAGGCCTCCCAGAGCAGTAACTGCACTGGCTGGGGAATGGCTTCATCTCACCTGGGCAGCTCCTTTGACAGGGCCAGGCCACGCTTGTTCCCCGTGGCTGCCGGTTAGAGCAGAGCAGCAGAAGGGGCTGGGATGGCTGGTCCCTGCGCAGCAGGTGTCTGGCAGCGGAAGAGACACCTGCCCGTGAGCCCAGGGGATGGCTGGGGCTCATTTCCCCGCCCCCAACAAGAAGCAGCTGCTGGTTTTTAGCAGAACAGGGAGTTAATTTGGCTCCTTATCAGGCAGCTGGGCCCATGCTGTGCTGTGGAGATGTGCTGCCACGGAAGCCTCAGCCCTGCTGCTCTCAGCCAAGGAAGCAGGGCACAAGCCAGCAGCCAACGCTGCTCTCAGCAGTGGCCTCCGAGCAGCCTGCTGTGTCCAGTTTGGCCAGCCCAGGCTCCCCTCGCTGCTTGAGCCCTGCTGCCACCAGCCTAAGGCGTCAGTTCCCCAGAGGGGCTGCTGAGCTGCGCCCCGCCATTCAGCCAGGAGGGGAGAAGACCAAGGCCGAAGTCCAGCTGCCAGGACAGGGCAGCCCTCTTCCCCCTGGGCTCCTGCGCTGTGCCCAAGTCAAAGCAGAGCAATGAACAGCCACGTAAGCACTGCTGGAGCCAGCAATGGGCAGCTCCTGGGCTCCCCCAGCCCTACCTATCCCTCAACCCACTTCCCTTCACAGGGCTGCACTCCCACATCCGCAGCCTGCGCGAGGCAAGGACCCAGCCCTTTGGGCCACGCAGGGCCCTGACAAATCACATCTGCAAATGTGGGTCCTCTAGCGTCACAATACCCTGACTCCTGGCCCTAAACTGCCCCTGTGCTCACCTGAAACAGCCCTGCCCCCATCCCAGCTCCTCAGCTGGTTATGCACCAGAAACCCGAACCCAGCCATCCCCCTACCTACTCACACGAGGCTGGCGCATCGCCTCCGTGGGCTCTGCCCTCTACATGCGTCTCCCCAGGGGACACCCCTGATTGCACCTCCTCTGGGGCCATTGCAGGAGGGTCCCCCAGGTCACACTTCACAATAGAAATCACCCTGGATCCAGCTTCTCCTCTGGTGCTTGCTCTGCAGATTTGAAACCAACCCTCCAGCTGCTCACCCGACCAGCGTCTGTGCACACACCTGCGGCGAGAAGCAGGTACAGCCACCCAGCCGGGCAGGGACTTGGCTGGTTGGCGCTGGGCCAATCAGCTGGGCGGGAGCAGGGCTGGAAGAGGCACACAGGAGATGCTCAGGCTTCAGATGTTGGCGGGAGCAGGCCCCAACGCAGCCTGGCCTGAGGGAGAAGCACAGCCTAGGCCTGAACGAGAGTCCTGACCCTCCGTGACACTAGGGCTGGACGCCAGGGGAGGCCACAGAGCTGGGGATTCGCCCTCTGGGCTGGCAGCGTGCCTGGGGCTAGGCACTGGGGACTTGGTGTACGGTGTGATGGGAGCAGAGGGAGGAGGTTGGTGTGACTCCCCATGGGGTAGACAGGCTGGCAGTACCGTGCTAGAATGTGTCGTGTGGTGGTTGGTGGCTAGCCCACGCCCATGCTGCTAGTTTTGGTGCAATAGTATGACACGTTTGGCCCAACCCATTTCCATAGATTCTCAGTCCAGCAGGGCTCCCTGGGCTCAGCTGGTCTCATCCCTGGAGTACACAGAGTGTAGGACTTTGAGTTAATTGGTTTGCTCTACAGCAGATAGTTTAGAAAAACATCCAGCCTTGATTTTAAAAGGGCCAGTGATGGAGAAGCCATCACGACCCTTGGTAACTTGTTCCAATGGTTAGTTACTCTCCGTGATCAAATCTGCACGTTCTGTTCGAATCTGAGCTTGTCTCGTTTTGGCTTCCAGCCTTTGGGTTGTGTCAGATGTTTGTCTGCTACAGACGGAAGAGCCCCTTAGCAAATATTTGTTCCCTGTGAAGGTGCTTACAGACTGTGATCAAGTCACCCCAGGACTTTCTCTATAAGCTAAACAGATCAAGCTCCTGGAGTCTATCATGGGAAGGCAGATTTTCCTGTCCGTTCATCCCGCCCAGCCTGGCTCCAGGAACTGCCAAAAGCCCAGGGCAGCCTCCGCTAGGGGCCACCAAGAGTGAAATCCTACCTCTGCTGAAATCAATGGCAAAACCCCATGGCTTTCAATGGGCCCACGATTTCACCCAGGACTCCCCAGGGAAGCTGCATCAGGGTAAAGGGAAGCAAAGGCCAAGAGGAGCTTCCCCTCTCCTCAAGGGCCTGGTTGCAGATTTCTCCTCGGTTACCTAGGCTCGGACGCAGGGTTAGGCTCATGCTCCAAATGGAGCAGATGCTAGGCCTGGAGAACAGAGCGTCCCAGAGCAGCCAGAGAACGGAGAGGACGTAACAGCCTCGCTCCACGCTGCCTTTCTGGCTGGTGCTTGCTGGGAACAGGGCCACCAGGCCGCCATCCTGCATAAGCACCACTGCCTTGCCTTAATTTGTTGACTAGCCTCAGTTTCCAGCCATTGGAATGTGTTATACCTGTACCTGCTGGACCGATCAGGTCTCTTAACAAATCTTTGTCCCTGAGGCAGGTACTTCTAGGCTGTGATGAGGTCACCCTGTCACCGTCTCTTTGTTCAGCTAACTCACTGCAGGACAGCTTTTCCCACCCGTCAGTTGTTCTGAATCGCTTCAATTTATCAGCATCCTTCTCGAAGTGTGGGCACCAGACCTGGCCAGTGTCCTGCTATTGGTCTCACCAGTGCCAAATACAGAGGTCCCTCACACACGCACACACCTAACGTAAGAACGGCTGTGCTGGGTCAGAGCAGCTGTGCAGCTGGCCCAGCATCTGGCCCGCTGCCAGTGCTCCAGAGGGAAAGGACAGAACGGGGAATGCCCTGCTACCCCTTCCCAGCTTCTGTTTATACAGCTAGGCCCTGAAGAGCAGGCCTATGCCATACTGCCTGATATGTGGCAGTGGCTTTCAGCCCACCTAAATAGCTCAGTACCCACCTCCCTATTGTTATAATGTGTATCTAAAAGGTGTCATGTTCACAGGTCACTGGAAAACTAACAACTCACTGATTATAACCGTTTTTGCTGAACGTATGTACAAAAAAGTACACAGCTGGGCAGAAACTGTGAGTAAAAGGTGCTCAAACCAGACCATGTTGGGTGGTCTAAAACCAGGTTTTCTCCAGACAACGGAAAGGGGCCAGTAAATAGCTGGCACAGTGTGACTCAATTCCATGAGCTCGTCTGTGATCGAGGTTGTAGGAAGAGCTCACGTCTGTCACATGCAGGGAGAAGCCAGCATGTGGTCGCCACCAGACAGCACAGCCAGCAGAGAACAGGATGTTTCAGAAGGGGACATTTTGACATTTCATGGGAGTGACCCTTGAAGGAATTTCACCTGAGATGAGGAAAATCATCTCCTTGGGCTCCGAGGACCCTGACGAAAAGCCAGCCAGCCATTGCTGGAAAAGGAGCTTGCTCAAGGTAGTTTCCTCACCACAGATGCTGCAGCTTGTCTTATCAAAGTGTACTTTTCCTTGTGTGTGTGGCCCTTTCTGCCGCTAGCCTGTCTGCCTGAACTCACATCAAACCTCACTGCTTAACTGAAGATGCGTATTGAGCTTTGTAGCAGAACCACCGCATGGGAGTGAGAACGCTACCCAGGGTAACAACCTGCTGTTCTGCCTCTTCAAAGCCCCAGCAACTTACTAACTTCTGTACATGTTCCAGGAGGGGAGCGGGAGCCACTTTAAGGGAAACCTGGGCCTGGGGGCGTGTTAATGTCAGGCTGCAAAGAGTAACTGGGCAGTGGAAGCCAGGGTGTCCCCTTGCGTGGTCATGCACCAGCTGTCAGTATCCAAGCTTTGAGCCATGGCAGCCCAGCATTTAGGGCACCAGGATTTGCAGGGCAGCTGGTGACAACCTCTCACTGGTCTGGACTGAACCCCAAAATGACATCCAAGGATCACACCAGCCTTTGACCATGGTGTCACACGGGGAGCTCAAGTCTGGCTAATTATCCACGACCACCCCCAAATCCTTTTCAGAGTCACTGCTTCCCAGTCTAGAGTGCCCCAGCCTCTAGAATCGTAAAAGATTAGTTTGGAAGGGACCTCAGGAGGTATCGAGTCCAACCGCCTGCTCAAAGCAGGACCAACCCCAACTAAACCATCTCAGCCAGGGCTTTGCCAAGCCACACCTTAAAACCCTCTAAAGATGGAGATTCCACCCCTTCCTAGGTAACCCATTCCAGTGCTTCACCACCCTCCTAGGGAAAAATTTTCTCCTAATGTCCAACCTAGACCTCCCCCACTGCAAATTGAGATCATTGCTCCTTGTTCTGTCATCTGCCACCACTGAGAACAGCCTAGCTCCATCCTCCCTGGAACCCCCTTTCAGGGAGTTGATGGCTGCTATCAAATCCCCCCTCATTCTTCTCTTCTGCAGACTAAACAAGCCCAGTTCCCACAGCCTCTCCTCATAAAAATGATGAGGGGGCTGGAGCACACGATTTGTTGCCCTCCGCTGGACTCTCTCCAACTTGTCCACATCCTTTTTGTAGTGGGGGGCCCAAAACTGGACACAATACTCCAAATGCAGCCTCACCAATGCCGAATAGAGGGGACTAATCACTTTCCTTGATCTGCCAACAATGCTCCTACTAATGCAGCCCAATATGCCATTAGCCTTCTTGGCAACCAGGGCACACTGCTGACTCATATCCAGCTTCTTATCTACTGTAACCCCCAGGTCCTTTTCTGCAGAACTGCTGCCTAGCTCGTCAGTCCCCAGTCTGTAGCTGTGCATGGGATTCTTCTGTCCTAAGTGCAGGACTCTGCACTTGTCCTTGTTGAACCTCATCAGGTTTTTTTGGCCCAATCCTCCAATTTGTTTAGGTCCTTCTGTATCCTATCCCTCCCTTCTAGGGTATCTACCACTCCCCCGAGCTTAGTGTCTTCTGCAAACTTGCTGAGGGTGCAATCTACCCCATCCTCCAGATCATTAATGAAGATTTTGAACAAAACCAGCCCCAGGACCAACCCCTGGGGCACTCCAATTATGTACTGGCTGCCAACTAAACAACGAGCCATTGATCACTACTCGTTGAGCCCTATGATCTAGCCAGTTCTCTATCCATTTTATAGTCCATTCATCCAACCCATATTTTTTTAACTTGCTGATAAGAATACTGTGGGAGACCATATAAAAAACTTTGCTAAAGGTCAAGATATATCATGTACATCGCTTTCCCCACATGCAGTCATCTCTTCACAGAAGGCGATCAGGTTGGTCAGGCATGACTTGCCCTTGGTGAATCCATGCTGACTGTTCCTGATCACCTTCCTCTCCTCTAAGTGCCTCAAAGTGGATTCCTTGAGGACCAGGTCCATGATTTTTCCAGGGACTGAAGTAAGGCTGACCAGTCTGTAATTCCTCGGTTTCTCCTTCTTCCCATTTTTGAAGATGGGCACTATATTTGCCTTTTTCCAACTGTCCAGGACCTTCTGTGATCACCAAGTTTTAAGAGCTAATAGCCAATGGCTCTGAAATCACATCAGCCAACTCCCTCCACACCCTCGGGTGCATTGCATCTCGCCCCATGGATTTGTGCATGTCCAGCTTTTCTAAATAGTCCTGGACCTGTTCCTTCAGCACTGCGGGATGCTCACCTCCTCCCCAGTCTGTGCTGCCCAGTGCAGTCATCTGCGAGCTGACCTTGTCTGTGAAGATGAAGCAAAAGAAGCATTGAGTACTTCAGCTTTCTCCACAGCCTCTGTCAATGAGTTGCCTCTGTACCTGTCACTGTACATAAGGGCTACATTGTTGTACCCGAGATTATACAATTAGCTGTATTAAAACAAACCGTTTGCTTGTTCCCAGCTTACCAAGCAATCAAAGTCAGTTTGTATCAGTGACCTGGCGTTCTTCTTTACCACTCCGCTGCAAGCTTTGTGTTACCTGCAGACTTGATCAGTGATTTTGTTTTGTACCAGGTACAAATATTAAATAGCATAAGGCCAAGAACCAATCCCGGCGGGACCCCACTAGAAACACCCGATTCCTTGTTTACAGTTACATTTTGAGACTATCACCTTTATCAACCAAACACATATTCTCATTAAAAAAATCATGTTAGTTTGACAGGCTCTATTTCCCATAATTCCTTATTGATGGCACTAACTACATTACCTTCCTTTAGTTCTTTATTAGTCCAATCCTGTATCCGCCATTCTATTATTTTGCCCAGGATCAATATCAGATTGACAGGCTCATGATTACCTTGGTTGTCCCATTGATCCTTTTGAAATATTAGCAAAATATTCATTTTTTTCCAGTCTTTTGGAAGTTTCTCACTGTTCTAAGAGTTATTGAAAAATCAATATTAAGGTTCAGTGAGCTCCTCAGCCAGTTATTTTAAAACTCTTGGAGGCAAGTTATCCAGACCTGATTATTTTAAAATGTCTAATTTTAGTAGCTGTTGTTTAACAGCCTCTGAATTACTGTTGGAATAGAAAGTTTCATAACCATCATGTGATACAACCACATCATCGGCTTTTACTGAACACTTCTGCCATTTCTTTATTAGTGACAATTTTATCAGTAATGGCCCAATACCATTCTCAGGATTCTTTTTGTCTCTAACATAATTAAACTCCTTATTATCCTTAACTCTGATGGCCACAGATTTCACCTTGTGGCTTTTTGCTTCCTTATCCATTTTTTACAATTCCTAAATTCTGATTTATATTAATTACTGTCAACTTTCCCTTTCTTCTAATTGTTATATACAGGTTTGTTTATAACTGCCTACATGTCCCCTCTAAGCCAGGCTGAATTTGTTTGAAACCAGGGCAGCCTTCTTTCTCCGTTGTGGCTTTTGGGAAAGACAATTCCCAATTATCATTCACATTTTTCTGTCTACATTCTATCCTAACTGATTTGGTTCATAATTGTCTCCAGCTTTGTGAAACTGCCCCTTTAACAGCATGATGTGGGTGTGATTGTGAGAGAGGGAGACAGTGTGGGAATAAATAAATAATGGTTTGGATTTTATTCTGTTTGCACATAACAAATGTGACCAAGCTGTGAGCACTTCTTCCTGAATTACCCAGGTAGCCATGTTGGTTTACAGGTGAGGGCAGCATTTGTTTCTGGGGTTAGTTCCTGTGTTCCCCATGGGTTGTGGAAGGGAACCAGAGGCTTGGGCCAAGTGGGAGGCCAGTAGAAGTCACTTCTCTGGAGTCCTAGGGAGGGATTTTGTATGTGCACGTGGGGTGGGAGAAGGCATTTGTCTGACAGGAATATTGTCAAGGAGCATTTCCTGGTAAACAGGCATCCTACATCTCCCTAGATACACACTCCAGTGTGCCCCTCAGGACTTTGCTCTAACTGGCAGCCCTTGGTGCTGCTTTCTAGGCTGCCCACCCATGGAGCCAGTTAAAGCACCCACACTGGCGCTCACGGTCCATGGCTGCACCCTGGGTGTCCACCCCAGCTGGCTCCCCCTCCACCAGAGGTGTCTCCCTAAAAGACTCTTCAGGTTCTCCAGCTTTCTCACTGGATCCTGTCTGAGTTCTCACCTTAAGGCTGCCCCAGGACTCACCTTGCAGTCACATTCTGGGGCTGACCCTCAATGGCTCCATTGTGTCCTCACCCCAAGTGTTCTGTCCTGATGGTCACCCTAGCAGTTCCTCCCTCGAACTCTGCATGGCTCCCCCGACACAGCCCCCTTGGGCTGAAACAAGTGTGTTCTCACGCTTCCTGGTGCCCTCCCTGCAGGTCACCCCAAGAGTGCCCCAGGGGCTCTGGCTCCTCTGGCGCCACAATGACCAGGGCAGCACGGATCCTGGAGAGCAGAAGCCTTCTCTGTAAGCGTCCCCCATGCTCCGCCAAAGCCCTCCCCATGTGCACTCCCCTGACTCCTCCTTGTTCAGCTTAACGTGCCCCCTGGGGTTCTCCCTGGCTATTCTCTCTGAACTGCCTCCCCCAGGGCTAAAGACAGCCTTGTTCACCCTAGAGCGCTCTCCAGGGGCTCACTGCAATGACGCCTGGCCCATGCTCACTCTAACTCGTCCCAGCCAAGTCTCTGAAACTGCCCCCCAGGGGCTCACTCTAGCTATGCTGCTCATTGCGCCCCATCCTGTGGTGTCTGGACACCTCACAGTGCATTTACCCCATGCCCCCTGACAGGCAGGGAGGGGCTGTTACCCCTCTTGTACAGATGGCACCTGGCTCACAGAGACTAAGTGAGCTGCCCAAGGTCACACCAAGTCTGTGGCAGAGCCAGAACATGAACCCATCTCTTGCAAGTCCTAAGTTAGTGCCATGACCCCTTGCCAATCCTCTCCCTCTGCGCTCATCCTAAACACAGCTCCTCCACATCCCCCCAGCAGCACCGAGGAGCTCTCTAAAGGCTCCTCCCTGACTGCAGCCCCTGGCAGTGGAGCAAGGGGCAGGAGAGGAGCTTTGCTCTCTGCCCCAATGCCCACTGCAGAGCCATGAGCAAGGCTTGCTCCCTGGCCCTGCACTTCCCCTTCCAGTGCTGCCAAGTCTCGTGATAATTCTGGTTTTCCGTCAAGCCCTGGCTCCTGGTGTCCAGAGGAGCTGTGATGATTTCAGCCTCCATTCCTAAAGTCAAAGTAAGTTTCAAACCCTTGTGGCAATGGAGAAAGCTTTGAAATGTGACCCTCATGCACCCTAAAGGCACCAAGCAGCAGGCAAATCAAAGAACCGCAAATCTCTAATTTTTACATAATCATGATGTTTTATGAGCCTGATTCATGATTTTTGAGCATTTGGGGTTGGCAATGAGAACAGCCACTGTGGGTCAGACCGATTGTCCATCTAGCCAGTGTCCTGTCTGCTGACCGCGGCCAATGCTGGGCACTTCAGAGGGAATGAACAGAGCAGGTCATCAAGTGATCCATCCCATCAGCCATTCCCAGCTTCTGGCGAGCAGAGGCTAGGGACTCTTTAGGGCAAGGTTTTGCATCCTTGCCGATCCTGGCAAATAGCCATTGAACTTATCTTTAACTTACCTATTCTTTTTCATACCCTGCTAGTCTTGGCTTTCACAACATCCTCCGGCAAGGAGTGCCACAAGTTGACTGTGCGTTGTGTGAAGAAATACTTCCCTTTATTGGTTTTAAACCTGCTGCCTATTAATTTCATCTGATGCCCCCTAGTTCTTACGTTATGAGAAGGCGTAAACAACACTTCCTTATTTACTGTCCCCACACCAGTCCTGATTTATAGTATCTGTCCTTACTACCAGTTTTCCAGCTCTTCCTGGCCTGCCTCGGCCAAAGCTGTCTCCTTTAGAGCAGCAGGAGCTAGGGGGTTGGGCTGCCCTGCCCTGGCCTGGCCAGCCCCCCCTTCCTGAACAGGACTCTTGGTGGCAGATGCTGGCCCCTGCAGCCCTCTGCTCAGCGTCCCCAGGAAGGCTGTCACGGGCCTTGCTGGAGCCACGCTCAGACTTTCTATGCAGGCTGGGAAGTGACAGAAGCATCTGTAGCTGCTGAAAAGGAGGAGGCTGCTACTGCAGGAGCCCCTCCACAGCCCCTGTCACTGTGCACAGCCAGGAGAAACAGGCCCCGCATACCTGATCTGGGGGGGTAGGCGCTGGGAGGAGATGGGGGATGCACAGCCTGTGGGGTGGCACTAGGAGGAGTCTGTTGACCGGCCTTCCCAGTTGCAGTCCCGGCCCCAGTCCTGTCTTCCCTAGCGCCCGCCCCGTTTTTCTGCCTGCCTTTGCTGGGTGGGGGCGCTGGGTGGCTGAATGCCAGCAGCAGGCACTGTAGGCGGGGGTGCACAGAGACACCTGACTGTGAACGCAGCCAGCAGCCCTGAGTGGGGACCAGCCTGACACGGGTCTAAAGGAGGTTGAGCCAGAAAGGGGTGTTCCCTGCCCCGGCCTGCCCACACCGGAAGAGGAGAGGGAGCGGTGCCCCTCCTCTGTGGCCTGATGGTGGGACTCCTAAGGAACGGCTGGCTAAACTCCCAGCTGGAGGAACTGTCTCCCTTGGAGGCTCTTTGCAATGAAATGGGCTCGAGGGGGCTGCCCCTGAGCTCGCCGTGAGGCCAGAGGGTGATACAGAGAGCACCTGCCGTCCGCTTTCCCCTCAGCATCCCAGAGAGCCAGACCCCAGCCCTCCCCTGCAACCACTCAGCAAAGCCTTTGTCCCTGCCTCTGAAACGCCTTGTACCAGGTTGGAGGCAGCATAGACCTGCCAAGGCTTGCAGATAGCAGCTGGGTACGGCCAGGACAGCAGCTCCACTCTAGCAAGTGGTAAAGACAGCCCACAGTGAGCCCAACTACCCCTCTCCCTCGTCAGCTCCCCAGGAGCCATGGGGAGGCTGCGTCCCCCCAACATCAGAAACCCTCTTCACCAAGAGCTTGACTGGCAGAGCGGCCATGCTGCCTGTGGGCTGGAGATGCGGGCGGCTGTGCTGTGCCGACTGCCTGGCTCTCGCAAAGCTGGCTAGCTGGTCTGGAAATGCAGCGGCTGCGGGGAAGGCAGGCTCAGTGGGCTGACATCTTCTCACAGCATCTGGGAGTCACCTGGTCTCCCCGAATGTTACTGCAGAGCATGGGGGTGCCCCACTGAAATTCTCCCTGGGTGGGTGGAAATGCACTTGGTTCCTGCTCCCCTATCACATTCCCCCATCCCTCCCCCACAGCACCAGTGTCTGTGTCTGGTTTATATGAGCCTGACCTTCTGCAGGGTGGGTGGGAGGGAGTGAGTGATCCACCAGTGCTTACATAGCATGGAAAGTATGCCGGGCCCCAGCCCTGCACTCTGTACTGCTGGCTGCGGGGCTGGACCTTCACAGGTGCTGTGTGGGGGATGGGGGAAGCAGCTCCATGGCGGGGAGGAGGAAAGGGGGGGCAAGCACTGCAGGGAGGATCTTTGATGTTGTAGATTCTCCCAAATAGCCCAGCAGAGTGCATTGGGTCTGCTGCAACCATCCCAGCTTCTCTGAACTCTGGGGACTTGGCTTTTGTCATCTGGACTGGCGACTGAGTCATGCTGGGGGTCTGAAAATATCCCTGATCCAGGAGAGGCAAAGGCTGGCCTGTGGGCACGCTGCACCCCCTGCAAACTGCAGCTAGACAGGACTGATGTTGATGGGGAGGGGACCTAGTTGAGACCCCACCCATTGCACCTGTCCTCCGCTCACCAAAGCAGCCTGAAGTGCAGATCCCAGACACCCAGGTAACAGTGACAAACGCCTCTCCCCCAGCTTTGACCCCCTTTCCCAGAGAGGATCTGGCCCAGCCCTGTGGCCTGGCCATTTGTGTCCCTGCAGCCCTAGCTGGAGCGCTAAGGCCCTGCACCTGTGACTGGGTGGCACAGCCTGGAAATCCCAACGTATGCAGACATGGCAGCTTGCCTAACACCAGGCCAGCAGGACTCGCTCCCTCTGCTGTTCCATGTGCTTCTGAGCCAGCTCTAGGTCTGGTCCCTGGAAAAGGCTCAAAACTGGACCACTCCTGACTACTCAGCAGAGCCCCTGGGTGCTGCAGCCCCTCCCAGAGTGGAGATGAGGTGTTCTTGGTGGATGGACCTGAAACAGGACAGGATCAGCGGAGCGCGTGTCATCAGGTTCCTTCCCTGGCACTGAGGCAGGACTAAGTAAAGCTAGGCCATCCCTGACAGGTTCTCTAGAACTCCCAGTGATGGGGATTCCGCAGCCTTCCTTGGAAGCCTGTTCCAGAGCTTAACGAGCCTGAAAGATAGAAAGCTTTTCCTAATATCTAACTAAAATCTCCCTTGTTGCAGATTAAGCCTATTGTTTCTTGTCCCCCCACCCCGTGGGCATGGAGAACAATTGATCACTGTCCTCTTTATAAGAACGTAACAGCAGCCACACTGGGTCAGACCAATGGTCCATCTAGCCCAGTGTCCTGTCTTCTGACAGTGGCCAATGCCAGGTGCTTCAGAGGGAACAAGTAGAACAGGTCATCAGCAAGTGATCCTTCCACTGTCATCCAGTCCCAGCAGCTGGCAGTCAGAGGCTTAGAGCCACACAGAGCATGGGGTCATGTCTCTGGCCATATTGGCTAATAGTCATTGAAGGACCGATCCTTCACAAACTTATGTAATTCTTTTTTTTTTTGAACCCGCTTATAGTTTTGGCCTTCACAACGTCCCCTGGCAATGAGTTCCACAGATTGGCTGTGTGTTGTGTGAGAAATCATAGGACTAGAAGGGACCTCAAGGATCATCTAGTCTAACCGCCTGACAAGATGCAGAATTTGTTGTGTCTAAACCATCCAAGACAGATGGCTATCCAGCTTCCTTTTGAAACCTCTAGCAAAAGAGCTTCCACAACCTCCCTAGTTATCTGTTCCATTACCCTACTGTTCTTACATTCGTGAGCATTTCCTGTGATTTCATCTAAGATGTATTTCCTTACATTTGTTTTAAACTTGCTTCCTGTTAATTTTATTGGGTGACCCCTGGTTCTTGTGTTATGTGAAGGTCATGGCTCCCACATGGGGTGGGGCAAGGTACACTTTACCAGGGCCCGGAGGCTCTGGGGAACCCAGCCCAGGCTACAACCCCCATGACCACGAGGGAAAAAATTTGTGGCTCATGAGATTTTACGTATGGGATGAGGGATTGTGGTATATGTGTGGGAGGGAGCCCGTGTTACAAGTTTGTACTGGGCCTGAAACAATTATGCTTGGGCCCTGGTGCAGGGAACCCTTCCCTATTCACTTTCTCCACATCGTTCATAATTTTAGACCTCTCATATCCCCCTTCGTCATCTCTTCTCTAAACCGTACAGTCCCAGTGTTTTTAATCTCTCCCTATATGGGAGCCGTTCCATACCCCAATTATTTTTGTTGCACTTCTCCATACCCTTTCCAATTCTAATATATCTTTTCTGAGATGGGATGACTAGAACTGCATGCAGTATTCAAGGTGTGGGGTTACCATGGAGTTATCTAGTGGCATTATGATACTTTCTGTCTTATGATCTATCCCTTTCCTAATGGTCTCTGACATTCTGTTCGCTTTTTGACTGCCACTGCACACTGAGCAGATGTTGTCAGACAATGTTGTCCACAATGACTCCAAGGTCTCTTTCTTGAGTTGTAACAACAAATTTAGACCCATCATTGTGTGTGTTTGGCTGGGTTTGTGTTTTCCCCACGTGCAGGACTTTGCACTTAACATTGAATTTCATCTGCCATTTTGGTGCCCAGTCACCCAGGTTTTTTAGATCCTTTTTGTAACTCTTCACAGAATGCTTTGGCCTTAACTAGCTTGAGTAATTTTATATTGTCTGCAAATTTTGCCATCTCACAGTTCACTCCCCTTTTCAGTTCACGGATGACTGTTGAACAGCACTGGTCCCAGCATTGATCCTTGGGAGACCCCTGCTATTTAGCTCTCTCTGTTGTGGAAACTATTTATTCCTACCCTTTGTTTCCTATCTTTAACCAGTTCCTTATGCATGAGAAGACCTTCCCATTTATCCCATAATTGTCTAGTTTGCTTAAGATCCTCTGGTGTAGAATCTTGTAAAAGGCTTTCTGAATTTCCAAGTACACTTTATCCACTGGCTCACCCTTGTCCACATGCTTGTTGACCCCCCCCCTCCCCCAATGAGTTCTAATTTATAACAGCCCTTAACATATTTGAATGCTTATCAGGTCCCCCTCAGTCTTCTTTTCTCAAGAAGAAACATACCCATTATTTTTAAACTTTTCCTAATAGGTCAGATTTGCTAAACATTATATCATTTGTTGCTCACCTCTGGACTTTCTCCAATTTGTCCCCATCTTTCCTAGAATTGGACACAATTCTCCACTGGAGACCTCACCAGCACTGAATACAGCAGTACAATTACTTCCCTTGTCTTACAAACAACACTTCTGTTAATACACCCCAGACTGATAGTCTTTTTTCACAACTGCATCACGTTGCTGATTTATCTTCAAGTTGTGATGATAGAGTCATAGAATATTAGAGTTGGAAGGGACCTCAGGAGGTATCTAGTCCAACCCCCTGCTCAAAGCAGGACTATCCTCAGCTAAATAATCCCAGCGAGGGTTTTGTCAAGCTGCAGCTTAAAAACTTCTAAAGATGGAGATTCCACTCCTCCCTAGGTAACCCATCCCAATGCTTCACCACCCTCCTAGGGAAAAACGTCTTCCTAAATCCACCATTACCTCCTGATTCTGTTCAGCAGTAATACAACCTAGCCAGTTAGCCCCCATGTTGTAGTTCTGCATTTGATTTTTCCTTGCTAATTTAAGTACTTTGCACTTATCTTCATTAGATTTCATCTTGTTGATTTTAGACCAAAATTATCTCATTTGTCAAGGTCATTGTGAATTCAACTCTTGTCCTGCAAAGTGTTTGCACCCTCCCACTGGGTGTTATCTGCACATTTTATGAGCAGCTGCTCCATGCCACTGACTAGTAATGGACCCAGGACCGAACACTGTGGGACCCCACCAGCTTGACAGCAAACCATTGATGACAACTCTGAGTATGGGTTTTGTGCACCCACTTTATAGTAATTTAATCTAGACCACATTTCTCTAGTTTATTTAGGAGAATGTCACATGGGTCTGTGTCAAAAGGCCCACCAAAATCAAGATATACCCATCTCCTGCTCCCCCCGTCATGGCGCTGCCACTCACCACTAGCAGGTCTCCTTGCAGTAGCTCGGGGAACGGAGCTCTTGCTGTGCCAGATGCTACCTGTTGCTTGTTGCTCACTTTGCAGCAGCCTTTCTTCTGGTAATATGGCCCTCCGGCCAGCTCTCTATTTAATCCAACAGGACCCCTGTCCAAATGCCATCTCCAGATGGTGCTTAGCCCCAGCCCAGGCGCTGTGCCCCTTTATCAGTGGCTACCAAAGAAACCCAGGCCTGCTCACTACACAAGGTTCCAGTCCAGGGACCCTATAACTAACAGTTCAACTCTCCCACCCCATCCTTATTCCTGTGTTTTACAGTCCTAGAAGATTAGGTGAGAGGGGACCTCAGGAGGTCAACTAGTCCAGCCCCTGCTCACAGCAGGACCTTGGCTTCCCATGGCTCCTTCTTCCCAAGCCTCCCTATTTTCTCTTCCTGCTTCAGGGTTTACCACTGGAGCGTACGCTACTGCCCCATAGCTACTTCACCCCTCCTAGCCACACATCAGACACCCAGTCCAAGGCAGGACCTCACTGCTTACTCTTCCACTAGGCTCAGTCAGTCAGTCACCCACCCACCCACCTCCCAGGGAGCAAGGGCAGTCTCCTTTCCCTGCAGCCTACTGCTAGCTCAGCTTCCTGCTTTTAGAGTGTTGCATTCTGGCTAACCCTGGCCTTTGCTCACAGGTGATGCCAGGTGACATAATTGGCTGCTCAGGCTCTCCTGAACTATATCAAGGCTGTGTGGGGCCGTATCCTAACACACACCCTAGCCACTGGGCCACTCACCCTGGCAAAGAAGGAAATGAGGCTGGTCTGGCATGATTTGTTCTTGACTAATCCATGCTGGCTGCTCCTTCTAACCTGGCTGTCCTGGACATGTGAGGCTGAGCCCAGCAAGCTAGACTACAGCGAACCGCTGCACAGTGAGTTCAGCAGCTGGGGGGGGGGGCACGGTGCACAGGGGCAGGGGTAGAACAGGGTAGCCTTTGCCATGGCCAGATCACTGCAATTCCAAATGCTTAGCTGCTCACCTGGATACGGGCACACGAGCCCTGTCCCTGCTGGACACCCACTAAACATCCCACTCCCTCTCGTCAGGTGACTGTGCTCCTTCCCCTGGGACAAGGGCCAGCCACGGTCCTCTGTGCTCTGGTCAGCCCTGGCTGGAGCTGTGCCTGGGGTAGGGGTGGGCATATGGACAGCCCCCCTGAGGCTGCATACACATGGTGCTGCTCCAGGGCCCCGCTTTGCCCTGCTTTCCCAGCCAGGCCTGCATCTGAGGCCCTGCACCCCGCTGGGCTGGCAGCCGGCTGTGTTGCAGAGATCCACAGGGACCATACCTCTCAAGAACCAAGGGCAGGCAGGGGTGCACACCTGGGTGGGCCCCGGCTCAGCTCCCGCCTTGCCTGGTTCAGAAAGCCAGGCAGGCGTGTGAGTAGCCAGTGTAATGAGGGCAAGGCGAGGCAGCTGGGACTAGAGAGGAATGTACATTCACGGGCCTGTCCACCCTGGGCCCCCCAAACAGGAATGCGAGGGCTGCAGGCTTTCTCAGGGCCCCTCTCCTCACCCTTTGTCCTGCCTCCCCTCCCGACCCTATCCCTCACCCCCCGGTTGCCTGTAGTGCTGGGGCCAGTCTCCAGTCTCTCACACTGCAGCCCCCATCTTCCCTTCCCTGTGTGCCTGTTACCCCAGACTCCAGGCCTTCTGAGAGAGCAGCTGCCAGGATCCCGAGCTGGATTCTGGCTCTGCATTCCTGCGGCCCCAGCCCCGCCCCGTGCAGCAGCACCATCTTTGGACTCTGCACGTCCCAGCCTCATCAATCTCTCCCTGTGCCTTCCGCGTCAAAGGCCCTGGCTGGGCCCTGGTTTTCCATCTCCTCCTGCACTGGGGCTGTGGGGGGGAGTCAGCGGGCTCTCTGGGGGGGGGAAGGGAGCAGGCAGCCCCGCTTGGCCCCTCTGTCTATGGGGGGGAAGGGAGCAGGCCATTCCTGCTGGGCCCCTCTCTCTGTGAGGGTGAGGGAAGCAGGTGGCCCTGCTCCAGCCCCCAGACTCTGCCCCGGTTGCAGGCTCGGGACGAAGAGTCTGACTAAAGCACGGCTCCCTGGGCCCGATGCCCCACCAGGGACAGGCCGGCCGCGGGCTCTGTGCGGGCTGGAATGCAGGGCCGGAGCTGCCCCGGCTGCCGGCACTGAGCTCACACCCAGAAATAGAGCCCGGGGGCCCTGCGGGGAAACGGCAGCCCTGCCCCAGCACCTGTTCCCACCCCGTCAGGCCAAGCCAGCCAGAGCGACCCGCAGGCAGGAGCGGCACGGCCAGGGCCAGCTCCCCAGTGGGCTCGGGCCTGTGGGTCTCCAGCCGCAGCCCCTCCACGTGCTGCTGGGGCCGGTGGGGCTGGCCTGAGGACGGGACATGTGAGGAGGCAGGGAGTCGGCCTGGCCAGGCCGGGGAGGTAGCAGCTTTGTAGGGGAGACACTGCCCTCGACGGGGCGCAGGGGACGGGACAGATGGCGGGAGTGGCAGGAAGGCGGGCAGGGCCTCCGAAGGTGGCGGCAGGGAGCTGAGTCAGCCCCATTGACACTCCCCACCCCTGGTCACCCCCCCCTCCCATGGACGCCTCCCCACCCGCTGGTTGCCGCCCCCCCTTCCCATTGACACCCCCTCACCCGCTGGTAGCCGCCCCCCCATTGATATCTCCCCAATCACCAGTCGCCGCCCCCCCCATTGACACCCCTCCACCCACTGGTCCCCAGCCCCTTGCTGTGGTGGGACAGTTGGGGTCTTGGCCCCACGAGCACTGCCTAGAGAGCTCAGAGTAGGCAGCTCTGGGGAGGTTGGACCTGGCTAGGGTTAGCTCAGTGGCTCCCTGCGGGACAAGATGGCAGCTGACTGGCACAGAATCAGGGCACTGAGGCTGATGAAGTTGGAGAGGCTGAGACCCCCACCTGTCCTGCACATGGCTGAGAGCCAACCATAGCTAGTGCTGGCGGCAGTGCTCCCACGGCATGCCTGACAGGGGCCCATCCAGTTGAGCTTTCTAGGGCCCAGCAGCGGGACTCCTACTAGCACCACCTCCCCCCTTCAGCCCAGGGCATGATACCCCAGTGACAGGGCCACTCCCAGCCCCTTGCGAGAATACCCCACCACTAAAGGGGATAGCCAAATTGGAAAGAGCCCAGTGGAGGGCAACGAAAATGATGAGGGGGCTGGAACACATGATCTATGAGGAGAGGCTGAGGGAACGGGGCTTGTTCAGTCTGCAGAAGAGAAGAGTGAGGGGGGATTTGATAGCACCCCTCAGCTACCTGAAAGGGGGTTCCAGGGAGGATGGAGCGAGGCTGTTCTCAGTGGTGGCAGATGACAGAACAAGGAGCAATGGTCTTGAGTTGCAGTGGGGGAGGTCTAGGTTGGCCAGTAGGAAAAAGTTTTTCCCTAGGAGGGTGGTGGAGCACTGGAATGGGTTACCTAGAGAGGTGGTGGCATCTCCATTCTTAGAGGTTTTTAAGGCCCAGCTTGACAAAGCCCTGGCTGGGATGATTTTAGTCAGGGTTGGTCCTGCTTTGAGCAGGGGGTTGAACTAGATACCTCCTGAGGTCCCTTCCAACCCTCATCTTCCATGATTCTATGGTCACCTTTCTCTCCTTCAGGTGCTTCAAAATGGATTCCTTGACGACCTGCTCCATGATTTTTCCGGGCACAGAGGTGAGGCTGACTGGTCTGTAGTTCCCCAGTTCCTCCTTCTTCCCTTTCTTGAAGATGGGCACCATATTTGCCTTTTTTCAAGCGGCCGGGACCTCCCCCGATCACCATGAGTTTTCAAAGACAACGGCCAATGGCTCTGCAATGACATCAGCCAGCTCCCTCCCCACCAAACCCTTTTCTCCCCTTACTAGCCCCCCTCTGCTCTGACCTTGTCTCCTGCCCACCAACACCCCCTGCACTCTGACCTTGGGTCTTCCCCACCAACTTCCCACTGCCTTCTACCAACCCCCCTTCTCCTGACACTTCTCCCTGCAGTGCCCTTTCCCTGTGCCCATCACCCTTTCCAGGCACAGACTGAATCCAGTTCACCTGCCTGTAATGACCACACACACAGATACCAGCCTCTGTCTGTTCCTAGGACATCTCGAGGGCAGCTTGCAGCCATGTGACCTGGCAGGACTGGGATTCCTGGTTGCAGAAGTGCAATGTTCTGGGCCTTGCCCAGGCAGGATGGGGGCTGTGTCCTGTACCAAGCTGCATGAATTACCATTTGCAGCGCTGCTGAGGCCATGATAGACACCTTCCAAGCCCTGAGAGAGCCAGCCCGCTGCCCTGCAGAGCTCACAGGCTAGGGAAGGGTAGCAGCCTCTCCAGTCCAGGGCCTGGCGTCCCGCTGGCTGGCTGCAGCACTGAATGGCTGGTGAGGTGGAAGAAGGTACGGGTGGAGGCAAGCCGGTTTTAGGCAAGTGTCCCATTCATATAGGGTGGTGCAGGAGGCCGGAGTCGAAGAAGAGGTGAAGGGAAAGCATGAGAGTCAGCGGGATGAGAGAACCTGCCCACGAAATGCCCAGCTGAGTGTTGAGCTGCTGCACGTGGCTGCAGGACTTGCCAGAAGCCAGAATTCTCACTTCGGCATAACCAAGGTTTGAACAGCCTTCTTGCCCCCTTGGGTGTTCAGTTAACCTGGCAGTGAAAGATCCATTTTCCAGCCATCTGCACTCCGCTGAATCGGAGCCAGGGATGTGGGCATGGAGCCAAGACTGGAGAAACAGCTCAGTCAACAAATGTCACCACAAAGCCTGCCCTGGGTTCAGAGATCTCTTGGCAGCAGAGCAGGCTGGCTGGAGGGCTCGGCTGGCCCTAAGCCATCTGCGTCTCATCACAAGGGTAGCTGGTGTAGCGAGGAGACGTGTTACACCCCAAAGGCAGGTAGCCCTGCAGCTGCTGCTAGTACACCCCATGTCCAGGGAGCCAGGGCAATGGCTGTGCTGTAAGGGGCTTGGACTGAGCCAACACTGAGGAGCCCATATAATACTCCCCGATGAGAGGTTCTAGCCTTCTAGTTTGGGGGGGTGGGGTAGACCTTATATGGGTGGCTCTAAACAAGGCAAGACCGGAAGGAGATGGTAACTCTGCCTTTCCCCAGACACAGGCAGGCAGAAGATGCAGCTGCCCAGAGCAATATTTATGTAATAAATTATCTGTATGCAAATGTGAGCAGCAGGAGAACTGGGAGAAAGTCTGACTGATGGAGATGCAGAGCCAGAGGGCATGGTGGAGATGCAGTGGGAACTGTACCCGCCAGAGAGCTGAAGTCTGCAGAGAGAAATGGGTGTGCTTTATGTCTGAAAGCATGCCTGGCCATGATCAGTATTTCCCCTCCTCTCATTTCAGATCGGGGATGGGGGTGGGGATGGCTACTGTTCTCCAGGCCTCTGTTTGACTTAGCAATGCAAGTAGAAGAGGGAGCCTCTGGACAGCCTGCTGCGATGTGCCGCTGGTGGGGCAGGCAGGGGAAGGGTGGATGGGGCATGGCTGGGGAGCTGAGAAGTCTCCTCTCCACCCCTGTGAACTTCCCCGTTTGGTCCCTGGGAGGTACAGAAGGGCTGACGTGGGGTCCAGTCTGTCAGAGCCTGAGGGAGGCTGTCCAGAGGCTTGGCTCCAAGAGGGATTTTTTCCTCTTGGTCAGGAATCCCAAGCCCTCCCCAGCTGTCCCGGACAATCTGTTCTGTCCTGACGCTGCCGTGCAGGTAATGATCAGACATATGCCTCAGCTGTGAGCCGGGCTGTGGCTGTGCTCACCATCTTTGTGAGTCCCAGGGCCCAAAGGCAAAACAATGGGAGGCTGATGATCTGCCCCCACCCCCTCCCAGATGCGCCAGAGCTGGTGACCCAGGCAAATGGGCACCACAGAATGGGTCCGTCAGAACCAGCAGCTGAGACATTCAGATCCCATCTGGACCCAGGAAAGCAGGGCCAGGGAACTACCCCTCTGGTACTCACCACTCCCAGACATTCACCTGTGCCTGAATTTGGCCACTGCTGTAGGAATGGCTGGTGTGCCCAGGCTTTCCCCATGCGCTGCTGCCAGTTCCTCCTCCCACTCTCCGTCTGTCCTTTAAAGGAGTCCTAGAGACTGGCTCTCTACACAGAGGAACTGGGTCTGAGGTGCTCAGATGCTAGGGTCTGTCCATTGAATCCAGATATGATGGTGCTGAGCACCATAAAAACGACAGGAATAAATAAATTAGTCACTAAGACAAAGTGGGTGAGGTCATACCTTTTAATGGACCAATTTATGTGATAGAGGAGTTGGTCCACTAAAAGATATGACCTCACCCACATTGTCTCTCCCACGTCTCTAGTATCCTGGGACTCACATGGCTACACCAACACTGCAACCAGTAAATGAGAAAATATTTTGCTAATGAGGCACTCAAGGAAGATAAGGCCAGTGCAGAGAAACGAAATGAATTCTTTGCATCAGTCGTCACGGCTGAGGATGTGAGGGAGATTCCCAAACCTGAGCCATTCTTTTCAGGTGACAAATCTGAAGAGCTGTCTGAGGCCCGGTCTACACTTACCTTTGCGATTCGGTGGCTGTCGACGGGAGATACGCAAGTGACGTAAATCACTTGCATATCTCCCGTCAACTTTGCAGCGTCTCCTCCACGTGCCGTCCACACTGCACTGCGTCGAAGGGAACAGCACTCCCTTTGACGCAGCGCTACGCCGCTTACCAGAGTGGTTTTCCTGCGTCACTTGCTGGATCGACTGAGCGTGTCTACACAGACCGCTCAGTCGATCCAGAGCAATCGATCTGACATTGGCGAATTTGCCGCCATCAGTGTAGATCCAGCCCCAGACTGAAGTGGCATTAGAGGAGGTTTTGGAACAAAATGATACATTGAACAGCAATAAGTCACCAGGACTGGATGGCATTCACTCAAGATTTCTGAAGGAACTAAAATGTGAAATTGCAGAACCACTAACTGTGATATGTAACCTATCATTTAAGTCAGCTTCTGTACCAGATGATTGAAGGATAGCTAATGTGACACCAATGTTTAAAAAAAAATCCAGAGGCGATCCTGGTAATTACAGGCCAGTAACCTTAATTTTGGTACCAGGCAAATTGGTTGAAACTCTAGAAAAGACCAGAATTATCAGACACTCATATATAAACACTGTTTGTTGGGTAAGAGTCAACATGCTTTTTGTAAAGGGAAATCATATCTCACCAATCTACTAGAATTTTTGAGGAGGTCAACAAGCATATGGACAAAGATGACCCAGTGGATACAGTGTACTTCGATTGTCAGAAAGCCTTTGACAAGGTCCCCCATCAAAGGCTCTTAAGCAAAGTAAGCAGTCATGGGATAAGAGGGAAGGACCTTTCCTGGATCAGTAACTGGTTGAAATATAGGAAACAAAGAGTAGGGATAAATGTCAGTTTTCAGAATGGAAAGAGGTAAATAGTGGTGTCCCCCAGGGGTCTGTACTGGGACCAGTGCTGTTCAACATATTCATAAATGATCTTGGAAAAAGTGGTAAACAGTGAGGTGCCAAAGTTTGCAGATGATATAAAACTATACAAGATAATTAAGTCCAAAGCAGACTGCAAAGAGTTACAAAGAGAGCTCTGAAAACTGGCAACAAAATGGCTGATGACATTTAATGTTGATAAATGCAAAGTAATGCACATTGGAAAACATAATCCCAACTATACATGCAAAATGATGGGATCTAAATTAGTTGTTACCACTCAAGAAAGAGATCTTGGAGTCATTGTGGATAGTTCTCTGAAAACATCCATTCAGTGTGTAGCGGCAGTCAAAAAAGCTAACAGAAGCTTGGGCATCATTAGGAAAGGGATAGATAACACCAGAAATATCGTATTGCCTCTTTATAAATCCATAGTACACTCACATCTTGAATACTGCACATGATTTGGTCACCTCATCTCAAAAAAGATATATTGGAACTGGAAAATGTACAGCAAAGGCCAACAAAAATGATTAGGGGTATGGAACAGCTTCCATATGAGGAGAGATTAATAAGACTGGGACTTTTCAGGTTGGAAAAGAGACAACTAAGGGGGAATATGATAGAGAGGTCTATAAAATCATGACCAGTGTGGAGAAAGTAAATAAGTGTTTTTTACTCCTCATAACACAAGAATTAGGGGTCAGCAAATGAAATTAATAGGCAGCAGATTTAAAATCAACAAAAGGAAGCATTTCTTCACACAATGCACAGTCAACTTGTGGAACTCCTTGCCAGAGGATGTTATAAAGGCCAAAACTATATCAGGGTTCAAAAAAGAACTAGATAAGTTCATGGAGGACAGGCCCATCAATGGCTATTAGCCAGGATGGGCAGGGATGCAAAAGCATGCTCTGAAGTGTTCCTAACCTCTTTTTGCCAGAGGCTGGGAATGGCTGATGGGATGGATCATTTGATGATGATCTGTTCTGTGCATTCCCTCTGAGGAACCTGGTATTGGCCGCTGTGCGTAGAGAGGCTACTAAGCTGCATGGACCATTGGTCTGACCCAGTATGGCCATTCTTAGGTACAAAATTATCTTCCATGCACTGCAAACGCTCCATTTTAGGTACAGCTGAATCCCCATAAATGGCCCAAGGTTGAGTGAAGGTGAATTCTGGGCGATTTCAATAGCTACAATGGCCAAGATTCTCCATCCCCTTCTTCCAACTGGCTGCTCTGCTCACCAACCCGCCCTGATGCTGCTTTCTTTGCAGAGCTCTGGAGGAAGCAGGTTCCTCCTTTTGCAAAACAATAATCTGGAATCATTTCCCCTCAGTCTGACTGTAATTGTATGATGTGGTGTGAAACTTCCCTGTTTACAAACCCCTCCGCCAACCTGCTCGCTCTCTACCACAGTAGCCCAGCATCCCTCATGCTGCACTTTCCATAGGTCCAGCACTAGCGTCAGGCTTTTTTCACTCTCACCCCCATCTTCCATTTTACTGTGCTCCACCCTCCCTAGCCACCCACTCACTCACCTTGCCCCAAAAAGCAGCTCCCAGCAGGCATGCTTTCCCCTCCCCGACCTCTGCAGCCCTGGCATCAACAGCCAGCCCCACCTGGCGCATATGTAGCAATGAGCTGTGAGCTGTGAGCAGTGGGGAGGCACTACCCCAGTGGAATTTACTGATGGGGCTGAGCTGTGACCAGCACTGAGCAGAGAGAAATGATCCAAAGAGACCTGGAGAGGGGAGAAATGGGGGCAGAAAACAGTTCAGTTATATCACCGGGTGACTGCACACTATAAAAATCAGCCAGGAAAGCAATGTCCCTCTTGCACATGTCTCACTGTGTACCTGAATGGAGGGGACAGCCCGCAGCCAGCCAGTTTTGTTGTGGTTGCCCCTGAATGCAGTGTTCAGTTCTAGACTCCTCCATGCTGGGAACATGCTAACAACAGGCGAGGAATACAAGGAACAACAACTGAAATGGGGGCTGGAACCAATCCTGTATTTACCTGTTTGTACTGCACCCAAAGGTGTGCTAGGTACCACACAGTGCACATCACAAGAGCAGGACCCGGCCCCAAAGAGCTTCTGAACAAGCCTTTAGGCATGGCACAAGAGAGGGAGAGAACAAAGCAGGTGGATTTGAGTGGGTGGGCTGCATGGGGCTGCAGACCAGACAGAGCAGCGACTGGAGTATCTCATGTGCGTCTCAGTGGCTCATTTAATTTTGATGCGTTCCCCTTTGGCCTGCATGGCAGATGTGATTTCTTAGGTGACATAGGAAGGAGGGAAGGGGTGGAGCCTGGCACACTGGTTTGGGGTGGGAGCTCCCTGCTCAGGCTGTGGGCAGCTAAATACAGGGAGCTGAGCTAACAGACGTGACAGGGCCATGGTAGGCACTGCAAGAAGGATGAGGACCAGTTTAGGGTGGCACAAGAGGATATTACACTGAATAGTGGCAGTTTTGGAGATTCTTAGGCATTTTCCCCAGTAGTGATGAGGAATCATCTCCCAGGGAGGGGCCAGGAGCCCTGTGGCTCCCAGCTGGGCTGGGAGATGGATCCAGTGGGGGCACCACACAGCATAGGACTGGCCAGAGCCCTGGAAAATGGACTGTCGGGAAGAACCTGCCCTGGCCCTGGAGATGGGCTGCAGAAGCCCTAGCGGGGCCATTCCTGTTCTGACTTCTATGATCTCAAACACCAGTCATAGACCTAACCCCGTTCCCAGCTCCTCTCACTGCTGCTTCCTCCCTCCCACTCTTGCTGCATTCACTCATCACCACATCCCACTCCCAGCCCCAATGGCTGCAACCCTGGCGGTTCCCTCTAACCCTCCAGTAACCCATCTATGCCCTGGGTATCCTCCTATCCCGCTCTGCTAGCAACAGATGCAGCTCTAGCACTGTCATAACCCTTCAGACTAGCCACATCCCATCCTGCCAGCTTCCCGTCCAGCTCCTCCACTCTTGCTATAGCCCCAGCCTCCCCTTGCTACCCCACTGACCCAGCCCAAGAGTGTTCTTGTCTTGTATCTTACTGGATGCATTTACGACCCTTTAAGTGCATGTGATTTTTAGAGGGCCTTGTGTCTGGGGGTTGCATTCTTAGCTGTTGAATGCGGTTTATTTGGCACAGAGAGCGTTCATCCAGGGTGCGCTGGCCCTTGCAGAGTAGGGCTTGTGTGGGTGGTTGGAATGCAGGACAGCTGCCATACTGCCTGTTGCAGTTCAACACAGTCCTATGGTGGCCGTGTGTGCTCAGCTCTTCAGTTGCTTGGAGGGTGAAAGGCAGCAGAGGCTTGGGAAGCAGGTCTGCAGCAGCATTCGGACACAGAGCTGTACGCTGGGAGATGTTCTTTTCAGTGGCAGGAGGGGTGGGTCTCTGTGAAGAAGGAGAACAAGGGCAAAGCTAGTCAGCTCCTGGTGCTACCTGCTCACGTGGTGACAATTTGTAACGTTTGCTCTGTTCTGTTGCCACGTTCAAGGTTTCCATCCCTCCCTGAAGCAGTGACTTACATGCAAAGCTGGCCTGCCTTCCTGCGGCTTCATGCTGCAGAGGGAGGGTTGATGGCTTTGCTTTTAAAGGCTTTTTTCTGCTGATTTGTCCCCTTACGACTCTCCAGAGCAGTGCTGGGCCCAGCCCTGGCTCTGCTGGGTGGGGTGGGGGAGCAGGCATGTCAGGGGGTTTATGGGATGCTCTTACATCTTGCTCGAGGCTGAGGTGCCCTTGCCTCCTTAGCCAGTGCAGTTAATAGGTAGGACCCACCCAGCCAGCGAGCTCTGCACTGACTGATGCTCCCCCCGTCACTGCAGCATCTGCCCCTTGTGATACCATCAGCATAGACTCTGCCAGGTTTAAATGGGGCCCAGACTCTAGCGGAAACAGCAACAAGAACCCCTTTGTCACAAGGACACGCCTCAGTGTTTCTCCACAGAGGGAATTGAGGGGTCTCAGGCATGTAGGGCTGTGTGGAGAAGGTGTGGAAGGGGCTGTGCGGAGACCTGGCAAGCTGGGCTGGAGGCTGTCAGAGGTGGGAAGGAGAGAATGAGACGCTGGGCTCTGAGGTGGAATTCCGGAGGGATCTAGTGAAGGATGTGAGCAGGTGTGGGGTGTCCAAGCAACGTGGTCAGGTTCTACTAATGGGTTGGAGCAGAACATCACTATGGCAACAAGCTTCATACAAATTAAAATAAGAACGGCCAGACTGGATCAGACTATGGTCCCTCTAGCCCAACATCCTGTCTGCCAACAGTGCCCACTGTCAAATGCTTCAGAGGGAACGAACAGGGCAATTATTGAGTGATCCATCCCCTCTCAACCAGTCCCAGCATCTGGCAGTCAGAGCATGGGGTTGCATCCCTGAGCATCTTGGCTAATAGCCACTGCTGACCATTTATTCTTACTCTTTGTTTCCTATCTTGTAACCAGTTACTAATCCAGGAAAGATCCTTCTCTCCTATCCCATGACTTTACTTTGCTTAAGAGCCTTTGGTGAGGGAACTTGTCAAAGGCTTTCTGAAAATCCAGGTACACTGTATCCACTGGGTCACTCTTGTCCACGTGCTTGTTGACCCCCTCAAAGAATTCTAGCAGACTGGTGAAGCATCATTTTACTTTTCAAAAGCTGTTTTGACTCTTCCCCACCAGATCGTGTTCATCTGTGTCTGTTCTTTGCTATCGTTTCAACCAGTTGGCCTGGCACTGAAGTTAGTGTCACTGGCCTGTAATTGCCAGGATCACCTCTGGAGCCTTTTTAAAATATTGACATCACAGTAGCTCTCTTCTAGTCGTGTGGTACAGATGGTGATTGAAGCGATAAATTACTTACCACAGTTAGTAGTTCTGCAATTTCATATTTGAGTTCCTTCAGAACTCTTGGGTGAATGCCATCTGGTCCTGGTGTCTTATTACTGTTTAATTTATCCATCTGTTCCAAAATCATCTCTACTGAGCTCTCAGTCGGGGACAGTTCCTCATATTTGTCACTGAAAAGGAAAAACTCCAGGGTGGGAATCTTCCTCACGTCCTCTGCAGTGAAGACCAATGGAAAAAAATCATTTAGCTTCTCTGCAATGGCCTTGTCTTCCTTGCCTACTCCTTTGGCACCTCCGTCATCCCGCGGCCCCACTGATGGGTTGGCAGGCCTGCTTCTGATGTCATTATCATCGTTATTATTGGCTGTTAGTTTTGTGTCTTTTGCTCGTTGCTCTTCTTGTTCTTTTCTGGCCTGCCTAAGGACACTTCTATGCTTGATTTGCCAGAGTTTCTGCACCTTTCTATTTTCCTCAGTAGGATTTGACTTCCAATATTTAAAGGATGCCATTTTGCCTTTACCTGCCTCTTTTTACTCTGCTGTTTAGCCATGGTGGCATTTTTGGTCCTGTGACTGGTTTGGTTTTTTTAATTTGGCATACACCTTTAATTTGCGCCTCTAGTATAATGTTTTTTACGTTTCCAGGCAATTTCCAGGAATTTAAGTCTTGTGACTTTTCCTTTTAATTTTTGTTTAATTAACTTCCTGTGTATTTGAGAAATGGGAAACTCTGGGGGTTGCAGGGAGAGTCTCTGGGGATGAGGAGGTCTCTGGTGTTTGGGGGTCTCTCTGTGGAGTGTTGTGGGATTCCCTTGGATCTGGGGGTGTCCCTGGGAAGTGCAATTCAATTCAGTTGGGTTGGGGCCGCTCTTCCTGAGGGTCTGGGGGGGGGGCTCTGTGGTTGGGATCTCTCTGGGGCATGCAGTGTGATTCAGTGAAGTTGAGGGTCCCTGATGTTGGGGAGCCCTGGGATTGGGGATATCTAAGTTTGAGGTCTTTGTGATACAGGGTCTCTCTGGGGGTGCAGTGGGTTTGCGGGTTTCTGGGGCTCGGTTCTCTGGGGTTGGAGTCTCTGAGGCAGGTGTCTCTGGGGGTGCAGTGGGGTTTGGGTCTCTGGGGCTGGGGTCTCT
>ML675675.1:421423-453768 GCA_007922155.1 Mesoclemmys tuberculata | reverse complement strand
AGTGGAGTTGGGGGTCTCTGGGGGCATGGTCTCTGGGGGTGCAGTGGTTGGGAGTCTTGGGATGGGGTCTCTCTGGGGGTGCAATTGGGGTAGGGATCTCTGGGGTTGGGGTCTCTCTGTGGGTGGGGTGACATGTCTCTGGGGCTGAGGTCTCAGACGTGGGGGCAGTGCGGTGGGGGGTCTCTGGGGCTGGGGTCTCAGATGGGGGGAGTGCAGTGGGGGGGTCTCTGGGGCTGGGGGTGCAGTGGGGCTGGGGTCTCAGATGGGGCGGTGCGGTGGGGGTCTGGGGCTAGGGGTCCCTGTGGGTGCAGTGGGGCTAGGGTCTCAGATGGGGGGGCAGTGTGGTGGGGGGTCTCTGGGGCTGGGGGTGCAGTGGGGCTGGGGTCTCAGATGGGGGCAGTTCGGTGGGGGGGTGCAGTGGGGCTGGGGTCTCAGATGGGGGGCAGTTCGGTGGGGGGGTGCAGTGGGGCTGGGGTCTCAGACGGGGGCGGTGCGGTGGGGGGTCTCTGGGGCGGCGGGTCCCCGGGGGCGCTGCCGCTCCCGGGTGGTGCCGCCGCCGCCCGCCCCGCCCCGCCCCTGCCCGCGGCGGCTCTCGAGCCTGTCCCTAAAAGGTGCTGGCGGCCGGCGGGGGAGGGTCCGGTCCCGGCCCGTGACGCCTCCCGTCCCCTCCCCGGCTTTTAGGCGGCGGCGGCGGCGCCGGGGCCCCAGAGCCCGCTCGGCCCCGCTCGGTCTCGGTCCCGGTCCCGGTCCCGATCCCGCTCCCGCTCCAGCCGGTCTCCGCCCCGCGCCGCAGCCATGGACGCCATCAAGAAGAAGATGCAGATGCTGAAGCTGGACAAGGAGAACGCGATCGACCGCGCCGAGCAGGCGGAGGCGGACAAGAAACAGGCGGAGGATCGCTGCAAGCAGGTGGGGACCGGTCCGGGACCACCCCCGCCCCCCCGCGCCCGGGCTGCTCCCCTAGCGCCCCCGCCCCCGGGCCCCCCGGCAGCCCCCCTCCCAGCACCTCCCCCAGCCACCATAGCGCCCCGGCAGCTCCTCCTGGGACCCTAATGGTCCCCGTCCTCCCAAATCCCCCGCCCCTTCCCCAGCGCCCCCCAGGATGAACCAGGCAGAGGATCAGTGCAAGCAGAGAGACCGGCGCCCCTCCAACCATCCCAATAGAGCAGGGTGGTATCGTCCCCTTCCTGGGGTACCCACCCCACTGCCCCTATTGATAGGGGACAGACCCAAGGAGGTCACTGCACACAGTTGGGGACCAACTCAGGGACCCCTGATTGCATCCCCTGGCCAGGTACGGTGCTGGCCCCCCCGGAGATAGACTGCTGGAGGGACCATTGCAGACAGGATCCTGGGCCCCTGCACACACAGCCGGGGGGAAGGACTGTCTCTGTCCCAGACTCTGCCTCAGAAGCTCAGGCCCTTGGGATGGAGCCAGAACCTCAGGCTGGGTTTGGGAATGTCCCGCTCCACACAGCTGGTTCCCCAGAAGTGTGGGGGAGAGAACATGCTATGGGGAGAGAACATGCTATGCCCAGAGTCCTCCTCCATGCTATGCCCAGAGTCAGGGAGAGGTTGCTGTGGGCTCCCACCTCCCCTGGCCCGTGGAAGCCCAAGGAGACGCTGCTGGGCCCCGCTGCCCCTGGGGACTCTGCCCAGCATTGTACATATCCCGCTGGCCGCCCTGTCCAAGGAATGAGCTGTCTGCCCCGCTGGGACTGCCCCCGCCCTCCCCCACTGCCCCCTTTCCTGTTATCGAGCATGCCGCCCAGGTCTTGGCAAGTGACTTGCTGAGCTTCTGTCCAGGGCTCCCCCTGACGCCCTCTGCTCTGATCCCCTTCCCAGCTGGAGGAGGAGCAGCAGGCCCTGCAGAAGAAGTTGAAGGGAACGGAGGATGAGGTGGATAAGTACTCCGAGTCCGTCAAAGAGGCCCAGGAGAAGCTGGAGCAGGCGGAGAAGAAGGCAGCAGACGTACGTATGACCACACCAGCCCCTCTTCCCATAAGCTAAGGGAAGCATCTCCTGCAGGAGAGGAGGGGGCCCTGTCACGGGGGTGTCAAAGGATGGGAGCCCCATTGGGAACCATCTCCTGGGGAAAGCAGCCGAAATCCCCTCGCTTGGGACACTTACACGGCACTGGACTAAGCACTAGAAAATGGACAACAGGGGCCCTCCTGTGCTGATCCTGAGAGCGGGCGTGCAGTGTGACGGGGGAGGAGGTGGGGGGCAGGTGCAGTCTGCCTGGGTGATGGGGTGCAGTCTGATGGGGGGGCGGTAAGGGCACAGTCGGGGGGAGGGGACAAAGGGAGTGCAGGCTGATGGGGAATGACGAGGAGCTGCTTGGAGTTTGCTCTTGGCTGGAGTGCATTGCCAACAGCACTAGACACACCTGGAGCTCCCTGGGCCCCAGAGCAACTCTGCTGTTCGAGCGGCCTGGGCCCACCTCTCCAACAGCCTGAGCTCTCATTGCAACAGCTGATATCGAAGAGTATCTTTAAATGGGCCGTTGGTCTCTGCTGGGCACAGACCCAGCTCATTGGCCTCCCATAAAGTTGTCAGACAGCAAGAAAAATTCCAGGGCACTTGTTAGCCTGTTCTGGGAAAGCTGAGGAGAGCAGGGAGGAGGCATGGCATGTGTCCATGTGTCTGAAATTGACCACAGGCCCAGGGAGGCAGGGATGGAAGGCAGGAGCATGGCTGGCTGGCTGGAAGGAAGGAAGGATACTTGTAGCTGTGCTTGGGGAAATCCTTTTCCTCCATGAGCACCGGGGGCTGAGTGTTGCATCCCAGTCCCCTCGGAAAGACAAGACCTGGAGCGGTTTTCTTTATGCCTCTCCTGAGAAAGTAGATCCTACCTGGGGGACGCTCAAGAAGAGGTTGAAATCACTTGTGTCGGTCCAGCGCAAAGTGAGGAACAGCTGTGTGCAGCCCCCCAGCCACTCCAAGGAGTGGAAGGGGGTGTAACGACCCGCTGTGCCACCCAGGGTATTTGACACCCTATAAATAAATCCTCCTTTTCATAGCCAGCCCTTCTTTGATGAAAACCAACCCTGACAACCAGAGGAGAAGCTAAAATGAGCCATCTGGAACGCAGCCAGCAGGGGAAGGGCCAAGCTTTTTAGGATCAAGAGCAAAAATTCAATCCCAGCTGGTGTGTGGAGCTAAATGGGGGAGATGTGTCAAATCTCTGAGGCAGCCTCCAAGGACGGGGAGTCCGAACAAGGACAAGGCTGTGGGAGTGCGATACATCCCCTCCCCTACTCCCAGAGGCAGCTAAAAGCCCTGGTTGGGTTCTGGCAGAAGGACCCTCCCCTCCCACAAACTTATTTATAGTCCAGAAGAGCCCAAAGCCACTGTGCTGGGCTCTGCATAAACATGGAGACACCTCACCCTCCCTGCCCCAAAGCTCACAGTCTCAGAGCACAAGTGCCGTGCGCCCCTCCAGTCACCACACTGGCACCAGCTGGCTGATTCCTTACAGGCAAGGCAGTGGGGCTAGTTCTCTGGAAGGGATGCAGGATGGCGGCCTGGTGGCCCTGTTCCCAGCAAGCACCAGCCAGAAAGGCAGCGTGGAGCGAGGCTGTTACGTCCTCTCCGTTCTCTGGCTGCTCTGGGACGCTCTGTTCTCCAGGCCTAGCATCTGCTCCATTTGGAGCATGAGCCTAACCCTGCGTCCGAGCCTAGGTAACCGAGGAGAAATCTGCAACCAGGCCCTTGAGGAGAGGGGAAGCTCCTCTTGGCCTTTGCTTCCCTTTACCCTGATGCAGCTTCCCTGGGGAGTCCTGGGTGAAATCGTGGGCCCATTGAAAGCCATGGGGTTTTGCCATTGATTTCAGCAGAGGTAGGATTTCACTCTTGGTGGCCCCTAGCGGAGGCTGCCCTGGGCTTTTGGCAGTTCCTGGAGCCAGGCTGGGCAGGATGAACGGACAGGAAAATCTGCCTTCCCATGATAGACTCCAGGAGCTTGATCTGTTTAGCTTATAGAGAAAGTCCTGGGGTGACTTGATCACAGTCCATGACACACATTTGCTAATGGGCTGTTCCGTCTCTAGCAGACAAAGGTCTAAGACAACCTCGTGGCTGGAACCTGAAACTAGACCAAGTCAGACTGGCAATAAGGTGCTGATTGTTAGCAGGGAGAGCCGTTAACCATTGCAACAACCGACGTGGGGTGGTGGTGACTTCTGCATCACTGGTGATTTAAAACCAAGGTCGGGTGCCGATCTGTAGTTCAGAGAGGCATTAATTCAGGGTGGCTCTCTGGCCTGTGTTAGACAGAGGGCAGACTGGTCACAGTGGACCCTTCTCGCCTTAAACTCTCTGAATTGATTAATCATCTGTTCTTCTGGCGGAAGCTTCTGGGACGTGGGTCTGCCCCGAGGCCTTGCATGTGCCTGCCTGCCTGCCGATTTAGCGAAAGCAGTGGAGAATCTGTGGATGGACACTGGTTCAAACCAAGCATGTTTCAGTTTAGCTGGAGTGGATTAAGAGCGGGTTTAAAAGTAAGTCTCCATTTACCCAATGACAGCGAGTCTCAAAGCTTGGGTCTACAGCCTCGGCCTCACAGGCCTCACACCCTGGCACTAAAAATAGTGATGTAGACATTCCCACTAAGGCTATAGCCTCAGCTCTGAGAGCCAGCCCGCTTGCAAGGCTGAGCGGGAATATCTGTGCTGCTACTTTTAGCACCGTCGCATGAACGCTGCAAGCCTAAGACTCTGGCCCAGGGCTCTGAGCCTTCCTGCCTCAGGTTTGGGGTTTTGCTAAGTGTCCACCAAGGGGATTGCGCTGGTTTAACTGAAGTGGTGCAAATTCGTATGTAGGTTACTCCACTGTGTGGACTAGCGCTGAGAGCAGATGGCAGGGAGTTCCCAAGCGCAGAACTGGGCTGTGGGTGGGTGGCAGTGGCCAAGGGATGAGACAGGGGATTTCAGAGCCCTGGGGTGATGAGCAGCATCAGTGGAGAGGAGTTGGAGTGTGATGTGTAGCGCAGTCTTTGGTTGTGTGCTCCTGAAGGAAGGATCCAGTCCCTCTTGATGTGGCTCAGAGACGAGCACGCTGGGAATATTGTGCTCAGTGCTGCGCATCCCCTTGCTAGAGACGTACGGACAAAGTGGAGGGAGCTCAGGAAGGATTGAGGGGGCTGAACAAATCAAAGGGGTAAGGGGGAGCCCTGTGACCTCTCTCCAAGTACCTGAGAGGTGTGAGCCCTCAGGAGGGAGGGGAATGGCTTGGGGACCCAGGGGAGAGACCGGGAGGAATAGGGTCACTCCCATTCAGAACAGGAAAAATAGGAAGTAATGTTGGGAAAAGTGTCCTGGGAGCGAGATGAAGACGAGAGGCCCTGTGGCAATGGGTGCTGCAGATGGATTCCTGTAGATGGGGCCTGTGTCCCAGGGAGGGGCTGGGAGCCCCATTGCTCAGAGGGTTTAACACTCAGACTGGCCTGAACCCAGGAAAATGAAGTGTAGGGACCAAACCTGCCCTGAACAGGATCTCTCTCTAAGACACCCCTAAGGAGCTCTGTTCCACTTCTGGGGCAGCTGGGCATGGCTGCCCAGGAATGGCCCATTGTGGGGAGCCCCATTCCAGAGGAGGACCCTGTTCCATGGCAGTGGATCTTATTTTCAGGATCTCTCTGCATTGCCTAGTGCCAGTAAGTGAATTACAGGGCAGGACAATGCTAGGATCTGGCAGGCAGATGCAGCAGTAGCTGGAGGGCACCTGGGGAAGGAGCAGAATAAACCTCCAGGCTGAGAATCTAGAACAGCTCCTCCCTTGAGCCCACAGAGCCAGTTCCTCCAGAGACGCGCAGGTCAAGTGATTGGGAGCGCACAGGTGTCTGACCAGAGCAGAGCTCCTCCCAGCGCCCTGGGCCGGTGTAGCCAGAGAGGCAGCTGCGCCCTGTAGAAATATCACAAATACCTTAAAATAACAAACGCTCTAGTGCTCATCTGGGAACACCAGGATCATGCCCCCCGCCCCGGAGCCGGGGCTGACAAGCCTGTCTGGAGATGGCAGTGCTGGCTTGCTCGCAGATGGGATGCGACATGCTAATGTAACATGGGTCTGTGCTAATGGGCGTTAATGTGAGCTCCTTCCCGCACGCCTCGCCAAGGGGTGTCAGCTTCCAGCATAAATCCAAGTGTGGCAGGCTCAGGGATTCACAGTTCCTAACAATCCCAACAAGCCAGGCGCTTCCAAGCTCAGTGCTGGAGCCAGGGTTGTGCAGGGGAGCACCTGGCTTCCCCAGTGCGGGCCTTCCCCAGCAGGAGGCGCTGTGGTGCAGGGTGGGAGCACGGATTCATGGATTTTGTTGGCTGGCCTCCTTCCTGCCTGGCCTGGGCTGGAGAAGAACCTCCCCCAGTGACTCGTGCAGTGGAGGGAATTGTTCCTGCCTGCTGTGCAAATAACACTGAGTTGTCAAGCCCAATAACCTGAAGTGGAACTGGCTGTGTGGGGAGAACCCAGCTACTTCAGTCTCTTCCACATTCAAGTTGCTGGGACAGCTGGTGGGGGTGCTCGGGGGGGGGGGCTGTGCCAGGAGCCTAGTGTTGCAGGGCTGGGGCGTCTCTGAGCTCGGGGCGTGCAGCGAAGCTGTGTTGATGGCTCCTTGGGTTCCAGCCGGGGCTGTGCGATCCTGAAAGCTCCATGTGAGTCTGACACTCAGGGTCCGCCCCTACCCACCTCCTAGCAGAGGCTTTGCTCATATTTGGTGATTCCCTGAGCTGGTGGGAGGGAGCTGGCTGGCATCCTCGGGTGTGGCTAGCTGGAGAGCTCAGTCAGCAGAGGCCACAGCAGCAGCAGCTGCTCAAAGACCAGAGTCTCCTTGGCCCCGAACTTGCTCCACTGGGGATGCGGGTGCCTCTCCTGACAGCCAGGTCCTGCCCTGTCCTGTTGAAAATGTGAAAGTGCTTCCCTGAAGCCAGGCTCTGCTCCGGCTGCCTCAGGCTTCGCCTTCACTGCTGAGGAGAGGTGTGCTTTCCCGTGGGAGACTAGCTGCGAGTGAGCTACCCCCTGTGAAACCAGAGTGGAGCCAGGACGCTGCAGTTTTACCAGGGGGTCAGACAAGTCAGCCACAGGCTGGGGGTGTATGTCAGCCCTCACCGGGCTATCCCAGTGGGACAGCTCACGTGCAGTAGTTCCGCTTCAGTATAGCCAGGACTCCTAGCGGTGAAGGTGTAGGCCCAGACGCCTTCCCTCAGTGCTGTCTTGGAGTCAGCTGGGCTCTGCTGTTGACGAGTGCCCAGGAATTCCTCTGCTGGCTGTGCCCTTTGAATGCAGGCGTGAAGTGCAGCCGTGCTAGCTGCCGGCCGTCCGTCCGTCACTGCTCATTAAGGAGGGATTGAGTGTAATTCCAGGAGGCCTCTCTCCAATGGAGCAGACCATGTCCCAGGGCATGGGATGCTAGGGCACATCCCCAGACACCAGGGTAACACCAGTGTTAGCTCCAAGACAAGCAGGGGCGAACGATAGCAAGCGTGTCTGAGCACAGTGGGGTTGTGTGTGCAATGTCTTGTCTCCGGGTCAGAGCAGAGCCCCAGCTTGCAGCATGAAATCATCCTGTCTGTCCAGCGGGTTTGCAGAGCCCAGGTGATGGGATGGTGCTGTCAGGACCCTGGGGAATGGGGACACTTTCCCATGTAGATGTGGTCCAAGCACCCGCTTAGGTCTTATCCAGCTGCTGTCTCTGAGAGCTCAGCTGTGCTCCCATTTCACTGAGTGCAGCAGCCTGCCCATGACCCGGCTGTAGCTGGGTTCTACCCTAGCTGTTGCACAGTGCAGAGGTACTGAAATAGTGCGGAACCTGGGGCATCCTCCCACTCCCCTTCCCTTCCCCTCCCCTCGGGCAGCCTTGCTGTTTGTCTCTGCCTGGCTCCAGCCGCCCCCTGTAAGGCGCAGAGCTGCACAGGAGGAATGCGAGGTGTCTGGGAGAGACCCCAGGCACCACAGTCTCATGGGGTTTGCAGAGACTCTGGGACAGGGCTGGGGAGGGCCAGGGGACACCAGGGGAGCTCTTTCTGGGCAGCCCCTCCAATGGTCACATTAGAGCCCTGGCTGGGTGGGGAGGCCCCGCGGGCCCACTCCGGCCATGCAGGCCAGATCTGCCCGGTGACCCTGCGTTCAGCCCCTCGGGGCGGCTGAGCTGGAGAAGACGTTTCAGAAAGATGGGGTGTTAGGGCCTGGATGGGGGAAGGTGGGGTGCTGCTTCTGCCGGGAGCTCCCTTGATGTGCCTGCCTTTTTCTGAGCCCTGGGCCTCCCTTCCAGCCCTCCTTCCATGGCTAGACGCTCACAAGCCCTGACCGAGGGAATACGCGTAGGGGAGTGTGCGGTCACTTCCCGGGCTGCCCCTTCCTCCAGCCGGGGCCCTGCTGCAGCAGGCGGTGCCGGGCGCGCTCCCCGCTGCGGTGCCCCGGGCGTGGGAGAGGGCGAGGGAGTGACCCGCCCGCGGGAGGAGCGGCGCGGCGGGCTCTTTAAGAGGCGAGAGGCCGGGCGCGGAGCGACGCCGCGCTCCCGGGAGGAGGAGCGGAGCAGGGCGGAGCAGGGAAGGGGACAGCAGCGGCGGCGGCAGCGGCAGCCGGGCGGAGGCTTCGCGTCCTGCGGGCGCCCACCACGGGCCGAGGCGGCGCCAGGAGCGGCGAGTCGCGGGCTCCGCTGTAGCGCAGCCGGCCAGGGCGGCCGCGGCGGGCCCGGGCCCCGCTCTCCATCCAGCGCGCGGCGCGGGGCGGCCGGGGGCCATGGCCGGGGGCGGCTCCATCGACGCGGTGAAGAAGAAGATCCAGAGCCTGCAGCAGGTGGCTGACGAGGCGGAGGAGCGCGCCGAGCACCTGCAGAGGGAGGTGGATGCCGAGCGGCAGGCCAGGGAGCGGGTAAGGCGCGCCGGCTCCAGCCGGGCCCTGGGTGCCGGCCCGGTTGAGCATCGCCTCCCCTGCCCTCCCGCGTGCGCTGGGCTCTCCTTGTGCCTCCTGGCCTGATGCGGGACGCCCTGTCCCTCCCCAGCGAGCTTCTCCGGGCAGCCACAGCCTCTCTGCCCCTGCCAGCAGCCCGCCACCCATATGGCCCCTGGTCTCGGGTCTCCTCCCGAACACACCCCGCCCGCAGGGCCCGGCGGTGAGCCAGGCCCGGCCGAGCCCTGCACTCTTTGCCCAGGTCCCTGACTGTGTGCTGGGGCCCAGTTCTCTGGACACTGGTGCAAACAGGGGTCACACCTGGGCTGGGCTTTGGGCTGGGTGCTGAAGCCGGAGTCCAGCAGTGTCTGGGTTTCAGCGGAGTGAGAGTCTGAGGCAGTGATGGAGGTTTTCCCTCCTCCCTTTGCAGCACAGGAGGGTGGGGCAGAGCAACCGGAAAAGAAAAGGGTGGCCAGGCGCCCACATCCACTTTCTCCCAGCTTCTTCAGTGGGGGGCCAGGCCCGCACAGGGAAAGGTGCTCCATGGCAGCGATGAAGCCCCTTCTGCACCCTCAGTGGTTCTGGGATCCCCGTCACAAGGGTGCCCGTTTCAGGCCTCCCACTGGTTGCCCCAGCCAACATGATGGAGTCTCAGCCAGTCACTCGGGCTGAGATTCAAGAGGCCCTGGGAGCTGGCTTGTCGCCGTGGGGCCTAGGGACAGGCAGTGGGCAGCGCTGAGCCTCCTAAGGGGCGTGAGCTGCAGGCAGCTCTCAAAGCCTCTCAGGGTTTGTCTCTTGCCTGAGAAGCTGTTCCGGGATGCTAGCGTAAACGCCTGGTCCAGACCGGAGTAGTGGGCTGGCGCCAGCAGCTTGGGATCCTATCCAGGACTCTGGGCTAGACCCAGATCAATTAGGTCTCATCCCTGGGAATGGCATCAGCCTTGATGATCAGCTCTGTCCCTTCTGGGCAATGGGTAGATCTTGGCTCCGCTGGTGCTCTTAGCTCTCCCAGCAGCCTTCGAGCCCAGCCACCATGCGGCGCTGCAGGGATGATGTGGGTGGAAGGAGCTTGGAAGTGGTTCTGCTCAGAAAGCTCCCTGAGGATCCAGAATGATCAAGTACTAGCTGGCCTAGACCCAGTGATCTCAGATGTGCCCACCCCCGACCTGCTTCCAAGTCACCTGTGTTCAGGAAGAAAACTCAGCCCACCTGTCCCCAGTGTGGGACTTGCAGGAGGGGTGTGGGTGCATTCTCGGGGTAGGGTCCTTGCCTCTGGGATTCTTGCCCATTGGAAACATTTTTGAGTTCAAGCCTGGCTGCGTTGCAGATCTGTCCAGGCCTCTGCTGCCTGCAGGCTCGGAGAGCCCTCTCTCTAGCCCTAGGGACTTGATTTTCTAACCTCTCAGGGTGGGGTGCTGGGTGCTGCAGAGGATGCAGAGAAGTTGCTCCATTTGGGGGGGCTGTCATACCTAAGCTTTGTAAGGTCCCCCTGATCTGCAGTGACGGACACCTTGAATGCTTTTCATGGTACCCCTCTGCAGAGGAGTGGGGGGCTGCGTGCAAGGATGGCGCTTCTAGAGTCACAGATGTGACAACCAAAGGGACCTTGTGATCATCTAGTTTTACCCCCTTCGTAACACAGGCCAGAGATTCCTGCCTCCAGCCCGTGGGTTCTGGTGGTGTGGATGTGGGATAGGAAACCCACTTAGTTGATTAACCCCCATTGTTAAAAACTGCATCTTCCTTCTAGTCTGAGCTTGTCTAGTTTCAGCTCCTACCCACTGGGTCTCTGCTACCAGAAACCTCCCGCACGTAGGGAGCTGCAGACCACGATCTAGTCCCCTCTGAATCTTCTCTTAGACTGAGCTGCTTTAGTATCTCACTGTCAGGCTGGTTTCCAGACCTCAAATCATCCTCACAGCTTTGTTCTGAGCCCTTTCCAGCCTGTCAGCCAAGTGTGGCCACTGGAGCTGAACACGGTATCCAGGACTGGTCTCACTAATGCCACCTCCCTTGTTATACATGCAAGGATGGCCTTCACCTTTGTCATGTTGGGAGCTCGTGTTCCCAGAGGAAGTCTAGCTAGTCGGGCGTCTGACCTGCTTCAGGTGTACCACAGGGGCCTGCTTCAGGAAAGCTGCTTCTGCCATCACTAGCATGAGGAGGAGAGGAGAAAATCTGTAGACGTGTATCCCAGGCAGAACCCCTGCGCCAGGGGGGGCGCTTCTCTGGGCCTAGCTGCTCCGATGTGGCTGCTCAGGGCTCTGGTGACAAGGGCGCTAGCGTACCCTTTCGTACACAGTGTCAGGTGAGCGCATTCCCTGGGTGGGTGCGGCTGTACTAGAGGTTTTGTTTGGCTTGGGCGGCACTAGCTGGCCAGAGTGTGACTTTCCCTTTGCTCATGTCCCTGGTTGGAGCACAGCCTGAGGCTGGGTGGAGCAGACTGTGTCAGGAGTTTCCTGGGTAAGGGTGTAGAGGGGGGAAGGTCGTCCTGCCAGCCAGCCAGCCTGCCTCTGGGCCCCCCCAACCCCCGCCCCTGCCCTGCAGGCTCCTTTCCTGTTTTCCCACAGCCCCAGTCCTGCTCACTGGTTGGTGCTAATTGGCTGCAGGGGAAGCTGGGCCGCCCTGCCCGGTAACCTGATCTCCATGAGAGAGTCCAGCGAGGTCAGTCACCCCGGCTGGCCGAGTCCCAGCAGGGAGCCAGCGGAAATGCTTCATGCACAGAGCAGTTGCCCTGGTGGCTTCCAGTTCCTGCCCCGACTCCAGGAGGGAAGGGACCTGGACCCTTTGTGTGGAAGGGCAGCGCCCAAGGGCTGAGCCCGCCCCTCGAAGGGCAGGGGATGGGTTCCTCCCTCCTAGCCTGTGCTAAGCCCTGCCCAGTTCCTGGCTGCGTCTGCTCTAGTGACTGTGTTGCAGGGAAACCCTGGCCTCTCCTTGGGAAGCTTAGGATGGCTGGGAGGGGAAGGAGGCCCCACCAGGAGAAGGGCTCTGCGCCCTTCCCCCCGAGTCTCTGTAAGCAGCATAGGCCAAGTAAATGATTGAAGTTCCTTGGGCTCCTGCGCCCTGGATAGCGCCTCCCGCTGGGGCTGCCCTGGAGTCCCATCACCGCTGTGCCTGGTGCCAGGCAGAAACTGTCTCCATGTCATGCCACAAGGGCTGGGGACAGTGAGCCCAGCCAGGACCCTGGTTGGAGAGCAGTCCCTACCACCTACCAGGGCTCCCAGTGTGCTTCTGGGGTTATCTCCCCAACCCCTGCCATTCCCTGGGAGCAGACAGGGCAGTGGGATTACAGCCAGTGGGGCTGGCTGTGGGTCCCTGGGGATGGGTGGGGCAGGGGCTGTCTAGGTCTGGCTTCCTGGAGGGGTTTGTCCTTTGTCCATCCCTGGCTACCTGGGGAGAGGGGCTCCTGCGGACCTGGGAGGCAAGGGAAAGGGACGCAGGGAGGGGCGTGATGGCATGAGCGTCTGATCCTGTTCTGTGTGCTCTGCTTTCTGGGGCCAGGTGTCTCTGTCTTCCCCACACAGATCCCAGCCTCCCTGGCCAGGGGACTCTGGCCGGGCAGCGCTGGGGGAGGCAGCGTCTGTGGGATCTGTGCCCGGACCGCAGAGGTGCTGAGCACCCTGGGCCCTGCTCGCCCCTCTTGGCCTGGGCTCGGCCCTGAGACCCTCTCCTCGCTCCCCTGCCCCCAGGCGGAGAGCTCAGCCCTTGAGGGTGCCCACTGGAGGCATTTCTGGGGCTGAGCTCAGGTGGCCGTGAGCAGGCGCAGGACAAATATTACCAGATGGAAAGAAAAGAGAGCCGGATGCTGGGGGGCCAGCATAGGATGCTGGGGGGATAGGATGCTGGCGTGGGGTGGAGGGGGGGCCAGCATAGGGCTGGGGGGGGGTGCGGGGAGCTGACAGGTTGGGGGGGGTGCGGGGAGCTAAGAGGGGGGCTGGGAGTCTGTCTTCCAGTCCCCAGCTCTGGCTCCCGCAGCATGAGTGCGCCTGCACTCCCCCCTCCCCTGCCAAGAACTCTCTCTGGCCTCCAACCCTCCTCCACTCTGCCCCTGCTCTTGGCGGGCCCCCTCTTTCCTGGTCACCTCTGCCCTGGCTCGCCTGTCCCCCTTCCCTGAGAGCCTGGGGGTCGGGGGGGTGCCTGGGGCCTGGGAACATGCTGGTTTCTGGCCCTTTGGGCTCCCTTTAGCCTGGTCTTGGCTGTGGGCCAGCCCCATGGAGGGAGGCGCTTCCTCCCTTCTCCTGCACTGGATTTCTCCCCTGTGGCCGCTGGGCTGGCTGTAAATCAGGGAGGGCTCAGGCTTGGCCAGCTCTGCTCCCCCAAGCCAGGAGAAGGTGCCAGCCTGGGCAGGCGTGGGGCTCCCTTTTCCCATTATGGAGCCTAGCCAGTCTCCAGCCAGAGGGGACAGTGACTGTCTGGGGTGTAGAGGGCAGCCTCCAGGCCCCCCGGCCTGGTCAGTGCTGCCTCCTCCCTCCCCAGCTGGCGTTGGGAGCTGGGGAGGGGGAAGGGATCCTGCATGGCCAGCCTCGCTGGGCTTCAGTAAACAGGAAATCCACACGTTGTTCCCATCTCCTTTTTGGGAGTGAATCTGTGCTTGGCATTCCTGCTCCTTTACTCACTGCGCTGCAAACCCAGATGCCGGCCCCAGGCCCGCACAAGGCCCTGCCGGGGAAGAGCACCACTTCCTTCGCCATGGCCTCAGCCTAAGCCACCTCAGGCTAGCAGGGTTAGCAGGCCGGTGGGGATTGTCAGCCAGGAGTGATGGGGCTCCAGCTCAGGGAACGTGTGTGCAGCTCTTTGGGTGTGTCCGCTGTACTCTGCGGAGAACTGAAGGACACTGGACAATGGTCTAGAGCAGGGGTTGGCAACCTTTACTATCAAAAGAGCCGCATGCGGCTCTGGAGCCGCGGCTTACTGCGGCTGAAGAGCCACATGCGGCTCCAGAGCTGTGGGTTGCCAACCCCTAGTCTAGAGAATGTAGCTTGGGATCTGCCCTCCCAGAATGCAGGAGCCCAGGTACAGTGAAAGAAATTTAAAGATGGCAAATTAAAAAGTAACAAAAGGAAAAGCTGCATTACACAATGCATAATTATCCTGTGAAACTCCCTGCCACAAGACATTCAGGTCAAAATGTAGCCAGATTCAGAGAAGGGTTGGATCCGTCTATGGAACAGAGTATCCAGAGCTATCGTAGTTACTGCTAGCGTAAATTCTGGCCGGGATATTCACTTTCAGGCTTCAGGGCTCGAGCCAATCTCCAACCGTTAGCAAGCAGGAGGAGATTTGATGTGGAACAGATTATCCCACGTCTCCCTGCTGCAGGCATCTTGCACCTGCCCTTGAAGTGTCTGATGCTGGCCACTGACAGAGACAGGATGCTGTGCTGGATGGACCCTGGCCGTCTCCAGACAGCGGTTCCTGGGGCCTGTGTGCAGAGCCATGAGACTGATGGTTCTCAGCCTCTGTTCAGTGGCTCTTGGCACTTTTCCAGCTGTGGGGTGACCCTGGTGGTGCTTCTCCCGCAGGCTGAGTCCGACGTGGCCTCCCTGAACCGCCGTATCCAGCTGGTGGAAGAGGAGCTGGACCGAGCCCAGGAGCGCCTGGCCACTGCACTGCAGAAGCTGGAGGAGGCAGAGAAAGCGGCTGATGAGAGTGAGAGGTGTGTGGCTGATGGGAAGGGAGGCATGTGGAGGGATATGTGGTCTGGCAGCTGAGCGGGTTGGCCTAGATATGGGCTCCACTTCCAGGGACCGGTGGGATTGCTGAAAGCCCCATCCCATGGAACTGGGGTCCTTCTGGTGTCACAGGCCACCCCAGTGCTTGCAACAGCAACGGGCAGCTGAGCCTCATGTGATGCCCAATGACAGGGAGAGGTGGGGGCGGTTTAGGCCAGGAGATCAGGCAGCAGATTGCACCACCCAGCAGCATTGCAGAGGCTGTAGAGTCATAGAAGACGAGGGTTGGAAGGGACCCCAGGAGGTATCTAGCCCAGCACCTTGCTCACAGCAGGGCCAACCCTGACTACATCCTCCCAGCCAGGGCTCTGTCAAGCTGCACCTTAAAAATCTTTTAAGGATGGAGATTCCCCCACCTCCCTAGGTAACCCATTGCAGTGCTTCACCACCCTCCTAGTGAAAAATATTTCCTAATATCCAGCCTAGACGTTCCCCACTGCAACTTGAGACCATTGCTCCTTGTTCTGTCACCTGCCACTACTGAGAACAGCCTCGCTCCATCCTCCCTGGAACCCCCTTTCAGGTAGTTAAAGGCTGCTATCAAATCCCCCCCTCACTCTTCTCTTCTACAGACTAAACATGCCTAGTTCCCTCAGGCTGTCCTCGTAAGTCATGTGCTCCAGCCCCCTCATCATTTTCCTTTTCCTCTGCTGGACTCTCCAATTTGTCCACATCCTTTCTGTACCAGGGGGCCCAAAACTGGACACAATGCTCCAGCTGTGACCTCACTGATGCCGAATAGAGGGGAATAATCACTTCCCGTGAGCTGCTGGCAATGCTCCTACTAATGCAGCCCAATATGCCATTATCCTTCTTGGCAACCAGGGCACTCTGCTGACTCATATCCAGCTTCTTATCCACTGTAACCCACAGGTCCTTTTCTGCAGAACTGCTGCCTAGCTCATCGGTCACCAGTCTGTGGCTGTGCATGGGATTCTTCCGTCTTAAGTGCAGGACTCTGCACTTGTCCTTGTTGAACCTCATCAGATTTCTTTTGGCCCAATCCTCCAATTTGTTTAGGTCCTTCTGTATCCTATCCCTCCCTTCCAGGGTATCTACCACTCCCCCTAGCTTAGTGTCATCTGCAAACTTGCTGAGGGTGCAATCTACCCCATCCTCTAGATCATTAATGAAGATATTGACCAAAACTGGCCCTAGGACCGACCCCTGGGGCACTCCACTTGTGACCGGCTGCCAGCTAGACATGGAGCCATTGATCACTACTCATTGAGCCCTTTGCTCTTGCCAGTTCTCTATCCATTTTATAGTCCATTCATCCAACCAACCCATACTACTTTAACTTGCTGATAAGAATACTGTGGGAGACCATATCAAAAGCTATGCTAAAGTCAAGGTATATCACATCCTCCGCTTCCCCCACATCCACAGAGCCAGTCACCTCTTCATAGAAAGCAATCAGGTTGGTCATGCATGAGTTGCCCTTGGTGAATCCATGTTGACTGCTCCTGATCACCTTCCTCTCTTCCAAGTGCTTTAAAATGGATTCCTTGAGGACCTGCTCCATGATTTTTCCAGGGATTGAGGTGAGGCTGCCTAGTCTGTAATTCCCCAGATCCTGTTTCTTCCCTTTTTTGAAGATGGTCGCTAATTTTGACTTTTTCCAATCATCTGGGACTTCCCCCAATCACCATGAGTTTTCAGAGATAGTAGCCAATGGTTCTGCAGTCACATCAGCCACCTCCCTCAGCACTGTCGGGCTTATTGCACCTGGCCCCATGGACTTGTGTGCGTCCAGCCTTTCTAAATAGCCCTGAACCTGTTCTTTCAGCACTGAGGGCTGCTCACCTCCTCCCCATTCTGTGCTGCCCAGTGCAGTTGTCTGGAAGCTGACCTCGTCTGTGAAGACGAAGACAGACAGGCAAAAAAAGCATTGAGTACTTCAGGTTTTCCCATATCATCCGTCACTAGGCCAGCTGTGCTGCAGGGTGCCAGGAGCAGTGGATCTGACTATGAAGGTGCCGTGGTTACTGCTGCCCAATGGGTGCCCTCAGGTCCCTTCTCTCTTGCTTGGCAGGTCACGTGGCACATAGGGCAGGTTCAGATCGTGCCAAAGCTAAGGTTTCAGGGTGTGTTTTTTCCTCCCCTCAAGAGTAAGTTTCGAGCTCTCTAGCCTGAGGTCACTGATGCAGTGACTAAGAGGATAGCTGTGGGAGGTGTCAACCACCTCACACCCTGGGAACAAGATGTCCAGTAAAGCTTAATTATAACACTTTTGCAGTGTCCAAATTAACCATTCACTTGCTGAACCCTCTGCCCTCAGGAGGGGGCAGAAGGGCGGTAATGCAGAGAGACACACAAAGGTAGTAAAAGGGACAGAAATGGCAAAACAAGGCTGGAGAAGGAAGGGCCCCAGAAGACAGAAATAGCACAGGTCCCAAAGGGAGCACATTCCCACGCATGCTGCCCGTTGTGGCTAGAAGGCACTGAGGAAATAACATATCGACATGAGTCTCCCTCATGCTCTGTGCCATTTCCTATTGAGTCCTGAGTGAGCTTCACTGTTCATGGAGGAGGGGTTGAGTTGTGAATATAGACCCCAGCCCAAGGGCCATTGCTGAAAATAGACTAAGGCCTTCACCACAGAGTAAGTAACAGTCTGGCTCTGGGTGATATTTCTTGTTTCAAGCAGGACTCATCTGTCCTGAAACCGTCTATTCTATTCAGACTCTTACTCCAGTGGTGAGAGTGAGATACCTGAACCTTTCCAGCTGCACGTGAAGCAGTGAGGCTAACTTCTGTCCCAAGTGGCTCTTTCCTCTCCGGGCGAAGAGCCGTGTGTGCAGTGGAGTGGTTTATTTGGTAGGGTTATTGCTGTGGTTAGTTTTTTGTAATGTCCCCACTGTGCCATGTTTTTGTCAGTGGAGGCTTGTTGGAGAAGCGAGCTCCCTTGGACTGGAAGGAGGTGAGGTTTGTGATGAGAGTTCATTCCACAGCCTCAACCGGACTCCAAGAAAGCTCTGCCTCATGCACAGATGAGCTTTGCCCTCAAGGGAGAGAGAGAGTCCTCTTGTGCCTGAGGAGTGGAGTTGTTGACCATGGTTTCACCCTGACTTTTTAGGCTCTTTTAGAACTGCTGAGCCCAGGCCATTCAGCACCTTGTAAATAAGGCCAAAGACCTGGAACGTGGCTCAGTGTTTGTCTGTGAAGCTAGTGTGGAGGGCAGGGACAGTTAGATGTGCCAACATAGTACTAGTGTAGTGCAGGGCAGTCTCATGGAAAGCCCAATAGTCTGCCCTGTCCTCAAGAAGCCACCAGTCAACCCTGAAGACCTCTCCAGCCTCCCATTCCTGGGCGAGATAATCAAGACAGCAGTGGTCACCAAACTGCAGCGTGTGACATCAGCTACGCTCGTGGAAGCACTGCGTTCTGGGTTTAGACTAGGGCACAGCAGAGACCACTCTAGTTGTACTGAAAGATGACCATCTTGTGGCCACGGACCCAGGTAAGATCTCCATGGTCATACGGCCAGCCCTCTCTGCAGCCGTTGGTGCAGCGGGCCGCAGGGTGCTGCTGACTCACCGGTGTGACCTCGTGGTGGAAGGCCCAGCTCTGCAGTGGGCAATCGTTGCTCTCCAGTAGCCCTTGGCGAGTGGTGATGGGTGACACCCGCAGGGGTCCATCCTACACCTGCTTCTCTTCCATATCCATGTTACACCCCTGAGGGGGAGAGGGAGGCACCAGCAGCTCACTTGCCAGCAACTCAATGGTCTGTCTCGTTCAGCACTGATGCAGCCACCCCACGGCTCAGACGTCACACGCAGCATTTGCAGAGATCAGCTCTTGGCTGGAGAGCTGGCTTTCAGCTGGAGCACCCAGACAAGACCAAAGTGATGCTGTTGGAAAGCCTTTGTCTCCCCTTCCATTGAAGGTGCACAGCCCCCGTTTGCCAGGGTCCTGCGAAGCTGGAGGTCCTGTTTGATCCTCATTGGCTTGGATGACCCGGCATTTTGACCTGTTGTCAAATGCTGTATTTCACCTCCAGCTCACTAGGAATCTTCCCCCTGGCGAGGAGCTGGGCCCGCCGATCCTTGCGTTTGTCTCTTGGGCTGGGTCTCTTTAACGCCTTGCCTGCAGATGGGTGTGATGATGATACAGGCAGTGGTGGTCTGCCCTCTCCATGGTCTAGGCAACTCTGCATAGCCCGCAGCGGGAAGCTTCTGAGCCAGGTCAACAGACTTGGGCTCACGCTCCTGTGCTAAACCAGCTGTGTTGGCGTCAGGGCTCAGGCTGGGGCCTAGGGAGGGGCCAGCTTCAGAGCCAAGTGCAGCAGAGCCCGTGAACCCATGTGTGCCGACCTGGCTCAGCGGCTTGCTGCAGAGGGCTCCTGCTAGCTGCCCAGATGTACCCCAGCAGCTCCTGTCTCCACTAGCTCCCAGGCCATTTGTTGGTTTGATCCTTGGCTGCAGTTCTGTAGCCTGCGGGCCTTGTGTGGGTAGGCGGGGATGTCGGGGCTGGGAGCGTCACTGTGGCGGGGTGAGAGAGGAGGGTTTCCAGGGTTTCGTGAACACGGTCAGACTCTGAATTGGCCTGACCACCACTGAGAGGTTTCCCACAGTAGGGCTGCTCTGTTTCCACTCTCACGTGTGCAGTGCAGGCCTTTGTCGCTGCACTGTCCTACAGGAGCCCCAGCCCACGTGGGGCGTCACTGCTGGCAGCAGGATGGTGCAGTACTAGTGCCAAGCATGAGCGCTGAGCAGGGGGCCGCTAGCTTCGTGCTAGGGGCATCTGCCTCTGTGTGACGGGGGTGTGATCGAAATGGGCGAGGGACGTGCTGGAATAACTGTGTGAGTCTCGTTCCAAGCCAGGCGGAGGGTCTGCAGTGTGGGAGTGGTTTAATTCCCTGGCATGTGCGCTGTGCTGCAGAAGGCGAGGGAGATGTGCCGGCTTGTGGCGGCAGGACCGGGGCAGTCTGGACGGTGGCAGTAACCCGGGGTTTGGATTTTCCTCAGAGGCATGAAAGTCATTGAGAACCGGGCCATGAAGGATGAGGAGAAAATGGAGCTCCAGGAGATGCAGCTGAAAGAGGCCAAGCACATAGCGGAGGAGGCCGACCGCAAATATGAGGAGGTGAGTCCGGCCCATCCCTCAGCCCAGCACCCCCAAGGCCCTGGCTGACACGTGCCAATGGCAGCATGGTGCACCACAACACTGCCATTGGCAGGGGCTGCCCGATCCTTCGAGGAGAATACGATGCTGGCAGCGCCTCCCTTCCAAGGAGTGGTCCAGGAAGAATGGAGCACGAGATGGTGGTTCTCACTGCCCCTGCCAGCCCCCGGCCCTGCACCATGTCCTCCGCCTCCCAGCACTGCTGCCCTATGGAGCCACCATCCACCTCGCTGCTAGCCCCTCTGCCTGCTGCCAACTCCACACTGGGGGATCCCGCTGCCCCACGCCTCCAGGGCCTCCATTTGCAGCCAGCTCCAATGGGGCTGGGGCTGTGCCAAGCTCTGCTCCACTGCTGCCGTGCGGCGCGTGCTGGGGCTGGGCTGGCTGACATTCTCTCTCTGCCGGCCTGACAGGTCGCCCGCAAGCTGGTGATCATTGAGGGGGAGCTGGAGCGCTCAGAGGAGAGGGCAGAGGTTGCGGAAAGGTGAGTGCTGTCGCTGCCCACAGGCAGCCGGGGGAGGGCCCAGGAATGTGGTTTCTCGGGCCCTTGCGTTCTGCTGCTTCCTCCCCCTCCAATGAGGCTGCATTGGGATCTGGCCTCGGGGAGCCACTCCAGTTCCACCTGGGGGTGAGCTGCATAGGGCGCTGCGCTGGGGGCTGGTACCTGGCCCTTCCCTAGATGCTCCCGCAGGTGACAATACCAGCTCCGAAAGAAGCACAGAATCCAGCCTGTCCACATGGAGAGCTTCCCGCACAGCTGACCTGGTCCTAGGGAGACCTGCTGCTCTGTCTTTGATCAGGGCTGAGTGGAAGCCTGTTCTCTGTCCCTCCCAGGCCTGGCTGGGGTGGCGGGGGTGCAGGGAGTGTGAAGGGTTGATCTTGTTCTCTGCTCGGTTTCCCATGGCTGAATACTCCCCCCGGGATGCCCCCTCTTCCTCCCCCCAGCCGAGTGAGACAGTTGGAAGAGGAGCTGCGCACCATGGACCAGACCCTCAAATCCCTGATGGCCTCAGAGGAAGAGGTACTGGGGCAGGGAACGGGGAGACTCGTGGCTTCCTCTCTGTACCTCTCTGCCTCTCCAGCCCTCTGGGCATCCTCTCTCCCTTTACATTGCTCCTGTGAGACGAATCTCAGCCCTGTCCTTCTTCCCTTGCACTCTTGCAGCTGCTTTAGGTCCGGGCCCTGTGGGTGAGACAGGTGGGGCCTGGTACTCTGTGGGGCTGGTGTTGGAGGCAAGCTGGACGACTCTTGGTGCTTGTCTGCTGCCTGTTTGCCCCACACACCTCCCTGGCTGCCTCTCCTTGTGCTGCAGGGTGAACTGAGTGTTGGCCGTGGCCCAAGACACCAGGGTAGGCACTGCGGGCGCAAGGCAGACTCCTGGTGGCAAGTGAGACCTCTTCCACCCCCCCCCCCCCCCGTCTGCATCTGTCTTGGTGCTCCAGGAGTCTCTACCCAGTGACTTTCCACGGTGCTGCTCGCGGGAGGAGCTCCCTCCCATGTTGTGAGTTGCTCGGATAGCAGCCTGGCTGCACAGGAGCCCAGGCGGCGTTGAGCTGGCCGAGGCAAATCAGGCTGGGTGGCCCTGCTGCTCTGGCGTGTCTGCACTGGAGTTTGGTCCTGACTTCGTTATGCAGTTACCTGTTGAGCCACCCTAACCCTTCCTCTTCAGCAAGCAGGCGCGCTCCCAGGGCACAGCCTGGTGTCTGAAGCTGAGTTCAGCTGGGCTCTCCCATGGAGCTGTGCGACTGCCTGCACGGACCCAGCGGGCACAGGTCACAGGCCCAGCTGGCTGTCGCTTCCTCTCCATCTGAATTGCTGTTTTTCTCCTGAGCTTGTTCTTTCTCTCCTTTCCTTCATTCCTTCTCTCCCGCTCTCTCCTTCTCCGGCTGCCCTCTCTCCCGCGTGTGCCCTCGCTGCTGGGATATAGTAAATGTGGGGACCTAGAGGAAGAGCTGAAAATTGTCACCAACAACTTGAAGTCCCTGGAGGCCCAGGCCGATAAGGTAGGAGTGTGAGTGCAGCAGCCTGCCCCAGGGGTCCTGGCGAGGAGCAGAGAGTGTGAGCGGAACAGAGGGAGATGCCCTGACATCTGGGCAAGGGTTGGGGCATACAGGGATGACCCCCCTGCCTGTAGCTAGAAGAGAGGGACCCAGCGGGTGCCACAGGGAATGTGCAGCGACTCAGGCATGTCTTTCTTCACAGTACTCCACCAAGGAAGATAAGTATGAAGAGGAGATCAAGCTGCTAACAGACAAACTGAAGGAGGTGAGAGATGCCCAGAAGCAGGGATTCTGAGAGGGCAGCAGGAACCCTTGCATTATCGTCCCATTCCCTCTGGGTGCACCGATTTGCTGCCACCCTTCAGAGTGGGCCTGGTGCTGGGGGTAGTCCTGGCTGCACTCTGAGTCCGCTGCCCGAAATGGCTAGAACCAGCATCCCATTGGGCACGGTCCCTGCCTGTGCAGATGGCTGTCTTCCCCTACCTCCCTGCCCCAAAACATGAGCCTTCCCTGCCCAGCCATGTGTTTCTGATACCGCCCTCATCCATGAGGGACCACGCTCAGCCTGTGAGAGCCTCGGGGGCTGGGGTGTGTGGTGGGGGCCGACACGGTCCTTTCTGGAGCAGAGTCTCTGATTTGGATAGACGCGTGGCTGTGAATGCTGCTGCTCCACCAGCTGTGCCCTGGGCCGGGGGAGCCCCACTTTGCGGGGTGGAATCGCTGCTGAACAGCTGACAGGCTGGCTGGATCTGCTGGAACTTCGACCCAACAAAACAGGCCAGCCAAGCCCTTCCAAAAGGCTGGGGAAGCGAGTCCAACAGGGAGTTTGGCTGCTCACCATTTCCCAGCTCCACTGAGGGGTCCCCTCTGGAGGGCCAATGGGGTACCATTGCTGATTTGCCTGTGGAGAGTCCTGGCCTTGGAGATGCCCCCTCCTGCCTGGTTCCCCTCAGACAATCGGCAGTGTAGCTAACACCCCCTTTCCTGACCCCAGGCCGAGACCCGAGCAGAATTTGCAGAGCGATCCGTGGCAAAGCTGGAGAAAACCATTGATGACTTAGAAGGTAAAGAGACCCTGCCTGCCTTTTGCCCCCTCTTCCCACGGAGCACAGCCAGCCTAGGCTCAGCCTAGGATGGCCCTGGGGTTGGGGCTGAGTGCTGGGATCCAGAAAGGGGAGGAACTCCAGCTGGGGCAGAGATGAGGGAGGGCCAGGGAGCTTGGGTTTGGTGACCTGAGCTGTGGGCGGGAATCCAAGCATGAAGGGAGGCAGGGTCCCTGCGTGATGGGTGTGGGCCAAGGATCCTAGTACAGGGACTGGCCAGGAGCACAATAGCCAGGGAGGGGATGAAGAGTGGCTGGCCAGTGAAAGTCCCCTGGGAAGAGACCTTGGGGATAAGGGGCCAAGTGAGGCCCTGGAGCAATGAGCTATAGGCAGGGGCTGTATCAGAGGCCCATGCACCTGTGTGAGCCCACCCTGGTACCCTCCCGCAACAGCAAGATCTCGCTCTCTTTCTCACACTCACTCTTTCTTCCCTCCCCCTGCTCTGCACTTTGCCTCGTGCCACCCCCGCCCCTGCACTCCCTCCTGCCTGCAGACGAAGTGTATGCTCAGAAGATGAAGTATAAGGCAATCAGCGAGGAGCTGGATAATGCACTTAACGACATCACCTCCCTCTGAGCCCCCACCCGAGTGGCCGCCCCAGCACCATGGCACTCCACTCGCTCTGTCAGCCCACCCCTTCTCCCACCCTGCTTGTGACCTCAGTTGCCCCTGCCTGTTTGTCTACCACATGGTCTTTGTGGCTGCCCCAATCCCCCACTGCCTGTCTGTCCGTCCATCCATCCCTCCCCTCTCTGTCCTCCCCCCAAGCTCCAGTGTGGCTGGGTGTCTGTGGTTTGCTCAGTGAAAGCTGCAGCAAAAAGCCCAGGAGAGGAGGGTCTGTGAGCAGAGACCGGCCCACAACCAGACTGGGAACACCCCTTGCCAGGGATCAGCCCGTCTGCAGTGGGCTGTGCATAGGCCTGGCCCACATGCTGCACGTGGCCAGCTACCCTAATCTGCCTGGCTGCGGCTAAGTGTCTAGTTAGACAGTGGTGTGAGCCTCCTGGAGCGGCGTCCTCTCCTGGGGTTCCGTCTCACCCCCTGCACCCTGGGCCTCTGTCTACTGGCCAGGCTGATCCTTGCCCCATAGACACAGGCAGGGAGCGTGAGGGAGGGAGACAGCTGCAGATTTGGATTTCTCTGTTTTCTTAAGAGCAGTTGGTTCTGAAGGAAAAATAGACACAAGCTCCTGTTGCAGCCCAGGAGCTGTGGCCGGGGCACTGGTCTCTCCAGCTGCCCTGCCCGGTTCCCTTAGCCCCACCGTGCTGGGTGGGATGGGCTTTGGCACTCTTGTTCTCATGGCAAAAGGCTGCCAAGTTCTAGCGAGCCTGGGGAAGATGGTGACAGTGGGGTCAGGACCCCCAGGCCTCAGTGGGAGGAGAAGGGGGATGTACCCTAGTGCAAGGGGGAGCATGCGCAGCTGGCTTGAAGATCCTGTTGGGCCCGAGAAGCAGGAGCTCTGAGTCCAGTGCTGGGAACAAGGCAGCAGCTAGTTCTGGAATGGGAGGGCAGGGTGCGCTCTGCGTCCTCTGACCAGATCTGCCTAGGCTTCCCTCTCCCCTGACACCACGGGGGGGGGGGAATCCCTATAAAGGCCATTCCCCGCCAGTGGGAAGCAGCCTCTCCAAAGCTAAGGGTGGGAAGAGAGGAAGGGGTGGCTCCCGCGGGGTGGAAGGAAAACCTCCACATATAAGGGCCTGTCCCCAGGCGGGTGGGAGCTTGGAGCTCTCGCCAATCCCTGCTCCGCGTTCTGTCTGTCCTTCACACATCACTACTGAGTTCACATTTCATGACTTCCTTTCTTTTCTCTCCTGGCTCAATGAGTTGTCCTCAATAAAGCATTTTCTCTCCTTGGTTTCTCCTTTGTTTTCTTCATGCTGCTTTGGTTTTTCATCTTCACACTCATTTTCTAGTGGTGTCTCATCTTCACGCCTGCACATGGCCCTCTTTATGGAGGCCTCCTCCCCTTCCTCCTGGTGTGTTTTTTCTAAAAGCATAGACGTCCCCAGACTCTGGTATGAGCATCTGGGCAGAACAGACCCAGCAGAAGGTCCCTGTGCTCAGCTGTGCTGGGCTCGGTGACCTTGCCCGTGTGTAGCTTGCTGAGGAGCGAGCGCATGCTCTGCTGCTAGCTCCATTTGAGCCTGACGCTCTCCTGGTCCTTGGGCTCCTTTTGGGCTCCCTATTTTAGGACTTCATGTCCCAGCCTGAGGTGACCTGGCTCTTTCATTGCCTGGAACTGCCCCAGAGCGACTCCATTTCACAGCCCTGACCTGGCTTCCTGGCATGCTGCTCAGCTGAGTGTGGTGGAGAGTGGGCCGGCTTTCCCCTTCAGAGTAATCTGTTTCCAGGCCAGAGCCCAGGCCCGTTTCTGACCCAAATCTCCACTATTGCAGAGCCTACGTGCTGTACCATCCCCTTGCTAGGCCAGAGCCCTCTCCCCTACAGCCTGTAGGCCGAGCTCGTTTCTCTGGGCCCTGGCCATTTCTCCTTCCTGCGCTGGGCAGACAGGCCGTGGGACGTCTGTGGTGCCCCCCTGGTGCCCAGTGTCACGCTGATGGGGTCTGTGCTGACTTGACTTTCTCTTTGCACTAACTCTCTTTTCTCTCTCTCTCTCTCTCTGTGCTGCCACTGACGTCTGTTTTCTGTAGAGCGCTCCCAGCAGGAGGCAGAGAAAAACCGTATTCTCACTAACGAACTGCGGGTCGTCCTTAATGAACTTAACAACTGAGCCTGCCTCAGCCCCTGCTCTGCTTATGTCCTGCAGCCTCTCTCATGGGGGTCTCAGCCCCACCCCTGCCCCAGGAGAACATTCCCTGCAGCCTGGAAGTCCTGCTGACGGGCTCGGGCCATGGGGGTCTCTGCCCTTTCCCTGCAGCTGGGTACTTGGCTCATGGACCGGGAATCCCCAGCCCTGGTCTGAAAGGCTGGAGAACCCTTGCCCAGGGTGGAGCCCCTGCCGTGTGCTGGGAAATCCTGCTGTGATCCCCAGAGCCCTCCATCCCCGCTGGGACGCTGCTGAGCCAGGCTAGGCGTGAGTGCAGTGTGCACAGGCCCTGCCCACTCCCTCCCTAGGGCATAGTGCTGGGGATGGCCAGCCTCCCACTGGCTACTACCAGGCACTTCCTAAGCCACCGGAATGCAGGCAAAGTCTCTCTGACTGCGGCTCTCGCAGCCCCAGCTTCTCTCAGCAGGTGCTTTAGGGAGCAGGTCACCCTCCTGGAAAGGCCTGCCCCAGCAAGGGCTCTGCTAGGCAGCAGGACAGACGCACTGGCAGGGGGAGCTCCCAGCTACTCCAATCCCAGCCCGTCTCCCAGCTGAGGGAGTCCGTGGTCATTCTGCCAGTCGCGTGGCAGGCAGGGCTGGCGGGGACAGAACAGAAGCACTGGCTGAGGGCAGGAATCCCTGTTACAGGTTCTGTACAGGATGGCCAGAACCACTCCTGCAGGTTGGTTAGTGCTGGTCTCTCTCCCCTCTGTGCTATCCTCTCTCTGCCGCCTCCTGAGCTGCTGCCTTGCTCCTGTTCTCCACGGATCGCCCCTCACTGCTGCGTTACAGAGCAGCTGGTCAGTACTAGCAGCTCTTCTTTCATCGGCCTGTGCTCTCGGAGAGTGACTGTGCAGGGCTCCCTGAGGATGGACTGGCTCTGCTGCAAGGCAGCAGGGTCCCATTGGAAGCACGTGGCTGTGGAATGGGGCCGTGCCATCTGACAGCACCATGCACGATAGCCGTGGGCGTGACACTGGGCTGGCCTAGGCTCCCTGAGCTAGCGGTGCTCGCCTGGCGGGGCCTTGGCTTGGTGCTGGGATACATGATGCTGCTACGTGGAAACGTTGTTCCCTAGCGACACTGAAAGGTCTGGGTCTGGGTCTGGTCCTGACTGACCTGTGTATGGGCAGGTGTGTGTCTGTGTATGGGCAGGACTGGCCGTGGAGGGGTGTGGGGTGTGGGGGGGAACAGGACTGGCTCTGGTTCTGTCTTGTTTTAGTCCTGTCTGGCTTGGTCTGTCTGACCTGAGTATGGGCAGGTGTGTGTGTGGGGGGTTGGGTTGGTCCTGTCTGTCTGATGTACGTACGTGTGTGTGCGTGGTCCTGTCTGGTTCATTCTGTCTGTCTGACCTGTATATGGGCGGGGGGAGGGGGTGTTTGGGCAGGAGTGGCTGTGTGTCAGGGGGCGGGCAGGGGAGGACTGGCTCTGTCTCTGTCTTGATTTGGTACTGTCTGGCTTGGTTGGTCTGTCTGACCTGAGTACGGACAGGTGTGTGTGTGTGTTTTTGGGGGAGGGGAGTTGATTGGTTCTGTCTGTCTGACGTGTGTGTGTGTATGTCTCTGGGTTTGGTCCTGTCTGGCTCATTCTGTCTGTCTGTGTGACCTGTATACAGGCATGTGTGTGACCTGTGTGTGTCTGGCTGGCTGTCCATCCGTCTGTCTGGATGCGTGTCTGGATGTCCTTTGTGTTTACAGAGAATCTGGCCAGTGCCAAGGAGGAGAACGTTGGCATCCACCAAGTCCTAGACCAGACCCTGCTGGAGCTCAACAACCTCTGAGCCCCATGAAGAGCCCCGCTCTGTCTGCCTGCTCTTGCACCAGAACCCTAGCGGCACCCTCTGGAAGTCACCAAGTGAACTGTGTCATGGCCAAATCCACACATCCATGAGAAGGGAAACCCTGCGGCCCATACCCTGGCCCAGGGCCATCTTGTCTGTGCACAGCCAGATCGGCTCTGTCCTGTCTTCATGTCCAATTATTAAAGCAAGTTTAACAAGATGAAGGGATTTGTCTGCTCCTTAGCAATGGGGAGTGCAGGGATGGGGAGAAGCAGCTGAGAGCCTCTGCCCAACCCGCTCATTTCAGTGGGGCTCTGGGCCTGACTGGGTAGAGACAGATTGCCAAATCTAGGCCACAGACCCCTCCAGTCTCTGGACTCGGGTACAACTCACCCACATCAATGTTTTACTGTCTTTGGGGTTTGGTCCCTGGTCTGTTTGTCATTACTGCCTGACCCTGCTCTCAGGGCCAGAACCCCCCCTGCACAGAGCCATCTCGCAAAAGCAGTGAGATTTTTCTCATCGCTCTGAAGAGACACCATTTCGGGTCCCTGATGGTTTCAGGAAATATATCTTGTTCTGGCTTTGTGGGGACATTGGACTAGAGTTGATCTCTCTCTCTCTCTCTCTCCTTTCCCCCCCCCCTCCCTCCGGGCTGCACAGTTGCTTCTTGCTGTGTTTGGAATGTGCTTTGTGCTGGCGCTGAATCTGGATTTGCCGAGAGGCTGCTGTAATGCTGCAGGTCTGTGCTTGCATGATCTTTCTGTGCAGGGGTCTGGAGCCAATGTGACACTTTAAAGGTTAAGCACAGTGTCCAGGGTGAATCGCTTCTGCCTGTTTACAGCGTGAGGGCATCTTGTCTGTGCCCGTCAGGGACAGCTCTCCCAGAGCTACTGGCTGCGGGCAATACAAACACTGCATGCTGGGATACTGCAATTCTTTCCTGCTTCAGGCTGGCAATTTACACTCCCCTCCTTGTTACAGTCACATGACCACATCCTTGTCTCCTGGACACTTGCAGCATATGCTGATCTGCTGCCTCGGTGGGAGCAGGGCTCCCCGCTTCACTAGCTTCCCCTCAGTTCAACACGCCTTAGCCCAAGCCACTGGGCCATGTTGCTAGTAAAACCAAACTGAAGTTTATTTAACAAAGCTTGAGGTAAAGATTCAAATAAAAGCAAGTAAGAGGCTGTGGAAACAAGGTTACAGGAAAAAGAAAAGCGAGGTTCAAACTGTAGCATGTACTTACTAACAAGTGTCTTTCCTGTTTAAGAGGGTATCTGTAACCCGCTGGTCATCCATACAGCACTTGCCCTGCCCGGAGAGCTGGGAGCCACTTGCCATGAGACGTGCGTTGGCCTCTGTAATGGATAACGCCTTGTGCCCTTACTCAGACAGCCCCAGCCTGTTCATCATCCAGGCATTCACTCCCTTCAGTGCAGCCCTGCGGGCCCCTGCTCAGAATCTGTTCTTGGATTCTTCTGTCTTTGTCGCTGCTCAGCCCTGTTAGGGCCAGACTGGAGACCCGGGCCCGGGGGCAAGCTGCTGATTCACCTCACTCTGGGTCGAGTTAGCTGAGACACAACCTGCCTCAGGTCATTTGGAACATCAGATCCTACATTTTACACAGCACTTAAAATATTTCCCATGCAACTGTCTCACGATACCCATGATAAAAGTGCGTAGCTTTTGGCAGAGACCACACATTACCCTCCCTCCCACACACACCTTCGGTCAAGTATTGCAAAGCTGGGCAAGACAAAGTGAGTGAGGGAGTATCTTTTATTGGACCACTTCTGGTGCTGAGAGAGAGAGAGGCTTTCACACACAGAGCACTTCTTCAGGTCTGGGAAACGCGCAGGGTATCTCAGCTAAATATAAGGTGGAAGAAATTGTTCAGCATAAGCAGTTAACATATTTGAGGGGCCATTCAAGGTGAAGTGGCCCATTAACACCCCTCCAGAGGCAGAGGACTGAGCAGCCAGCTATAGAATTATTGCTTTGTGACACGTTCACCCACAGGTTGTAGTAGAAAGAGCCTGAGGCAACGTGTAACGGGCCAGGTAAGAGGCCTGAGGCCTAGCATAACAGGACAGAGGCCTGGGCTAAAGTAACAGTCAAGTCTGTCATAAAGCAAAGTTAGCAGAAGTCCGGCTGTGAATGCTGGCAGGCTCACAGGCACAGACAAGCACAGAGCTGGTGTAACACACACACACACTCTGAAGACGTACTAGGCACAAACACATTCCAGAAAGGTGCCAGGACATCCTAGTACCCCAGAGATAACAAGGGATCCCTGACTTGTACTGGGTAGAAATGTCTGGGTAATGTGATGAATAGAGATGTTTTGACTGAACCAGCCAGGACAAGGTAATGGGTGGTATCTTACCACGTCAAAAGGTGGTACCCAGCCAAGTGGTGGGAGCTACTCTTCAGAAGGGGCAATACACAACTTGTTTGTATCACTACATCAAAAGGTCTCAGAGAAGCATTGTCGTCTGGCTGAGTGGGGAATAGAAAGTCCTGCTGCTTACTGAGCTGGTCCGGTGTCGAGCACACACTATTAAGGGTATGTGTAGCACATATTAGGCACTGTCTGCTGTGCTCGTTTGACAATAAACCTGGCTGGGTGCCTTGGCTGCTGAAAGGCTCTGTGGGCTTATCGAATGATCCGATCATGAAGTGGTGTCTTGGTACCTGCACAGAGCTGGGACAGCGCACGCACTAGGAGAACATACACACTGACACCACAGGTGTTGCTGTTTTGTCTTATTTCCCTGTGCGCATTCATGCGAGAGCATGGTGAGTGTCTGGTTTCACATACACAGCTGTTAGTGGGGCATGCACTGGATGAGGGACACGTTCTGATAGGCGTGCGTAGGATCCATGGATCTTGGAAGGTGTGTTGGGGGAAGGGGTGTTGATCATTGCAGCGGTGGAGCTCTGTCTGCAGGTTTTGCACCTGCTGTTCTGGCACATTCTGGTGCCACGAGTGGGTGCGTCCTGGTCTGCGCTTGCTTCTGATGATGAGGTTGTGGGGGCAATCTGAAGGCCAGAAGAGAGGGTTCAGGAAAGTTTTCTTTCAGGCTGGGGTCCCCCTCAAATATGGGGTGATTTCCCATGTGGGGTGGGAGGTGACAACTAGGAGTGTGCAGGAGGTGAGGGATTAATTTCTGTTTTGAAGCAGGTTCTCTTGAGGGCTGTGGGTGTCCTGTTCCATGATGAGATCCATTTCTCTGGGGGCGCTTCCTTGTCTGGGTTGTGTGTGTCCCAGATGTTCTCCTTGGAGCATGTGCTGTGGGAGCTGAGTAAGAAGCCGGTCAGATGTAGATATATGACGCCAGTGTCACAGCCGATTGGCTCATTGCTGATTTTGATATGTTCTGCCCAGTGACTTGGATCCTGGCACTGTGCTGGTCAGAGCTAGCCCAATTATTAGAACCAGGGTCAGTTCCCTCCTCTCTGCCCAAACCTGGGGCTCCCACATCCAACCACTGGGCTAAAAGCTAGACCACCATCACCTCCTCCTGTCGGATTGTGTGGAGTCCCTGCCCAGCTCCTTAGCACAAAAAACACCGCAGGCATCTAAGTGGCCTCCTGCAGGAGACGGGTTCGTGGCTGTGGATTGCCGCGGAGACAGGAGCATCCCTGCAGCCCCGACCACGACTCCAAACTCCCAGAGACATGGGGAACAACTGATCACCATCCTCTTTAGAAACAGCCCTGAAGCCCTAACATACCTGAAGACTGTTGTCATGGCTGGAGGTTGGGGCTGCCCTTCCTCCTTGCTGCTAATGGCTGCCTCCCCGTTCCTGCTCCCCCAGCCCACACCCACTCTCTCTCTCTCTCTCTCTCTCTCTCTCTCTCCAATTTATTTTTAACCAGACCCTCTTTATTTTTCTCCTTCTTTGTCTCCAGTTGGGCTTAGGTCCTTGTGCTCTCCATGGTCAGGTTCCACTTCTATAAATCACGGGCACATTGATACCTTGGCCTGCAGTCGCGAGGTTAGAATTCCTGCCAGGCCAGGGGCTGCCCTGCCCTTCACGTACAGTAACCAACACATCAGACACCCCCTTTCATCCCAGACCCCAGCGCCACCCATGTCCACCCAGCGCCACCTACTGACAACCACCTCACCAGCAACACTAACCCACCACCCTCCATGGCACACAAACCCAGCCACAAGCTAGATAAGGGCTGACAGGCAGAGACTCCAGCTGTCTGGTGCTCCCTGGCCTGACGCCTCCTGTGTCATTTAAACCAGTGAAAGCAGGTGCACAGCACTGGCCAGTCAGAATGGGAGAATTTCAAGCTGCCGGGCAGGGGAAGTCAGGCTTTCAAAGGGGGGTGCTGTTCAGCCGGCTTCTGCCCAGGACAGAGCTCCGCAGCAATGAATGGGGATTGCCTCCAGCACCAGCAAAAGGCCTTTTTATTCCTACAGGATGTTGCTATGGAAATTCCAGACTCTGCGCCCATTTTCTGGGGAGACACTCTGGGCAACTGGAGCCAGCAGGGTCAGGAAGTCATAGGGGCCAACATGGATCCCAGCTGCCAGGGAGGGCTTATCTCCAGTCTGTTCGGAGTTTGCTCCCATCTGTGTGACTCAAAGACCAGACTAAGTGGGGAAGGAAACCGCCCCGTATCAAAGACCCCATACACCTGTTCAGTCAAGCTCTCAGAACTGTCCCAGCCTGCTTTCAGGCCCTCCACAGAGCCCTCCAGCAAACCCAGGAACCATGCAACCCCCTGAGGGGAAGTAAGGAACCTAAGGAACAGTTATAACCAAGAGTCTCCTGTCAGGGGCAAGAGCCTGCATGCCCTTGTCTCTCTCAGCTTAGAAGGGAGGGATAGGCTACAGAAGGACCTAAACTAATTGGAGGACTGGGCCAAAAGAAATCTGATGGGCAATGCGGTAGATCTAATTTACCTCGACTTCAGTAAGGCGTTT
>ML675675.1:310912-366423 GCA_007922155.1 Mesoclemmys tuberculata | reverse complement strand
CAGCTCCCCTCCCCCGCCATGGGGCTGGGACACCCGCCGTGAGACCATGGCCACAGCTCCCTTCCCCAGCCATGGGGCTGGGTCACCCACCGTGAGACCCACAACCACAGCTCCCCTCCTTAGCCATGGGGCTGGGGCCGACCCCACCGTGAGACCACAGCCACAGCTCCCCCCCTCCAGCCATGGGGCTGGGACCGACCCCACCGTGAGACCCACAACCACAGCTCCCCTCCTTAGCCATGGGGCTGGGACACCCACCGTGAGACCCACAACCACAGCTCCCCTCCTTAGCCATGGGGGCTGGGACCGACCCCACCGTGAGACCCACAACCACAGCTCCCCTCCTTAGCCATGGGGCTGGGACCGACCCCACCGTGAGACCCACAGCCACAGCTCCCCTCCCCAGTCATGGGGCTGGGACCGACCCCACCGTGAGACCCACAACCACAGCTCCCCTCCGTAGCCATGGGGCTGGGACACCCACCGTGAGACCCACAACCACAGCTCTCCTCCGTAGCCATGGGGCTGGGACCGACCCCACCATGAGACCCACAACCACAGCTCCCCCCCCCAGCTATGGGGCTGGGACCGACCCCACCGTGAGACCCACAACCACATCTCCCTCCCCAGCCATGGGGCTGGGACTGACCCCACCACCACAGCTCCCCTCCCTAGCCATGTGGCTGGGACCAACCCACTGTCAGACCCACAACCACAGCTCCCCTCCTTAGCCATGGGGCTGGGACTGACCCCACCATGAGACCCATAACCACGGCTTCCCTCCTTAGCCATGGGGGCTGGGACTGACCCCACCGTGAGACCCATAACCACAGCTCCTCTGCCATAGCCATGGGGCATGGAACCAAATCCTCCATGAGCCCCATAACCACAGCTCCTCTCTAATAGCCATGGGGCTTGGGACCAAATCCTCCGTAAGCCCCATAACCACAGAGCCTTCCCATAGCCACTGGGTGTGGGGCCAACCTCCAATTGAACCCTATAGCCAGACTTCCTCTCTACAGCAATGGTGCCTGGGACTGATCCTGTCCAGTAAGCCCTATAACCATAGCCATGGGGCCTGAGACCAACCCCTATATAAGCCCCATAACCATAGCCCCTCTCTGGTATCTCTGGGGTTTTAGACCAAATCCTCCTTGAGCTCCAAGAGCCTTGCAATAGCCATGGGATTTGGGAACAACCCCCCCAGTTAGCCCCATAACCACAGCACCTCTCCCATATCTATGGGGCCTGGGACCAACCCCTACAGTGAGTCCCATAACCACAGCCCCTCCCCCATATGTATGGGGCTTGGGATCAAATATTCTGAGAATCCCATAACCACAGAGCCTTCCCATAGCCATGGAGAGTGGGACCAACTCCCCCCCCCTCCCCACATTGAGTCCCATAGCCAGAGTTTCTCTCTACAGCAATGGGGTCTGGAACTGATCCCTCCCACTTAGCCCCATGTCCACAGCTCCTCTCCCATAGCCTTGGAGCCTGGGACCAACCCCCACAGTGAGCCCCATGTCCACAGCCCCTCTCCCATAGCTATGGGGTTTGGGGCCAAATCCTCTGTGCACCCCATAACCACAGAGTGTTCCCATAGCCATTGGGTGTGGGACCAATCCCCGATTGAGCCCTATAGCCAGAACTCCTCTCTATAGGCATGGGGACTGGGACTGATCCTGCCCAGTGAGCCCCATAACCACAGCTCCTCTCCCATAGATATGGGGACTGGGACCAACCCCCACAGTGAGCCCCATAACCACCATTCCTCTCCCATACTCATGGGGCCTGGGACAGACCTCCCAGTGCACCCCATAACCACTGCTCCTCTTCCATAGCCATACGGTCTGGGACTGATCCCTCCCCCAGTGAGTCCCATAACTGCAGTTCCTCTCCCATACCCATAGGACCTGGGATTGATCCCTCCCAGTAAGCCCCATAACCACAGCTCCTCTCCCACAGCCATGGGGCCTGGGACCAAAATCTCTGTGAGTCCCATAACCACAGCTTCTCTCCCATTGCCATGGGGCCTGGTACTGACCCCCTCCACTGAGCCCCATAACCACAGCCCCTCTCCCAATGCCATTGGGTCTGGGACCAAATCCTCCATGAGTCCCATAACCGCAGAGCCTTCCCATAGCCATGGTGTGTGGGACTAAGCCCCCTTCCATCCTCTGTTGAGCCTCCATAGCCACAGCTCCTTTCTCTAGTCATGGGGCATGGGACTGACCCCTCTCAGCCCTATAACCACAGCTCCTCTCCTATAGCCATGGGGCCTGTGACTGACCCTCCATGAGCTCCAGAACCACAGTGCCTCTCTAAGAGCAACAGGGCCTTGGACCAACCCCTCCGTGAGCTCCAGTACCCCTCTCCAGCAATGGGGCCTGAGAAACGACCGAGCGACGAGCCCCATAATCAGAGCGCTCCTCTCACAGCAATGGGGCCTAAGAACTGATTCCTCCATGAGCCCCGTAACCACAGCACCTGTGACTCATCCAGCCCCTTCACTAGGAGGGTGTTGAAGCACTGGAATGGGTTACCTAGGGAGGGGGGTGGAATCTCCAACTTTAGACGTTTTTAAATTGCGGCTTGACAAAACCCTGGCTGCGATAATTGAGTTGAGGTTAGTCCTGCTTTGGGCAGGGGGTTGGACTAGATACCTCTGAGGTCCCTTCCAACTCTAATATTCTATGATTCTATGATTGTAAGTACAACCCCCACCCTTTCTGTGATAGCAAGGGCTCACCCCAGATGAACTTCCCCTCTATGGGAGTTTCAGGAGTAAGGCAGACACATTGCACTGGTGACAGGCAGTAAGGCCAATAAAAAGGAGTGTAAGTATCTCGAGGACAAAAGGAACTCAACAATGATAATGGTCCACAACTAGCTGGACTGGGTAGAACTGTCAGTGATAACACAGAAAAGGCAGAGGTGTTGGGTAAATATTTCTGTTCTGTGTTTGTGAAGTAAACGGAAGATGTGTTCATATTTATTATATGATGATGAAATACATTCCTCTCCAACAGCAACCCAGGAGTTTGTTAAGCAACAGCTACTAATGTTAGATATGTTTAAATCAGCAGGTCCAGATAACTCGCATCCAACAATATTAAAGGAGCTGGCTGAGGAAATCACTTGACTATTAATGTTGATTGTTAATAAGTCTTGGAGCACTGGGAAAGCTCCACAGGACTGGAAGAAAGCTAATGTTGTGTCAGAATTTCAAAAGGGTAAACGGGATGACCCAGGTTACTTTACCCCTGTTATCCTGACATCAGTGCTGAGCAGAATAATGGATGGCTGATGTAGGACTTTTTTAATAAATAATTAAAGCAATGTAATACAAGTAATGCCAACCACCAGATATTTATGAGAACAGGTCTCATCAAACTAACATACAGGTTTTTTTTATTTGATTGATATAGCTTGTAGTGATATTTAGACATCTGTAAGGTATTTGACTTGATACTGCAGGACATCTTAATTAATAAATGAGCATGATATAAAAATCAACATTGCATACATCAAATGGATTACAAACTGATTAAATTATAGGTCTCAAAAAGTAAATATAAATGGGGAATCTGCATCAGCGTGGCTGTGTTTCTAAGGCCCGGTCTACACTTACCTTTGCGATTCGGTGGCAGGCAACGGGAGATATGCAAGTGACGAAAATCACTTGCGTATCTCCCGTCAACTTTGCAGCGTCTCCTCTGCGCGGCGTCCATACTGCACTGCGTCGAAGGGAACAGCACTCCCCTCGACGCAGCGCTACTCCACTTACCGGGTGGTTTTCCTATGTCGCTTGCTGGATCGACTGAGCGCGTCTACACAGACCGCTCAGTCGATCCAGAGCAATCGATCTGACAGTGGCAAATTTGCAGCTGTCAGTGTGGACCCAGCCTAACAGAGGTCTGCAGGTATCAGTTTTTGGCCTTACACGATTTAGCATTTTTATTAGTGATTTGGAGAAAAAACCCAAAATTTGTACTGAGAATGTTTGCAAACGACAAAGACTGAGGACACGGTAAATAATGAAGATGACAGGTTGCTGATAATACAGATTGATCTGGATTACTTAGCAAGTGGGACACAGGCAGCAACCAGTATGCATTTTAATACATCCAACTGCAAGGGCATACATATAGGAACAAAGTATGTGGGCTATACTTACAGGTGGGGGGACTTCATACAGGGAAGCAGGGACTCTGGAAAAGATTTGGGGCTGGGAGGGAGGTAAACAGCTGAACAGGAGCATGTAGCATGACATTGTGGCCAAAAAGGCGAATGTAATCTTTGGACGTATAAAGAGGGGAATACGAATAGGAGTAGAGAGGTTGTATCACATCTGTATTTCACATTGGTTTGACCACTGCTGTAATACTGCATCCAAGTTCTGGTGTCCACATTTCAAGAAGGATGTTGATAAATTGGAGAGACCATTGAGAGAAGAGCCACGAGAATGATTAAAGCACGGAAAAACATGCCTTATAGTGAGATTCTTAAGGAGCTCAATCTATTTAACTTCTCAAAGAGATTAAGGGGTGATGATTACAATCTATATGGACATCGAGCAGAGAAAGGTATGTATAAGGTCTGGAAGTTGAAGGTAGATTAATTCAAACTAAAAATAAGGTGCACATTTTAAATGGTGAGACTAATTAACTAATGGAAAATGGAACAATTTACCAAGGGCTGTGGTGGATCCTCCATCACTGGAGCTTTTTAAATTGAGATGGGATGTTTTCCTAAAAATATGCTCAAATTGGATTTGAAGTAGGTTTTAATACAGGGAGGTTCTATGACCTGTGTTATGCAGGAGGTCGGACTAGATCACAGTGGTCCCTTCAAGTCTTAAAATCTATGAATTTTCCTCACTAACCACGGGCCATTAGTCTGCTTTCGCAACAGGGCATTGGGGCTGTTACTTTGACTCACAGACATGAATGGATTTAATTTCACATGCTTGGGAGGCAGGCCATGTTACTAGCCTCCTTGTACAGATGGGAAAACAGGCCCAGGACTTGCCCAAGGTCACAGAGTGCATCAGTGACAGTGCACCAAACAGCTGCTCCCAGAAATAGAAGGGGCAGGACCAGCCAAGTCTGGCTGAGATGCTGCGTGTTTCCCCTCACTCAGCCCATCCCCGGGCAGGGAATGGGAGCTGCCTCCCCAGCCAGGCTCTCAGGCAGGCAGCTGCGGTGCTGCAGAGCAGTGTCCAGGAGGGGCTGGCTTCCACCGGAGTTGGAAGCAGCTCCCTGCCCAGGCCCAGCTGCCAGGGAGAGAACCAAACATGCTGGGGGGGGGGTTGCAGTGGGCAAAGGACGGAGCCTCCCTCCTCCCCCCACAGGTAACATGGGGCAGGGAGAGCACAGTGGTCACAGGCTGGCTGCAGGGCAGGGGAAGAGGGTTGGCTGTGCAAAGGAGCCATGTCCTCCCCCCCCAGCCTCACCCCACCGCTCCTCCGAGGCCCACACGCTCCCCCTCTGCCAACATCCAGCAAAAACAAAAGTCAGCAGCTGTGAGTTAACATACAGGCCTGAGGCAGCTTGCTCTGCTGCTTTGCGTGTCCTTAAGGCAATGGGCTCTTTCAGCCTTTGGGCACCCCTGTGTTGTGGCTGTGTCTTCAGCCTGGCACACTGCCCCAAGGGTGCCTGCTAAGTAGGGCACAGGCTCGGCTGGATCAGTGTGTTCCTTGGGAGACTGGCCCCAATCTGCAGCCCTGTTACGGGGCTGAGCTCATGGTCATTTGCCACCAGAACTAGGGAAGAACTGCTTATCGCTAGCTTGTGCCATGGGGACCCCCAGGGAGCAGCTGCCAGCACTGAGGAAAGGTGGCAGCACAGCTCAGTTGCCCTGGCAGCCCCTCTTAGCTGCAAGTGGAGGAAGGGAGAGGCGTACTCCTCCCAGGACAACCTCAGCTGGACAGTCCAGCTGGTGCCGGTGCAGAGTGCAGCAGCCCAGGCCTATCCACAAACTGCTCAGCAAAGTCCTTGGCGAGTGTCCCACCTCCTTGGTCGGGCAGTGGAGGATGGTCTTCCCCAGAGCGGACCTGCTGCCTCTTTCCAGAGCTGACAGTGAGCACAGGTTATCCAGCATCACCCTCTCTAGAATCAGGCATCTTTGGGCAACTCGGGTTCTTGTGTAGCTCTGACAGGCTGGTGGACTGCCTGGCTATAGCCGGGCATGGGCCACAGCAACAGACATGCACCAACAAGGCCAGTAAAGGCAATTCTGGACTTGCTGAGTGAATCACTCTCGGTCCATGTGCCCTAGCCTTGGTAGCACCTGTAACTCTGGGCTGAACTGAGTGTCACTTATGTTGTGGGGGCTCGTGGCGCAAGGGGCCCAATCCCCACACTACAAGTGTGTGTCCCAATCAAGAGGTAAGAGACCCGACCACTATTTTTTGGTTAACCACTGTTTATGTAACTTTTATTAAAGTATATAGGGTTATAAAAAAGAAAAATAGATTAAATGAAAGATTAATATATATATATTATATATATATATTTTTTTTTCTAATAAGGTCTAACAATATTGTATATATATAAAAAAAGTATCAAATTTAATGATAGCAGCTTGTGATTACATACATCTAAAAAACTCTATACTGCTAAACAAATTGCTAAAATTCCTATAACCACAATTAAAAAAGCTGTGGGCCCTATTAAATCCCACATATGCCAACCCCCCATACAACCCCATACATAGTTTGTGTTCTCAAAACTATTTCCCTAAGGCATTTAAAAATCCTCCAAGTACAAATTAACTGTCCAATAAACAGGAAATAAAGCACTAGCACCACTACAACCCCAATCCCAATGCCTAGCCCTGAGGTAAAACCTCGGTGCCAGTCCTGGTTGGTGCAGTTTAGTAGGGCAGGGCTCACAGAAGACAGAGAAAGAGCACAATCCATGGGCGAAAAGAATTATTCTAGTTTAACACACTCTCTCTCTCATATCAGTGGGTTAGTAAAATTAGAGCAGTGATAATACATACACACACAACCCCCCCCAAAAGACGTTCCCCAATTTAAATCCCAAATTTGACCAGATTATATTTACCGCAGGTGGATGTTATCTCCGGAGTGACAGACAGCAGACCTGTTTCCTTGAGATAGAGGATAAAGTGTGAGTGAACAGCCTTGTGTTAAAACGGCTGTGACCAAACTTGCAGCTTACCAAGCCTGCCTTTGGTCTTGAAAATCAGCAGCCCACCGATCTGGTGTCAATCAATTGTGTGCTTCTCAAAAACCTTGCACTTGACTAGCCGGTGTTCAAATGGCTCATCTGAACTTACAGTCCACCATGGCTGTAAGCAGTCATAAAAATCAGAGCCCACCATAACGAGTTGCAATGGTTGAACACCCCCTCTCACCACCTTTGAACATGCCAAGGCGTGTGGCCCTGCAATCCGGGGTGACCAGGTGAACAAAGAGAATCAGTAAAAGAAAAAGAAAAAGATATGCAAAAAGAGAAAAAAGAAAAACTACAAGCTCCCTTGGTGATCAGGCAAGGGGTCTAACACTCTTCCTTTTGATGCCTGGGGTTGGCCAGGTACCCTGGACGACATGACAGGCTGCTAACCTATCGCCTCACTGATGCGTCACTAAGTCACTATGAGCTGAACTATTAGGGAGCCTGGGAAACCTTGCCTGACAACTGACAAAACTGAGTCAGTCGGCACCAGCGGTGAGCAGGAGCCCAGCGCAGTCAGCGCCAGCCAGGTGTGGTCAGCGGTCGTGGACTCAGTGAGGTCCAGAGCTGGTAGAAGACAACAGCAGAGGGGCCTGGTCAAGTCAGTGTCAGACCGGAGCCTGCAGAGCGGACGGATAGAGCCATAACTGAGAGATGGACACTGCAACTTCGACAGTCAGTATGGGGAAAAGAAGGAAGGGAGAGGCCAAGGACATGCCTTTGTACTCTGGGATGGGTTTGGCTCACTGAGTTCATGAATTCTGTTTGCACTGTGCCCCGAACCAGTGCTGTGTTACTTCTCTTCTGCTATTAAAAGGTTTACTTTCTACACTCACTTTCTGTGCTTGCGAGAGGGGAAGTATTGCCCTTGGAGTGCCCAGGGGGTAGGGTGTGATTTCCCAGGTAACTGGGTGGGGGCTCGAGCCAGTTTGGTGTTTTACTATTGACAGGGACCCCTAGATACAGAACCTGGCCCTGGCTGCTGCCGACTCTATCTGGCAGAAGGGTTACACTGAGTAGAGGGGAATAATCACTTCCTGCGATCAGCTGGCAATGCTCTTACTAATGCAGCCCAATATGCCATTAGCCTTCTTGGCAACTGGGGCACACTGCTGACTCATATCCAGCTTCTCATCCACTGTAACGCCCAGATCCTTTTCTGCAGAACTGCTTATCACCTTTAAACCAGGGCTGGTTTAAACCAGTTTGGGACACTGGTAGTAGGTTTCTTACAAAACCGTTATTGTCTGCAGTTCCTGACTCTGGAAGATAACACCACCTAATTATTTCTCTTTTCTAATTTGAGGCTTAACAAGCTGCATTCCATCCCAGGCTGGAGTTTGGCCATAGCAAGAAACAAGTGGAAAAATCCACCTCTAACAACTTAGAATATCCATCTGCTCATCCTCCTTCTAACTTCTCAACTGGGATACAGCGGGCATGCCTTCAGCTCCTCTCAGGGGCTGGCTTCATTACAGGAGACCTCCCACACCAGGAGATGAGCATGGCAACTGCTATCCTACATCCTATGCAGAGGTCACATGGCCCAGGCTTTTCTCCTCTGTACAGAAAAGGCTGCTTCACTGATTTCACCGTCAGGCTAGCAAGGCCTCTCCAGGGCAGCTATCACATCAGAGGAGAGCTCTGTGAGCCCGCCAGTTCTGTGCCCTCCCTGTGTGATTCACTGGACCTCAAAATAGCACCCTGTAATCCCCATATTCACCAATTTTATATGGTTGTGCTATTTCATACAGAGCATGCTAGGTAAGATACCATATGAAAGGTCATGATCTGCTGAAACTCATCGGGGTGTATGAAGTTACGAGATTTTTCTATATGGTTGTTATTGAACTATGTTGTGAGTTTGTAGTTAAACCAGTGGGGACTGCATTGAGAGGGCTATTATTGTACTTATCCATTATTTAGAAGGTCAGGGGGTAATTTTCAAATTATTTAAATTTGATTAAGTTGGGGAAAGAATTGATTAAAGGCAGAAGTCCTTAGTTTATTACTAATTATTTTAATGTTGAGAGAAGTGTAAAAACATAATTAGGAAGGCCAAAAAAGAATTGAAAGAACAGCTAGCCAAAGACTCAAAAAGTAACAGCACAATTTTTTTTTTAAGTACATCAGAAGCAGGAAGCTGCTAAACAACCAGTGGGGCCATTGGATGATCAAATGCTAAAGAAGCAGTCAAGGAAAATAAGGCTATTGCAGAGAAACTAAATGGACTTTGCATCAGCCTTCATGACTAAGGATGTGAGGTTGATTCCCACAACTCAGCAATTCTTTGTAGGTCACAAATATGAGAAACTGTCCCAGATTGATGTGTCATTAAAGGAGGTTTTGGAACAAATTCATAAATTAAACAGTAATAAGTCACCAGGTCCAGATGGTATCCACCCAAGTGTTCTGAAGAAACTCAAATGTGAAATTACAGAACTATTAATTATGGTATGTAACCTATAAATTAAATCAGCCTCTGTACCAGATGACTGGAGGATAGCTAATTATTTTTTAAAAGGGCTCCAGAAGTGATCCCAGCAATTACAAGCCAGTAAGCCTAACTTCAGTTCCAGGCAAATTGGTTGAAACTATAATAAAGAACAGCATTATCAGACACATAGACGAACAGGATTTGTTGTGGAGGAGTCAACATGGTTTTTGTAAAGGGAAATCATGGCTCATCAATCTACTAGAATTCTTTGAGGGGGTCAACAAGCATGTGGACAAGGGTGCTCTAGTGGATATAGTGTCCTTAGATTATCAGAAAGTCTTTGACTAGGTCCCTCATCAAACGCTCTTAAGCAAAGTAAGCTGCCGTGGGATAAGAGGGAAGATCCTGTTCTGGATCAGTAACTGGTTAAAAGATAGGAAACAAAGGGTAGAAATAAATGGTCAGTTTTCAGACTAGAGAGAGGTAAATAGTAGTGTCCCCCCAGGGGTCTGTACTGGGACCAGTGCTGTTCAATATATTCATAAATGATCAGGAAAAAGGGGTAAACACAGAGGTGGCAAAATTTGCAGCTGATACAAAACTACTCAAGATAGTTAAGTTCAAAGCAGACTGCAAAAAGAGTTACAAAGGGATCTCACAAAACTGGGTGACTGGGCAATAAAAGGGCAGGTGAAATTCAATGTTGATAAATGCAAAGTAATGTGCATTGGAAAACATAATCCCAACTATGCATATAAAATGATGGTGTCTAAATTAGCTGTTGCCACTCAGGAAAGAGACTTTGGAATCATTGTGTATAGTTCTCGGAAAATATCCATTCAATGTGCAGCGGCAGTCAGAAAAGCTAACAGAATGTTAGGAATCATTAGGAAAGGGATAGATAAGAAGACAGAAAATACTGTATTGCCTCTTTATAAATCCATGGTACAACCCCATTTTGAATACTGTGTGCAGATTTGGTCACCCCATCTCAAAAAAGATATGTTGAAATTAGAAAAGGTACAGAAAAGGGCAACAAAAATGATTAGGGGTATGGAAAGCTTCCATATGAGAGATTAGTAAGACTGGGATTTTTCAGCTTGGAAAAGACAAGTAAGGGGAGATATGCTAGAGGTTTTTAGAATCATGACTGGTGTGGAGAAAGTAAATAAGGAAGTGTTATTTGCTCCTTCTCATAATACAAGAACTAGGGGTCACCAAATGAAATTAATAGGCAGCTGGTTTAAAACAAACAAAAGGAAGTATTTCTTCACATAATGCACAGTCAACCTATGGAACTCCTTGCCAGATGATGTTTTGAAGGCCAAGACTATAACAGGGTTCAAAAAAGAACTAGCTACATTCATGGAGGATAGGTCCATCAATAGCTATTAGCCAGATGCAGAGATTGCTTTTTGCCAGAAGCTAGGAATGGGCAACAGGATGGATAACTTGATGATGACTTGTTCTGTTCATTCCCTCTGAAGCAACCAGCATTGGCCACTGTCAGAAGACAGGATACTGAGCTAGGTCTTGGTCTGACCCAGTATGGTCATTCTTATGTTCTAGTAGAAATGCCTTTCTTGCTCTCTCTCTCGGGTATTATTAGACTTTTCTTTACAAACACACAGTGAGGTGTCTTGTTTGTGTGAAGTTTTGTCCTCCAGCTATTTGCTACTCTAGCTCTGTCTTATAAAGCTCTATAAATGAGAAAGTTCTCTGTTTTCACCATTGCCAAAGTCAAACACAGTCCAAGGGATTTTTTCTTACATTTTAAAATAAAGAAATAGAATTGATCTCCAGGCAGAGACCAATCATGAAAAAGCTAGGCCAGGAGTCACTGTTTTGGAAATGCAAACATGTGGATGTCCAGTTGTAACAGAAAACATGTTGTTCTCCTAACAATGGCAGATGCAACCAGGCACCTTGTAAAAACAGCAACTGACAGAATTCAAGGGTCCTGAAGAGAAGTTCCATGGGACATATATGAATTAACTACTAACACCCAACCAAAATATGACTTAATAGATATCACAGAGAGCTGGTGGGATAAAATTGCAGGACTGAAATATTGGTATTAATGGGTGTAGCCTGCTAAGGAAGGACAGGCAGGGAAAAAGGGAGGAAGGGATTCATCATATATAAAAAATGTATACCCTTGCTCTGAGATCAAGAAAGAGGTGATGTATTCCTCCTGAAAGTCCTTGGGTGAAGATAAAAGGGAAAAAGAACAGAGCTGATGTCATGGTAGGAATCTACTATAGACTACTCTATCAGGAAGAGGAGGCAGACAGGGCATTTTGAGACCAAATAGCATAAGTATACAAACCACAGGACCTAGTGGTAATAGGGGATTTTACCAAGATATGTCAGAAAAATCATACGTAGATTGCAGAGTTGTAGTCATGTAAGTCACAGGATATCAGAGACACAAGGTGGGTGAGGAAATATCTTTTATTGGACCAACTTCTGTTGGTGAGAGAGACAAGCCTTTGAGCTACACAGAGCTCTGCTTCAGGGAAAATAATATGGCTGGACACAGACTGTCCAACAAAGTTCTTGAAATGTGTTGAGGACAATTTTTTGTTTCTCAGGGTGGAAGAACTAGGGGGCATGTGATGGAGTGGGAATTTTCTGTAATGTTTTGTATGAATATCATGGGTTCCTCAATTTCCCCTGCATGCTGCATTGTTAACTAGGTGGCATGCAAAGATTGTTTGCTCTGCCGAGACCCAGAGATACAGGTATGATTGAAACTTAACTGTCTGGGGCCTGGGCTCCATGTTGATGAGAGTCCAAAAAGGCAATGGCTACTCTAATTGCCTCTACTTTTTGTAACTAGTAGCAGCTAAGAAGCATGGATGGCCCACCTCTCCACAGGAAGCCAGCTGTGTTTGTCTGGGAACAACAACAAAGTGCTGAGGAGGGGCCAGGTGGAGTGGGGTTGTTAACTGTGGGTTGTTGGAAGCTGGAGAGTCTCCTGAATTGGAACAAAAGAGGAGGGTCTGAGGGCTCTGGGCTGCCAAAGATGGCCCAGGCTGTAACTTTCTGGTCTCAGTGCTAACCCAGGACTATCTACGCTGGTCCCAGACATCTAATAAACCCACCTGCTTTTACCATGCTGGCTGAGAGTCCCTGCAGATGCTGAAGGTTGGGGTACATTTCTCCCTTTGGGGGTACAGGTCTCTGTCAGGGGTCTGACTTGGATGGACTTCCTGAAGGTTGGGCAGATACAGTGCCCATCTTCAGAAAAGGGAAGAAAGAGGATTCAGGGAACTACAGACCGGTCAGCCTCACCTCAGCCATGGAAAGATCATGGAGCAGGTCCTCAATGAATCCATTTTGAGGCACTTGGAGGAGAGGAAGGTGATCAGGAACAGTCAGCATAAATTCACCAAAGGCAAACCATGCCTGACCAACCTGATTGCCTTCTATTATGAGATGACTGGTTCTGTGGAAGTGGGGAAAGCAGGGGACGTGATATACCTTTACTTTAGCAAAGCTTTAGATATGGTCTCCCACAGTGATTTTTTCAGCAAGTTAAAGTAGTATGGGTTGGATGAATGGACTATAAAAGGGATAGAAAGCTGGCTAGATCATAGGGCTCAATGGGTAGTGATCAATGGCTCCATGTCTAGGTGGCAGCCGGTCACAAGTGGAGTGCCCCAGGGGTCAGTCCTGGAGCTGGTTTTGTTCAACATCTTCATTAATGATCTGGAGAATGGAGTATTGCACCCTCAGCAAGTTTGCAGATGACACTGAGCTGGGAGGGGCAGTATAGGGACTCTGGAGGGTAGGGATAGGATACAAAGTGACCTAGACAAATCGGAGGACTGGGCCAAAAGAAATCTGATGAGGTTCAACAAGGACAAGTGTGGAGTCCTGCACTTAGGGACGGAAGAATCCCATGCACTGCTACAGACGGGGGACCGATGAACTAGGCAGCAGTTCTGCAGAAAAGGACCAGGGCACTACAGTGGACAAGAAGCTGGATCTTAGTCAGTGTGCCTTTATTGCCAAGAAAGCTAACAACATGTTGCTCTGCATTAGTAGGAGCATTGCCAGCAGATCGAAGGAAGTGATTATTCCCCTCTATTCAGCATTGATGAGGCTGCATTTGGAGTATTGTGTCCAGTTTGGGACCTCTGCCTCAGAAAGGATGTGGCAAAACTGGAGGAAGTCCAGAGGAGGGCAATAAAATTATTAGGGGGCTGGAGCACATGACTTATGAGGAGAGGCTGAAGGAACTAGGCTTCTTTAGTCTGCAGAAGAGAAGAATGGGGAGGGGATTTGATAGCATCCTTTAACTACCTGAAAAGGGGTTCCAGGGAGGATGGAGCTAGGCTGTTCTCAGTGATGGCAGATGACAGAACTAGGAGCAATGGTCTCAAGTTGTAGTGGGGAAGGTCTAGGTTGGATATCAGGAAAAGCTTTTTCACTAGGAGGATGGTGAAGCACTGGAGAGAGTTATCTAGGGAGGTGGTGGAATCTCCATCTTCAGAGGTTTTTAAGGTCTGGCTTGACAAAGCCCTGGCTGTGATGATTTAGTTGGTCCTGCTTTGAGCAGGGGGTTGGACTAGATGACCTCCTGAGGTCCCTTCCATCTCTAATCTTCTATGATTCTAAGGTTGCTCACAGCATAAAGCAGGGGTGCTGACGGCTGTGAGGTTCAGTCTAAGGAGGCAGTGAAGCCAAGTGAATTACCTCAGTGACCGAATGTGACACTAAGCAAGTCCGGCACACTGAAGGAATACTCCCAGGGACTGTACCAGAGCTGTTCAAGATCACCAGACCTGTGGATCTGTGACAGAGTGGCCTCTATTTTAGATCCTGACCAATAAGAAGGATCTTATTGAGAATCTGAAGGTGGAAGCTAACTTGGGTGAAAGTGATAATTAAATGAGTTAATGATTCTAAGGAAAGGAAAGAGTGAGAGTATCAGAATCGACTTCAAAAAAGCAGATTTCAACAAACTCAGGGAACTGGTATCTACAGTCCCATAGGAACGGTGTTTAAGGGAAATGGGAGTTTGGGGGTATTGACAGCTTCTAAAAGAGACAATATTAAAGGTGCAATAGCAAACTATGCCACTGTAGAGGAAAGATAGGAAGAATGAGAGGAGACAAATATGGCTACATCAGTAGCTCTTTAAGGACCTGAAAATTAAAAAGGAATAGTACAAAAAAATGGAAACAAGGACAAATTGCTAAAAGTGACTAAGAGAATAGCACAGGCACGCAGGGATAACATCGTAAAGGCTGAGGCACAAAATGAATTATGACTAGCAAGGGACAAAAACAGCAATCAGAAGATTAGCAATAAATATATTAGAAGTAAGTGAATGACTACGGTAAGTGTAGATAGAACGGTTACTTGCCTCCTATCTGTTGTTCTTCGAGATGTATTGCTCATGTCCATTCAGAATCAGGTAAGTGCATGCCGTGTGCACTGGTGCAGGAAATTTTTCCCCTAGTGGATTCCGTAGGGCCGGCTCTAGCGCCCTTTGCAGTGGCGCGCATATGGGTTTGTATCTAGGGTGTTGCCGGCCCCCCTCCCTCTCAGTTCCTTCTTGCCAGAACTTTGGCAGAGGGGAAGGAGGGTGGGTTGTGAATGGACATGAGTAATACATCTTGAAGAACAATTGTTACTAGGTAAGTAACCATTCTTTCTTCAAGTGCTTGCTCATGGCCATTCAAAATCAGGTGACTTACCAGCAGTGCCTCTGGAGGAGGGCAAGAGTTCATATATGTGATGATTGCAATACTGCTTTGCTGTGTGATGGCATAGTGGGGTGTAAACGTGTGTATCAAGGACCACGTAGCAGCTCTACAGATGTCCTTGTGGAGTGGGTGGACAGGGAAGCCGGGGCAAGACCCCACTTGTTCATAGCAGGACCGGATACAGACCGTAATCCAGGTGTACAGTGGAGGATGAGATCCAGGATGAGATCTGCGGGGACCACACTGGATGTCCCTTCATGCGGTTGGCAATTGCAACAAAGAACTGTGTGGACCAGTGGAATGGCCTGATCCTGTCGATCCTCACATCGAGAGAGTGAAGACGCCTCTCCTCATTCGATTTGTGAAGTTTTGGATAAAAGACTGGTAGGAATATGTCCTGGTTTGCATGGAAGTGGGAAACTACCTTAGGCAGGAAAGCTGGGTGAGGACGAAGCTGTACCTTGTCCTTAAAGAAGACCATGTACGGCAGCTCTGAGGTCAGGGCTTTCAACACAGAGACCCTCAGTGGTGAGGTGATTGCCACCAGGAATGTCACCTTAGAAGACAGATGCGTGACGGAGTATAAGCCGGTGGCACAGTCCAGCTGGGGCGTCGTGACCCTTCCTCGGGCCTAGGCTCTGAGGAAGGCCACAGCGTCTCCCTTTAGGGGCATAAACAGTGCTGCTTCACAAGTATTTAGCTCCTGGCCCTCAGGCAGGGTGGGGCAGGCAAGCAGTCCATTTCCCCCGGCCCTCAGGCAGGGCAGGGCTAGCAAGCAGTTTGCAGTCCCTGGCCGGCAAGCTGGGCAGGGCTGGATGGGCAGTCAGAAGCCCCTGGCCTTCCCACAGGCGGGGCTTGTAAAATAGTCTGGGGGCCCCGGTCTTGCAGGCAGGTGGGGCCAGTAAAGCTTGGGACCCTCTGCCTCACAAATGCAGAGGGTAACACTCCCTCCCAGGGTGGTTAGGGAATGGGGTAGGGGGACACAGGCCCACCTGTCCCCACTGTGTCCCACCCCAGGGCCCTTGCAGTGGCAAAGCCGTTTGCCACTGAATCAGCGGGCCTTCAGCCACAACACGCTGACAGGGTTTAGCCTCTGACTCAGCCACTTGCTAGTTGGCTGCCCTGGGCCACTTCCTCCCACCCTGTCCCTGGATTCCTGTGCGTATCAGTCTCCTTCTAGGTCACTGGGGTACACTGCAAGTGGCAGACCCACAAGTCCTTCCCCGTCGACCAGCGGCAGGTCCGGGAACTCCTCTGTGTCGTCAGCAGAAGGCAGTTCCTCCAGGTCCCAGGGTCCCAGGGGTTCCTCTGGTCCACAGAGTATGGTCAGCTCCTGGGGTTCCCTGGCATCAGGCAGCTCCTCCAGGTCAGGGATGGCCTCAGGGGATGTTCCCCACCCAAGAGTCTCGGGTGGCTTGTTCCAGCTACTAGGGGCTGGCAGCCCCACCTGATCACTAGGACTCGGTGGCCCTGTCCAAATATTAGGGCCTAGCAATCTAGGCAGGGTTTGGAGGCTCTGCTCGGTGGGGTGGTTGCTCCAAATGGCTGCTGGGCCTGGGTCAGGCCTAGGCTGCATTCTCTGGGAAGACACGTCGGCCTCTGGAGGCAGCTTCCTCCCGACTGAGCTTCTAGGCCGGCCTTTTATACTTTCTGTTCCTGCCTTGGCTCCGCCCCTCTGTTGCCCGGCAGTTTGGCCTGTAGGGCCCTGTTCTGCCCAGCAGGGGTGTCGCAACCCTTCCTTGGGCCCAGGCTCCGAGGAAGGCCACAGGGCCTTTCTACAGGGAGCAAGAAGCCAACGGCTCAAACAGTGGTGCTGTAAACCTTGAGAGGATGAGATTTAGATCCCACTGAGGGACCAGGTCCTGAATTGGAGGAAAACGTCTTTCCAGGCCCTTGAGGAATCTGGACTCCATTTAGTGGGAGAAAACCAACTTGCCTTGGATCCGAGGGTGAAAGGCCAAAATTGCCACCAGCTGTACCTTGATAGACATGAAGACGAAGCCCTCCTGCCTCAGATGAAGCAGATAATCCAGGATCAGCTGAAGAGGGGATTCAGTCAGCAAGATGTTTCGACTCGTTGCCCAGCTGGTGAAGCACTTCCATTTGGCTAAATACGATACTCTTGTAGAAGGCTTTCTGCTCTCCACTAGGATCCTCTGGACTTGAGCCGAGCAGTTACGCTTGTCCCTGCTCAGCCACAGAGCATCAACGCTGTCAGCCACAGAGCGGCCAGATCCGGGTGGAGCAACCAGCCCTGGTCTTGAGAGAGAATGTCTGGCCTCACTGGGAGCAATCACGGTCGGGCCACCGAGAGCTCCAACAGCATCCCAAATCAATGCTGTCTGGGCTAAGCCAGGGCAATCAGTATGACCTGTGCCCTGTCCCTCTTGATCTTCACGAGGACTCTGTGTATAAGACGAATCAGGGGAAAAGCCTACCGGAGAGCCCTTGTCCATGACAGGAGAAAGGCATCCAGCATGGAAATGTCCTTCGCTGTCAAGAGGGAGCAATACCAGATTTTGTGTATTTTGCGTCTTGCCTAATTGCTTAGGTTGCCATAGCAATAGAGTTAGACTATTAGGGGATAGCTCAGCCAGTCCTGGCTGGTTTTAGTGTTAGTTCAGTAAAGATGTTCTCTGTGATCCTGTGCTGGTTTCTTTCTCTGAATACAAGCAATCAAAAGGAATTCAACATATCAAAAGTGGCGATGAGGATGGGATCAACCTGTGCCGCAATGGCAAAAAAACCTAAAAGTCAATGTAAGAAAAAATCTTTTTGCTGTTTTGGTGTCTGGGCTCTTTACACTGATGCTTCAAATGGAAACAGACTCTGCTTTGTTCTGACCGAAGTGAAGAAGACAGACTGGGGAAAGGGGGAAACAAAAGCAGTGCTAGTGAATGGAAATCACCAGCAATTGTGTGTAAATGACCCCAGCACACATGAATAAAAGACACTAAAAGACATGAGAAAGAAAGAAAAAATTTTTAGAAAGGGGGCAGCAATGGCTACATTTACAGGGCCCCTGGGACCTTTCAATGAGACTCTAGAGAATTGGAACTCATATACTGAGCACTTTCAACTTTTTGTTATTGCAAATGAAATTACAGATGCAAAGAAGATGCTCATTCTCTTAAGTGTTGTAGGAGCTAAAACCTATACTTTATTGTGCAGCTTAGTGCACCCTGATAAGCCAGAGACAAAATCTTACAGTGATGTGAAAATCCTGGAGGCACATTTTTCTCCAAAACCACTGGTAATTTCAGAAAGATTTAGGTTCCACAAAAGGAATCAAGAGGAAGGTGAAACAATTGTGCAATTTGTAGCAGCTCTGAAGAAGCTTGCTGAACACTGAGAATTTAATGAGGTGTTAAATGACATCCTATGTGATAGGTTAGTGTGTGGTCTGCACAATGAAGAAATACAGATGTGCCTATTGACAGAGGCCCAGCTCACTTGGCAGAAGGCCATTGAAATTGCTGCAAAGGAAGCCCAACAGCGCAGTGCATTGACCAGAGTGCATAAGGTGTACAAGCAATTAAAAGGAATTCAACATAACACTGGACACATTTCTTGTTTTTCTTGGTAGCAAAGGGTCTACTTGGGGAGTTTCCCTCTGAAAAATGCTGTTACTCACCTCCAGGTAGAGAGACCACTCATGGTGGGAGCAAAAGGACCTGCTCAGATGATCCGCCAGCGTATTTTTCAAACCCAGCAGATGGGCTGTCTCTAGATGGATGTTATGGCTTACGCATAACTCCTACAGACATAGGGTCTCATGACATAAGGCTGAAGACCTGGCCCCTCCTTGCCTATTGATGTAATTCATGCTCGCTGTGTTGTCCATCAGGACCCTTACCACTTCGCTGGAGAGGTGTGGAAGGAACACTTTACAGGCCAGGCGAATTGCCCTGAATTCTCTGACATTGAAGTGGAGAGACAACTCCTCCTTGGACCAAAGACCTTGAGTTCTCAGGGCACCAAGATGAGCACCCCAGCCCATGTCCAAAGCATCTGACACCAATGACAGAGTCGGTCTGGGGGCCATGAACGGTACCCCTGCCAATACATGTTGTGGTTCCAGCCACCAAGACAGGGAGGTAAATACATGAGGGATTGTGAGCATTCTGTCTAAGGAGTGTCTTGCCCGGACATAAACTGTGGGAAGCCACAATTGGAGTGGCCAAAGTCGCATCCTGGCATGCCAAATCACATACATACATGCTGCCATATGCCCCAGGAGACTGACACACCCTTGCTGTGGTGAGGGGGTAGGCTATCAGTTGGAAGAATCTGTCTTGGGGCAAGAGTGCCTTGGCCTGAGTAGAGTCCAGGACTGCCCCTATGAACTCTATCCTTTAAGCTGGTGTTAAGATGTATTTTTGCTGGTTTATTAACAGGCCCAGAGACCAGCAGGTGTCTTTCATGATCTCGATGCTGCATCAGACCTGTCCCCTTTAATGACCCCAGATCAGCCAATTGTCTTGATAAGGAAAAACCTGCACATCTCTGCACCTGAGGTGGGCCACCACGACTGCCAAGCATATGCTGAATACGCATAGTGCAGTGGAGATGCCAAATAGTAGAACCACAAATTGGAAGTGTTGGGCACCCACCGTAAACTGCAGGAACCTCCTGTGTCCCAGGAAGATGGCAATATGAAAGTAGGCATCCCTTAAATTGAGAGCAGCATACCAATTGCCTGGATCTAGGGAGGGGATGGCCAGGGTGACCATATGAAATTTTAGCTTCTTGAGGTATTTGTTCAAAGCATGTAGATCTAGAATGGGCCACAGACCCCCTTTGGCTTTGGGGATCTGAAAATAGCGGGAGTAGAAACCCTTTCCTCTCAATGCTTGAAGGTCCCCTTCCACTGTGTCCACATGCAGCAGGGCCTGCACCAACTTCCAAAGCCTTCCTTTTCCCCAGAGGGGTCTTGGCTCGGTCCTGCTCTCGAGGATGAGGTCGGTAAATTGATTGCCTCAATGGCTCTTATCTTTCTTGTGCTTTCTCCTGTAGGGCTCCGCCCAGGGTGACCCCCTGAATTGCTGCTGCTGAGAGGGCCTGAAGTGTCTCCTGGACAAAGATGGGGTATATAGGCCCAGTGACTGCAAAGTGGCCCTTGACTCTTTAAGCCCATCAGCTTGGCATCAGTCTGTTCCACAAAGAGGGTGGAACCCTCAAACAAAAGGTCCTGGATGGACTGCTGGACTTCCTCTGGAAGGCTGGACTTTTGGAGCCAGGACACTCTCCTCATTGACACTGCAGAGGCCATTGCCCACACCGCCAAGTCCACTGCGTCTGATGCCGCCTGCAGGGAGGCTCTGGTCATTGTTTTGCCTTCTTCCAGGACTGCCTCAAATTCCTGTTTGAAGGACTGTGGGAGGGAGTCAGCAAATTTCTCCAGGGACTGCCAGAAATTAAAATGGTAGTGCCTTAAAAGCACCTACTGATTGGACACACAGCTGTTGAGTAAACTTTGCAACCAAATAAATCTAACTTCTTGGCCTCCTTATTTGTGGGTGTTGAACTATTTGCCCCTGCTTGTCATACTCGTTAGCTGCCGCCACAACTAGCAAGCCCGGGGAAGGGTGTGTGTACAGATATTCAAACCCCTTGGTTGGGACATATTTCTTTTCTGCCTGTTGAGATGTGGGAGGCAGGGAATCTGGGGTCTGCCATAGCACCTTAGTGAGCTTCAGCTCCCCATCATGCACCAGGAGGGCCACTCTGGATGGAGCTGCAGATGCCCAGACCCCAAAGAATTAATCCACTGGCTCAGACAGTTCCTCTATTTTGAGGCCCATGTTGATGGCCATCTGCTTCAGCAGGTCCTGGTGCGCCCTGTAGTCATCTAGAGGGCAGGGTGGGAGGGGACTGTGACAGCCTTGTCCAGCGAGGAGGATGAGGAGGCAGGCATCTGAGGAGGAACTGGGTCCATCTCGTTGGTCAGAGTTGCAACCAAGGGGCTACTCGAAAGGGGGGAGTCATGGTCTGACTCTATAAACAGCCCCAGTGCTGCACCAGGGTCCCCAGAGGATTGTGGTGCCAAGGCACTCACCGATGACTGAGCATATGCGATTGCATCCTGAGGAAATCCCCACAGATTCCAAAACTGCCAGGGACCTGGCCACTGACCTTGCGGCCACCCTGCCATCTGTGGCAGCATCGGAAACCCAGCAGGCTGCTTGGGGGCTTGTCTCTTCAGGGGGACAACCAATTCCTCCCTCAAGTTCGAGGAACTGAGTGTTGGTGATCATGAGGGTGCCGACGCCGCATGCTTCACCACACCACTTCTTAAACGCCCAGACTCCAGAGATGAGGAGCGGTGCCAAGAACCCAAGCATTGTTCATGCCTAGACCTCGACTTGTCCTTGGGTTTTTTGTAGGGGCTCTCATGGTGTCGGGGCTCTGGGGATTCTCCGTGGGAGCTCCCAGGGTGGCACTGGGGGCTTAGAGAGCACCACCATTCCAGAGATTAGCGCTGGTGTTCTTTGGTCTGGAACCAGTGATCTGGTGATCGACGCCGAGCACCCAGTGACCGAAGACTCGATCCCGACCTGTGCCGATGTGAAACGGGAGTGGTGCTGGGACTCCAGCGACTGCTGCGAAACTGGCGTTGAAGGGAAAGGCTGCGGTGGAACCAGTGTTGGTTTTCCCTTTGATTGGCTCCTGGTCTGGGCATCTGAACTTCAGTGCCCTGCTCTACCCTTCTGCGTGTAGGCGGCACCGGCAAGGCCAACAGGTCCTTCATTGCCTGGAACGCCTCAGGCATTGAAGGGATCTGTAAGCAGTGTGGGCCCTTGCCACTCCACAGAGTTGGCGGTGACACCAGAGCCAGGCTTGACACCCTCAGTGGCGAAGATGATCTCGGGGCCAGATTGGCTTTCCCTGTGGCACCCAAGATCTTCTTAGCTGGTTTCTCTTTCTCGGCATGCACCTTTCTGTTAGAAATAACCAAACAGGTTGTCCTGGGGGCGGATTGGGGAGATGGAACCCTTTATTGCTACTCGTTCCACCTCAATGCTGCGAGTGAGCAACGAGGGAGTTACTTTACAATCCTTTTATCCATAACAGTATGTAAATGTACACATTTCCAGCAACTCCCCATAGACCCTTATTTGGTTACATTGACTCCTATAAAATGAATATTAATAACTATGTAATGAATACAATTATACCTGCCCCAGTTTGTTGTTTACAGGATTATTGCACAGAGTGCAGGCACATTACCTTGAAATTTACTAATATTCTTTAAAATATGCTGTATACAGGGGAGAAAAAAAGATAATGCTGTAGTCCCACCAAAAACCTTGGCAGTAGGGAGAATAGTTATTTGTTAGTTTCATTCCTTATGCAAATGGCTAGAAAGGGAAGGAAAGAAGAGAGATAACAAACTCTAGCTAAAATTCCACCAAGTAAGGAAAACAAGACTTGCCTGTGCCATTCCCTGTAGTTTAGGCCTGATTACTTGTCCAGCTTTTAACTCTTTACTCTTCTACACTCCCCCACTCTCTTTCAAAGAAAGGCCTAGACGCTCATCCTTCCTGCACACTGGCCAGTGGGGCACTGGTCCAGGAGGCCCTGGCTCCAGATGGCCCAATGCCTTGATCCACTGGTCATGCTACAGGGAGACGAGGGAGGTGGGTTACTGACTGGACAATTATGCCTAAAATTACAGGTATGGCTTTCGGGGAGAGGCTAGAGTGGTACAAAGTTTTAAACATCCCATAAATATAATTTAAAAAACCAACTAATATAATTAATATTCCTACAACATGAGTAATACAGCCAAGAAGCAAATGAGTCTGTAAAGCCTGTTCGAAGGGCACAGGCTACATCAGTCCAAGCACAGTCAGCAGGCAGTTCAGCAGCTAGTTGGAACGCATTGGTTCCTTGGAGGGCCTGGGCTTCCATAACCTGCGTTCTGTACTGCTCGGCCTGGAGTTGTTTTCACAGCTGTGTTAGGCAGTCCCAATTGTTCCAGGAGGGTTCTGGTACAGCCCTAGTCCAGTTTATAGGAATTGCTGGGTGTCCTGTTATATTAAGCTGTCATATGGCCAGTATGTGGATTTGATTGGTGGAGTTTCCTAGTTGCAGGGAAAAGTTTCTGGGTCCAAACCGCACCCATTCCACACACCTTCCCTCCTTCAGCCCCTGACCATTGAGCATGGCTGATCCCCCCCAGCAGACCTTATTTCTCTGTTCCACCCAGTGCTGAGGGGATAGCAGTTCTATACACTGCAATGGTGGTGGTTTTTGTGACCATCCCTCCCATGTGTTACCTTGTCCTGCCCAAATTAGTCCCATCTATGGATAACATACCTCTGGCCCAACCAGAAACTGTTTCATTTGTTCCAACCCACACTTGCCACACCAGCTCTCGGGACCATCCCCATTTGCACCTACCTTTGAAACCTGCTTGCAGTAGGGTGGCAGAGGTCCAATTCCCTCTAGCTACTCCTTTGATATTGAGAGTGCACTGAGGTAGGGTACAGTCCCTGCAGGTTGTTCGCCAGGTGGCTTTGAAAGGTCAATAGCTTTTTAATTGCTTTGCTTTATTGGTACCCTCTAGTCCAGGAGGCCATATTCCCAAATAGGCATTCTGTACGAGGTTTACAAAATGATTTGTTAAAGTTTGCTGAACCTGGTCACAAACCTCTCCCCATAAAAAGTTTTGACACGTCCCACCAAATTTGTCATAAGGTTTTGGGTTAAAATAACAGTTCCCAGCAGGTGGTTGGTGGAGCTCAGTGCAGATCCCTGCAATACCCCCCCTCTGTCCAGCAGCCCCAGGACATGTTCCAGGTGTTGGACTTGAGCTGCTGAGTCAGATTCCTGTAAAGAATTTCACCCTTCCCACAAATAGTTAACAACATCCCGTTGTTTTAGAGATTAATCCCTGCTGAGTTTGTAATTGCCACAGCAGCAATTTTTCCTACTCTGGTAAATTATGTTGCACCCTCCCTTTACACACCAGACCCCTCCCTCCTGCAGCCACAAGCCATTTGAGGCGTTATACTTTATTTCCAGGGAGTTGGAGAGTAGCGTCTAGGTAACCCCTCCCTTAACCACCTCTCCCCCCGACTTTTGTGGAATTGTGATTCCCAATACCAAGCAAAACCGAGCATCTGATTACCCTAAATCACTGCCCCCACCCTGCCCGATAATTTCCATTGTCCCCACCAGCCCTTTCCTCTCACTGCAATAACTGGGCAAAGAGATATCTTCACTCTCCAGCAACGTGTGAGAATTTCCATTTACAAACAGACATATTACAACCCTCCCTCCAACATGGTCTACCTTGTGCCATGCAAGTCTGTGATAGTTAGTCCATGCGAAGCTGAGTTCATGTGTGTGAGAAAAGAGTTCAATGTGGTCTGCAGCAAGTGACAGTGGCCCATTGTTTGTGCCCTCCCCATGAGCTGTCTCACTTCGATGACTCCCCTGTGGGTTTCCACAATGAGGTTGAAGATTGCTTGATGAAGTTGGTTGGCAATGTTGATAGTACACTGAATAGCTTTACCTTCAAGATATAGTGATGTGTTTAATGCTTGCAGCAGAATTGGGGATAGAAACTCCGGATGTATGGATGCTGCACGCTTGGTATGGAATGGGGTGTTTACAATAAACGTCTGAAGGCCTTTGGAGTATTGGGGTTCCCAGGTTATGCAGAGCAGCACGGTACGACCCACGTTTCAGTCCTGGAGGTCTGAGCAGAAATTTGTTACTTGCTCCCTCCCCCCACCTTCCCAGGTTCACATTGCGAGTGCTTAATGACCCAGGGACTGTTCCCATATTGTATAACCAAGCCAACCATTACCCATATTAATTGTACAGCCCCAGAGGATCATAGAATAGTAATGTTGGAAGGGACTTTAGGAGATCATATAGTTTAACCCTCTACTCAAAACAGGACTAACCCCAGCCAAACTATCTCAGCCAGGGCTTTGTTAAGCTGAAGCTTAAAAACCACTAAAGATGGAGATTCCCCCACCTCCCTAGGTAACCCATTCCAGTGCTTTACCACCCTCCTAGGGAAATTTTTTTTCCTAATATCCAACCTAGACCTTCCCCACTGTAACTTGAGACCATTGCTGCTTGTTCTGTTATTTACTACCATTGAGAACAGCTTAGCTTCATTCTACCTGGAACCCCCTTCCAGGTAGTTAAAAGCTACTATCAAATCCCCTCTCATTCTTTTCTTTTGCAAACCAAACAAACTTAGTTTCCTTAGCCTTTCCTGATAAGTCTTACGTTCTAGCCCCCCAATAATTCTTGTTGCCCTTCGCTGGACCCTCCCTAACCTGTTAACATCGTTTTTGTAGTGGGGGTCCCAAAACTGGACACACCACTCCAAATGCACCCATACCAATGCCTAATAGAGAGGAATAATTACTTCCCTTGATTTGCTGGCAGTGCTCCCCACAATGTTAATAGTTAAATGAGGACCCACTGCCCAGGTACCATGGACACGGTGACCCAAGGAAGCCTCCTTGAACTCTGCCGGTATTAGCACAGCACTTTAAGAAGCCCCTGGCAAAATTATGTTCTTTTGTTATTGAGGTATTTAAAAAAATTAAATACTTAATAACAAAGCTAAGCAAAACTAGCTGTTTGTGTTTGCATAATATTTTTACACTATAATTTTTTACACACTTATACTTAAATTTTCATTTTGTACTTTTAGAAACAGTCACATTTTAATGGAAACCTCTTATTTCCTTTTGTAAATTTGACTAATTGTTTAGTAATTAAATGATTTAAATTAGATTGTTTCTTTGCCTGCTGCCCACAGCAGTTATTTATAATTAATTGTTTACAGACGATTCCTTCAGGAAAAGGGCCCATCTTCCTTCAGAATATCTGCAAAAACTCCTGGGGACAAAAAATGGTAGTAGCCACTACCTGACCCCTTTGTGTAATTTGTTTAACTGTTAGGTTTCCACGCAATGTGACTGTACCAAATTATGCATATATTTACTTTATTGAACATTATTAAACCAAAACATCCTTACAACACTATTACCCTTATACTATTTCCACAACTATCACCCTTCAACAATTCCACAACTTCCAACTGTTTAATTGTGCTCAACTTTTGTACTATTCATTTTACAAAAGCTACCTTTAATCCCTCTCCTTTCCTTAAATCACTTACTTTTGCATTCAAGTAAACATATTTTAGCTTTATTATATTATTCTTTGCTGCCATAGCTTTAACGTTTCACTGGCAGCATAGGTTTGTGATAGTACACCCTCCATTCTTTCACTATATTTATCAGCCACTGTTTTTACTGAGCTGCATTCTTAAGGTGGCGTATTGTGATTGTAAAACTTGAGCCACTAAGTACAATATTTATAACATAGCTACCTTAGTCTGTGCTTTGTCAAAAACTTTTTACTTCCAAAGTGTATTCAAAATTCCCTCCATTAAAATTTCAGAAAAACAAAAGTGCAAGGAGGGGAGAAAAGCGACCAATTAGTTCTGTGAAATCATTTTAAAGTACAGGCTAAAGTACAGCCACATTCCTTAACATTCCAACTGCAGCTTTACCTTTAACTCTCAAAGAAGAAAAAAAGTGACAGGAAGATGAGGGGGGAAAAGAAGCAGGGAAAAAGTGGGGGTGGGAAGAAAGAAAAAGCAAAGAGAGAGAGAAAGGAAGGGGAGGGGAAGAAGCATAGAAAAAAAATGGGGGGGAGGGGGAAGAAAAAGCAGAGCAAGACTTAGGAAGAAGAAAAACCTAAGCCAAAAAAAAGGTACAGAAAACAATAGAAATCAGTGGGGACCGTTGGAAGTGGGGCTCCTTGGAAACTCGCATCTCTAAGCCTTTATCCTGGCTCTGAGAGACGAGTGGGAGATGCTGCCACAGCCACCGGAGTGAAACTGGGGGTGTCAGCAATCTTTGCCAGACATCCCAAGGCTGTGCTCCAGGATTTTTCTGCTAACATTCTTTGCTGATTTACTAGCTCCTCCAGATGAGATTGGCTGTTCCCATTTTGACGGATGGTGGGCCCTTTTCTCGGTCCGATTGGGGACCAGTGGGAATTTGGATACAGACCAGCAGAGAAGATCTGTGTCGGGGTGGGCATTGGGAACAGTCACGATAGGACAAACAGGGTTATTGTGACTGAGTTTATCCTGATAGGATGGGAGGGCACAGGGACAAGACAGAAGGGGAGGATAAAAAGGGGATGAGGTAACAGAAGTTTGCTTTAAGGCATCCTCTTGACCCTTCAGGGCCAGCTTCTCTGACTTAACACAGTTAAAATCCTCCATATGGCTCTCAGCCATTGTAACCACAAGCACGCTGTGATGATTAACTGTGTGCTGCTCCTCCGTGATTTGTTGCAAGATTTTAACTGGGGTTCTAAGACTTGTAACTTTGTTCCATAACCCAGACAAGCCCTCGGACAGAGCTTTCACCAAAATACCTTTTCCTTATCCTGGGAAACCCTGGATGTGAGGAAGGCTTCCACCCACCCCTGGATGGCTGGTCAGTCCTGACGTCCTCTGGGAGGCACCCCCACCTTCCCTACCATAAAGGGCCCCTCCAACATACCCATATCCAAGGCGAGGAGTGGTGATCAGGCACTTCTCTCTCCTGGGATCCTGTTTGCGATGCCAGATGTTAGAAATAAACAGGTTATCCCAGGGGTGGATTGGAGAGACAGAAGCCTTTATTGTCTGCTTGTTCCATCTCCGCGCCGGGAGCGAGCAATGAGGGAGTCACTTTACAATCCTTTTATCCATAACAGTATGTAAATGTACACATTTCCAGCAACTCCCCATAGACCCTTATTTGGTTACATTGACACCTATAAAATGAATATTAATAACTACATAATGAATACAATTATACCTGCCCCTGTTTGTTGTTTACAGGATTATTGCACAGAGTGCAGGCACATTACCTTGAAGCTTACTAATATTCTTTAAAATATACTGTATACAAGGGAGGAAAAAAATGATAATGCTGTATTTCCACCAAAAACCTTGGCAGAAGGGAGAATAGTTATTTGTTAGTTTCATTCCTTACGCAAATGGCTAGAAAGGGAGGGAAGAGAGAGATAACAGACTCTAGCTAAAACTCCACCAAGTAAGGAAAACAAGACTTGCCTGTGCCATTCCCTGTAGTTTAGGCCTGATTACTTGTCCAGCTTTTAACTCTTTACTCTTCTACACTTTCACTTCCTCAGTGCCAGCGATGTTGACTGGTGCCGTGTGAGCTCCAGGTCGATCATGGCTCCAATGCTGGCCTGAGAGCTGACTCCATAAGAAGGGCATTGAGCCAAATGTCTCAGTCCGTCTTGATTCTGGGATGAGACCCTATACATATCTTAAATTTCTCATGAAGATGGGCTTCCCCCAGGCACTTCAGACAACTCTCGTGTGGGTCGCTCAAGGGCTTAGGCTTCCTGCACAAAGTGCAGGGCTTAAAACCCAGGAACTGGGGCATGCCCTAACCCTGGTTAAACTGCTGACTAACTAAGTCATTAACTATTAACTAACAAACTCTAAAACAGTAACTATATACACTATAGAAAAAACGAAGAACCACTAGGAATACTGTCGCTTGCAGGAGTAAGAGAGTGTTCCAGCACCATCACAAGTAGTCAGAAGGAATTGAGAGGGAGGGGGCCCTGCAACGTCCTATATATGAGCACTTACGTGCACCATTGCAGAGGGTGCTAGAGCCAGCCCTATGGATATCACTAGGGGAAAAATTTCTGGCACTGGTGCATGTGGCGCACACACACCTGATTCTGAATGGACACAGCAAGCACTCGAAGAAGAACCATTACTTAATGGGAAGGAAAGCAAAATGGCAGAAGTGTTTAATGCCTTTTTTATTTCAGTCTTTATTTAACAAAAAAAGTTAATTGTGACCAGATGCTTTACACAATATTAAGGGAGATGGCTATTGGGCCAGAATAGGGAAAGAACAGGTTAAAAGAATATTAAGATAAGTTAGATGTATTTAAATTAACAGGGTCTGATTAAATTAATGCCAAGGAGCCAGCTGAAGCACTCTCTGAACCATTAGTGATTATCTTTGAGAACTCACAGAGGATGGGTGGTCCCAGAGGACTGGAAGAGAAGTATCCATCTTCAAAAAGGGGGAAAAGGAAGACAAAGAATTATAGGCCAGTGAGTTTGACTCCAAAACCCAGAAAGATACTGGAACAAATTATTAAACAATCAATTTTTAAACTGGAAGCTAATATGGTAAGAAATAGCCAACATGAATTTGTCAGGAACAAATCATGCAAAACTATTCTAATTTCCTTCTTTGATAGGGTTACAGGCCTAGTGAAAAGAGGGGAAGCAGCAGGCTTTTGACACTGTCCTGTATGACATTTTCATAAGAAAAATAGGGAAATACGGCCTAGGTGAAATTACTGTAAGGTGAGTGCACAACTGGTTGACATCCCATACTCAAAGAGTAGTTATCAATGGTTCACTGTCAAACTGTGAGGATAGATCTACTGGGGCCCCACAAGGAGCTGTCCTGGGCTCAATACTGTTCAGTATTTTCATTAAGAATTTGGATGATGGAATGGAGAATATTGTCATGTGGACTGTATGGGGGGGGAATTTGTGTTGTTTGACATTAATATGTCAAAATCCTAAGGATTCATGTAAGACATGCCATGTCAGGTGCTGTTAGAAAGGTTATGATGTGCTGAATAAGATGATACTATTTGTGTTCATGTGTAATATGTGTGAGGAAAGTTATGGAGATCTGTGATATACCTACATATCAAACTTTGCTGTAGAAGACACACTCCAGACAGAGAGGCCGCAGGACAATAGCCCGCTTAATGGCCCATCAAGACCTTTTCAGAAGCCAAAGGCCCAGGAAGAAACTAAAGGCATACCTGAAGAGTTACCAGGATTGGCCCATGTGACTCTGGCCTCCATTTGCATTCCTATAAAGTTCCACAAGCCACATGGCCAGTGACAGAGGGTATATAAGATCAAACAACAGAAACCATTTTGTCTTTGTTCCTGTCCAGCTGCGGACACACCTCTGGATCAACACACTTTGCAACTGAACTGAAGGACTTAGACCCATCCAGGTACTGGATGTATACCAGAGGAACTATACAAGCCTGCAACTCCACAATTGTTCTAGAAACCTGTTGTGTATGGACTTTCAAATCATTTGTATATATCTAATTGCTTTAAGCCTTTAACACTTCTCTTATTGTTTGTTTTTCTTTTATTAATAAACCTTGAGTTTTTCTTTTATTAATAAACCTTGAGTTTTAGTTAGTTTAGTTTAGAGTTTAAATAACTGGTCTCTTTACTGGACCTAGTGTCAGTTTGCGAGCCAGAGACTGAAATGCGGTAAAGGGTGCTGTGTGTTTGCACAGTGGCTTCTTGATAACCAGTGTGGGGGAATCAGAAGCACTGTGTGTGGCTGGTTGGGAAGTCTGACTTGAGTGTCACCCACCAGCACTGGGAGAATCTGCTCTCCTTTTACAGCCTGCCCTGACCCTGGCATTATCAGTGGGCTACCTTGGAGATGGACGGGTCACAAATATATTTATACAATTTGTGGACAGCATCAAGTTGGGAGGGTTGCAAGCACTTTGGAGGACAGGATTACAATTCATAAGCTCTTGATCTGCAATCAAGATACAATGCAATAAAGGCAAGTACAAAGTACTAAGGAAGGAAAAGTGCATTGCACAAATACACAATGGGAAGTAACTGGTAGGAAGCAGTGCTGTAGAAAGGATCTGGGGGTTATAGTGGGTCAGAAACATAATATGAGTCAATAATGTGATGCAGTTGTGAAAAAAGCTAATATCCTTCCAGGATGTATTAACAGGAGTGTTGTTTGTAAGACATAAGAGGTCATTCTCCTGCGCTACTCAGCACTGATGAGGCCTCAGCAGGAGTACTGTGTCCAATTCTGGGCACCACACTTTAATACAGATGTGCACAAATTGGAGAGAGTCCAGAGGAGAGCAACAAAAAGGATAAAAAGTTTAGAAAGCCTGACTTATGAAGAACAGTTAAAAACCTGGATATGGTTAGTCTTGAGAAAAGAAAACTGAGGGGGGACCTGATAACAGCCTTCACATATGTTAAGGGCTGTTAGAAAAAGAACTGTGATCAATTATTCTCCATGTCCACCAAGGGTAGGACAAGTAGCAATCATCTTAGTCTGCATCAAGGGAGCTTCAGATTAGATATTAGGAAAAGCTTTTCAACTCACTGACAGGTGTGGGCGTGGTAATTGTTCCAGCTGCAGATGTTCGCTTGATTCGAGCTTGCTGATTCCATACGTCTGATTCCTCTAGATCAAATGTGACTTGTTGACAGATAAACAATGAACTACCATATCAGAATAAAAAACCATGAATAGGGAGAAAAGAGCCAAGAGTGTGTAGAGGGTAATGGTGCCATAAGTAAGGCAGATATATAGCCCCTTTGCACCACATGCTACCTATTTCCCTAGCCAATATAGTCCTTATCAGAATAGAGAGTTGGCCCACACTAGGGAACAGGGCTGGTCAATATCTTCTGTCCGGGGGTAGCAAATGGCTCCCTGAGCCCGAATCTCTGCAGCTAACTTCACTATTCAGCAGGAGGTGCCCAGAACGGGGCTGAATGATCTAAAGACTATGGCTGTTCATGCACTGCTTCTCACCTGGGTTTGCTATTCTCAGTGTGAGCTTGGTCACCTCTGTCACACAGAATGGTTCCCTCTCCCCAACTGGATAATGAATCTTCTAAACCAGGAGAGCGGAAAGGCTAAGAGTCTGTCTGGAGCCTGGTATAGTTTGGGGCTCAGTAAATGACTAAAATCAACACCACTGACCTTGACTGCCTGGTAGCAAATAATGCAGACTGCATTGCTCTATGAGGATACTCACCGGTGCTGAAATTCAAACTTTGAGGACTGGTGTCACTTGCTGCAATGCTCAGCATACCGAACTCTTCCAAGCAGCGAATAATTCAACCCCACAAATCAGAACAAATAGAACATGGCGCTTTTACTTGCAAAAAACATGCACACATTTTTTAATTGTGAAAACAACCATGAGGAGAGGCAGTTAAACAGAGACCAGCCTGCTGGCCTTCGAGTAAACACCCTACCACATAAGGGGGGCCAACAGACAGCAGGAAATGCCCCTCTCAACTCATTTGTGTTTCACTAACGAAAGGTGGCCACAGGGACCAGGAGGTTGATGTCTCAGTATATGGGCAAGTTTTGAGGATTGCTAAAGGAGTGTGTGTCATTCAAAAGGTTGTGAAATACTGCTCTTTCCCAATTCCCCACAACTGTAAATTCTGTCTCCAGATGTACGCAATTCACTGGGTACAGCGTGCAGAAACACAATGAGCCGGTCAGAGCACTGATGAATCACATCATCACAGTTTGTGCTCTGTTGTGACTCTGACTGTTAAAATATTTCCTCTCTAAAGGGAAAGCTAAGCAAGCCTGAATTATGGCCAATTTAAAGGTCATGAACCCAGGAACCACAAAGATCTCAGCTAAGCAAGAAAAGTAAGGGAAATCTGTGGAAAAGCAGGTTAAAAATATACATTCTCTGACTGGTTTATACCTGGTGTCAAAATGACTGATAGTTTAAAAATAACTCAGGAATTATTAGGATGAGGGGGAGGAGTGTACAGTATGGTAGAGGGGTCAGGAGGATATGTGGATCTTAGTTAAAGTCATAGATTGTACGGCCAGAAGGAATCAGTAGATCATCTAGTCTGACCTCCTGTACACCACAGGCCAGAGAATTTCATCCAATTATGCCTGAGCTGAGCCCAGTAACTTGTAGTTGATTAAAGCACATCTTCGAGAAAGGCATCCAGTCCTCATACGAAGATGCCAAGAGATGAAGAATCCACCACTTCCCTTGGGAGTTTGTTCCCATGGTTAAATCACCCTCACTGATGAAAATATGTGCCTAATTTCCCATTTGAATTTCACTGGTTTCATCTTCTGCCATTGGTTCTTAATGTGGCTTTCTCCACTGGATTAAAGAGCCCTTTAGTGCAAACAGTTGCAGAAAACTGGACGTTCTTTGGCAAATTGGTCTTGCCAAAAAGTCCACGTCTCACTTATGGAGCAAAAATGTCTTTACTTTGAGACAAAGTTCAGGCTCTGTTAAACCTTTGTACTGCCTGTATTGCTATATGGGACTTCTACATGCAAACTTGGAGTGGATTGAGGCATTCTACATGCGCTGCCAGCATCAAATCCCAAGCATAAAGTGGTTTGATTTCTTGAGAAATGTCCTAACCTCGCTGAGACTGGCCTTTCGTCAATGACTCATTACATTCAAAAGTGGCATTGCATGCTCTGCAGTCTCATTGCCAGGACAGACAAAAGTACCCCAGCATGCTATACTCTCCACTTCTCCATTGACATGCGAAGATATGCATACCCTGACCCTACCTGGCCACACCAGCAGGGCCACCCCAGAGATGTCTGTGTTTGCAGGACTGAGCCAGATTTGGGAACATCACTACAGGATGCCTAGCACGATGCCACCAACTGCAGTCACTCTGGCTGGCGTAACAGCCACAGGAGACTGAATTGATGATGGTGATGAGGAGGATTTAGTACCGGTATTTTCTCCCTGGAAAGATATTGATACACCATTGATACAAGTCACCGCTCAGATTGCTTTTTGGTAAAGTAAAAAGATTGAGTCCCTTAAGTCTCTCGCTATAAGGGCGTGTCTATACAGTGTGGTAATACACACTACCAGTGTGATTTCTCAAGTGCACGGTGTTGTATGTTAAGTAGTTCATGGAGACCCTGCTAGTGTGCACTAAAGCACCCTGGCTGCATTTTAACAGTTCAAGCAGCATTACACTAAAGTGCACTAGGGAACCTTTAGCGCACACCAGCAAGGTCCTCATGCACCAATTAATGTACAACATATTCGTGTGTTTTAGAAATCACACCCCTGTACAGCCTTGCATTCCACCAGGTAGACAATTATTTTTTCTACTCCTTAAACAACATTTATGGCTCTTTTCTGCACCTTCTCCAATTTGTCAATATAACCCTTCTGCCAGAGCAGCAAGGACCTGGTTCAATAAAGGGTTGATTCCTCTTAATATTACAAAACAAAACCAGCCCCAGCCTAGCCCCTGCACAGAAACCGGGGCAAAGTAAATGCCTCCCCATGGCACCCTTAATAAGCAGTACTTTCTCTCTCACAAGCACTGAGTCTTATAGAACATAAAGAAAACTTATTGCAGGGCAAGGGAACACAGCTAAATCTTATTCCAGGAGCCATATCTCAGAGACGTTCTGCAGAAAGAGTTGCCATGATTTAGCTGTGTTCCCTCTTCCCATAATAAGTTGTCACCACAGCTGGGGCACATTCAGGCAGGTTCATTTCCAGCCCCAAGGGGTGGGGATGGGGAGTTACTGCTTCCTGGCTCCCAGGAAGAGATGTTTTGCCGCTCCTCTCCTGTCTTGCCACTGCCACTACCACAACCTCTTGCTGCTGCTGTCCCCTTGCTGCCTCTCACCATCAATCCGCCTGCCCGGTCTGGTCCCACAGTGCCATGGTCACCTAGCCCAGCTGTGAACACAGTTCTGGGAACCCTGAGAAGGGGGCACCTTGCTGCAGCTATGTCTCTCACTACCAGGCTGCTTCAAGTGTGATGTTGTTTTCTGAGGTTCCGCCACTTTGCCCACTTGTTAGTGGTTTCACGGGGTACAGGGAACCCCATTGCACTGAACCTCTTCTGCACTGTCTCCACACCACATCTAAGACTCAGCCCCCTAGGCCAGCTTCAGTGATGTCAGTTCTAGTGGTCACTGGAAAGGGAGGGGGACTCTCATCTGAGTGTAATCAGCACCGTTGTGATAGGCTCGCCCCACTCACTGCTGGACTGGCATCTCCTGCTGGTCATCTAGGGATTAGCTCCAGGCCGACACCCATGTCCGTAGTCTGTGCACTGTCACTCTTTCCCTGCAGTTTGCTTGTAGCCCTTCTTGAGCTGTCAGGAATTGCAGCGTCCTTTTTGAGGCTTGGCCCTTCAGCCGTGTCACTGTCCATGTCTTCCGCTTTCTGGCACATGCAGCAACTTCTTCTACCACATCCCTAGTGGTGAGCGTGGAGGAAAGACCCAGGCCTGCCCACTACTGCAGGGGTCAGCCCTGAGACCCTGTGAATCACAGCCTCCTGCTGCACCCCAAATTCTTCTCCCTGCTGCTCTCTCCCTAAGCCACTTCCCCCCCACTCCCAACACCTTCTTAGCTCATCCTCAGGACCTGCTGCTGCTCTCTCAGCAAGCAGTCAGGAGCTCCTCAGGCTCCCACCAGCCCTGCTAGCAGTAGCTCTACAAGAAAACCAGCTTTCCCTTGTACTCCAGGCAGTGACTATAGTGCTCTGCCCTTCAGCTCCTTTTATACGGGCCTGCTGTGCCCTGAATGGCTGTTCCTCCTAGCCTCTTTCCTACTGGCCACTTCCAGTGCAGCCTCCCTGTACTGCTTTTAACCAGTTCAGTGCCTGTGTGGAGCAGACACCCCATCACACACTCTCCCCCTCAAGACTGCCTGCCTGGGGGGAGGGGTATTACCTCCCCTGCTTGCTTCACAGCAGCATAAAATGCAAGTGAAAGGGAGAGGGGACAAGGTCAGGTGTTCCTACCTGCTGGTAAGGACTTTGTGTAATGGTCCTAAATCCCACTTGAACCCTCCCTTTCCAGAGTTCTGTGTTGGTGCATCTTCACCACACTGGTTCTGAAGGGGTTAAAAGCAGCCTAGGCAGGCTGCATGGGAGGAACAGCCAACCAGGGCCCAGCAGGCCCATATAAAAGGAGCTGCAGGCCAGAGCCACACAGTCACTACCTGGAGCTCAAGGAGGAAAAGCTGTATCTCTTGTAGCCTGAGAGGCCTACGGCACCTGAGACAGCTACTGCTGGCAGGGATGGGGGAGCCAGAGGAACACCTGACTGGCTGCTGAGGGAGGGTAATAGCAGGCCCTGAGGATGGGCTCAGATGATACTAAGGCTGGGGAGAAGAGGCCCAGGGAGAGGAGTTTAAGGCACAGCAGGAGGCTGTGATTCACAGGGTCCCGGGGCCAGGACCTACGGTAGAGGGTAGGCCTAGGTCTCTCCCTCCCCATTCACCACTGGGGAAGTGGCAGAATAAGTTGCTGCAGGCACCACTGAGGCAGTGGCAGGACAAGATACTGCAGTTGCCCCCTGGGAAAGTGGCTAGACTCCTGAGGAGCCAAACCTCCCCTGGAAGGGGGAACACACGGACAGAGTCACGGATGAAGGGCCAAGCCATGAAGAGGATGCTGCAATTCCTGGTGTAACCCGTCCGTGCCCAGGGTAGCCCACTGATAATGCCAGGGTCAGGGCAGGCTGTAAAAGGAAAGCGAATTCTCCCAGCACTGGTGGGTGACACTGCAGTCAGACTTCCCAACCAGCCACAAACAGTGCTTCTGATTCCCCCACACTGGTTATCAAGAAGCCACTGTGCAAATACACACAGCCCCCTTTACTGCATTTCACTCTCTGGCTCCCCAAACTGACACTAGGTCCAGTAAAGAGACCAGTTGTTTAAACTCTGTGCTCTTTACTAAAAGATTCCCTCTGATCCCAAAGGATCAGCCCCAGTACCAGTTCACTATAAGTTTGGATCTTACTCGAAATACCACGCTGCCAGCCAATCCTTTAGTAACTAAAACTAAAGGTTTATTAATAAAAGAAAACAACAATAAGAGAAGTGTTAAAGGCTTAAAGCAATCAGATCATACAAATGATTTAAAAGTCCATATACATCAGGTTTCTAGAACAATTGTGGAGTTGCAGGCTTGTATAGTCCCTCTGGTATACATCCAGTACCTGGATGGGTCTAAGTCCTTCAGTTCAGTTTCAAAGTGTGTTGATCCAGAGGTGTGTCCGCAGCTGGACAGGAACACAGAACAAGACAAAGACAAAATGGTTTCTGTGGTTTGATCTTATATACCCTCTCTCACTGGCCATGTGGCTTGTGGAATTTTACAGGAACCAAAATGGAGTCCAGAGTCACATGGGCCAATCCTAGTAACTCTTCAAGTATGCCTTTAGTTTCTTCCTAGGCCTTTGGCTTCTGTAAAGGTCTTGATGGGCCATTAAGCGGGCTATTGTCCTGTGGCCTCTCTGTCTGGGGTGTGTCTTCTATAGCACAGTTTGAAATACAGGATATCAAAGATCTCCATAACTTTCCTCAAACATATCACACATGAACACAAATATTATCATCTTATTCAGCATATCATAACCTTTCTAACAGTACCTGACATGGCGTGTCTTACCTGAATTGCTATGATTTTGACATATTAATGTCATATAACACAAATGCCCCCCCCCCCTCCCAATCCAGTCCGCATGACACCTGGCAGCTGTGAGCAGGGCTACAGGAGAACTGTGGGGAAAGAGTGACAGTGTCAAACCGTGGATGTGGGTGTTGGCCTGAAGCTAATCCCCAGATGACCAGCAGGAGGTGCCAGTCCGGCAGTGAGTGGTGCAAACTGTTACACATGGTGGGGAATGCGGGTATTCGGTCCACCCTGAGGGAAGGGTTCTGAGTGAGAGACTCAGACTGTTTGCCCACTGCCTCTGATATGAGGGGAGTTAGAAAGGTTATAGAAGAGACATTGGGGGGAAAGGGACAATGGTGCCAACATGGGCAAAGGCTTTTTTGGCAGAAGGCAGGTGTACCTTCCCAGGCTGGCAGAGTTTCTGCCTCCACTGAAGTGGGTTGACAAGCAACCAAGGGACATCAGAGCCCTAATGAGGCAGATCCTGGAGAATCAGTGGTGACAGAGAGACACAGAGATACCTGCAGGAATATCTGAGGCAGTTGGCTGAAAAGCAGTACTATTGGCTCAAGATCCTCCAGGAGGTGAGTAGGAGCCAGAGAGCCTGGGGCAAGAAGTGAGGTCCCAGGGTCAGGAGGCCAGAAGCCCAAGCAGGGCAGTTTCACTGTTGACACTACTGCTGCATCCAGCTCCCTGTTTTAAAAATCTATCCATTTTCACATCACAACCTCATACATACCATGACAATTTTGACCACATTAACATGTTTGCATGCATCAATAAATAACATAAAACTGTAACAGTATATAGAGCATATAAACAAGTAATTGATTGTGGCCCGGTCTACACTTACCTTCCGGATTTGGCAGCAGTGGACAGGAGATACGACGTAAATCACTTGCATATCTCCTGTCGACTTCGCTGTGTCTGCTCTGTGTGCCGTCCACACTGTGCTGCATTCCCTTCAACTCAGCACTACACCACTTACCAGAATGGTTTTCCTACATCAATTGCTGGATCGACTGAGTGGGTCTACACAGACCGCTCAGTCGATCCAGAGACAACGAACTGATGGCGGTGTAGACCCAGCCTGTATGAAATTCTAGCCTGTACTGACTTCACTATTGCTTTTTATGTCATCTGTTGTAAAACTAGGCAAATATCTAGATGAGTTGATGTAACCCTGGGAGACCTGTGTGTACCCCAGGGGCATATGCAGCCCTGGTTGAGAACCACTGCGCTATATCCCAGACCAGGACACATGAAAGCAAAGAGGCCCTGGAACCTGCCAGATCAACAGATGCAAAGCCTGCAGGCATATCAGCAGTGTTACAGTGATCAATGCCCACCACAACACATCTTCCAAGAACCATGGAGCCTACATGCACCTATCAGAAGATGTATGTAACCCTTCTGCCAGAGTCGGCAGCAGCAAGGGCTGGATTCTATATCTAGGGGTCCCTGTCAAGGATAACCAAACTGGCTTGAGCCCCCACCCAGTCACCTGGGAAATCGCCCACTATCCCCTGGGTGCCCCAAAGGGCCATACTTCCCCTCTCACAAGCAGAGTCTGAGTATAGAAAGAAACCTTTTAATAACAGGAGGGAAGTAACACAGCACTGGTTTGGGAAACAGTGCAAACAGAATTCATGAACTCAATAAGCAAAACTCACCCAGAGTACAGGGCATGTCCTTTGCCTCTCCCGTCTCACTTTCCCCTGTACTGACCTGTACTGACCGCTGTAGTTGTAATGTCCACCTCTCTGTTAGGGCTCAGCCAGTCCCCTTGGCAGACTCCTGCCTGATGCAGGCTTGACCAGACCTCCTCTGCTGCTGTCTCCTACCATCTCCCGGCCTCACTAAGTCCCTGCTCCCAGCTCCCCCATCTGCTGGCACCAGCTTCTCCCAGCTTCCACCATCTGCAAGCATTGACTGCTCTCTTGGTCCTTTTCTGCTAGCTGTCAGTCAACTGCTAGCTTCCCAGTTCCTATAGTGATTCAGCTCTCAGTGAACTTGAGCTTTTAGCTCTTGGGAAAACCTTCCGCTGACACAGGAGCTTTCAACAAACAAAAGACTCCAAAGAAAACTCTTAATTCTACCCTTTAACAATGGGAGGAAATAAGCAATCCATGCCTGAGAATAACCTTTTATCAGCTCTAGTGCAATTTCATCTGAAGACCTCTTCCTCTTCTCTCACAAAAGCTGAAACATCAGTCCGCCACCCTTGTTGAGCTCTGTTGAGGTTAGGGTGAATTCTTCATCAAAACATGCTAAGCACAGTTCTGCTGCCATCTCTTCATACAATCAAAGGACAACATTTCATTACCTCAGCAGTTAACACAAAAGTGGTTTGTAGCCCCAAAACAGCCAAACTAACCATTTCCCATTATGCTCAGCATCTAGTTGTGCTTATCCATATACAGTGAAATTATGTTAAGTACTTCATTGTACTCATGTAAATATAAAGCCCATGCAAATAAAGTGCCCCCCTTTCAGCTGACTGAGCAGGAGGGAGTGCCACTCAGACACTCAGGCCTGTACCTCATCCAGTGCACTACATGCCCCCAATAACAACTATGTGGGTGAAACCAGACAATCACTATGCTCTAGACTGAACCCACACAAGAAAATGATAAAAGACCTTGTCAACTGTGGGTGAACATGTTTCACAAAGCGATCGCTCTGTAGCTGACCTATCAGTCCTCATCCTCAAAGGAAACCTGCACAACACTTTCTAAAGATATGCCTCAGAATTTAAATGGATGCATGGCTGGCTAGGACGGGCGTTACACTCACACCAACTTCCACTGCCAAATTCCTTCCATTTGTATAATTGTTAACATGTAATTTCCTTGGCAACACCTTGGCCAGACCTTGTTAGTGACGCTCTCCATGCTGGTTACCATGACGTGTCACACACACACACACACACACTCTCTCTCTTTCACTCAGAACCTTAACACTGAATGCAGGGGCTACTTGAGCCTGGTTTCCCTAGAACAGTGGTTCTCAACCTTCTCGAGTGAGCAGACCCCTTTTCAACCTCCAAACATTTCGCAGCCCACACGCTACTAGTTTTATTCACAATTGTACATTTCCATGGTGAGGATGTCATTTTTCTTTTCCGTGGACCCCCTGTAGTAGCCTCGTGGACCACCAGGGGTCCACGGACCACAGGTTGGGAACTGCTGCCCTAGAACGTCCCATTGTTGCAGATATGGTTGTAGCTCCACCATGGGCAGTGATGACAGGAGTCTGGACACAGATGAGGTGCTATGGGCTCAGAATAGGTCTAGACAACACCAGTGATAAAATGCTGGCAGCACCAGTGCCTGGTCCACACTAACAACCACTGCTGCACCACTGTCAGCAACAGTGAGAGATTCAAGGGAAGCCAGGTTAGTGCAGACAAAGCCTTGGGGACAGCATTTTCTGACCCAATAATACAACTAATACCTATCAGACAGGGATGCCCACCTGTGGTGTTCCTCTGCCAGGCAGAAGGGAATTCAGCAGCACACCAGCAAAAGCAGAGAGCTATGGAAGGACAGTGGTCCAGCGGGCCCTTCTATACATCAAAACAAATTAATCTAAATAAAAAGAGTAAATAGAATTTTGAATAAAACTGGAAGTCTTGGAAACCTTGTAAAAAGAGATACCAATACAGAGAAGATAAAAAAAGACTTGGAAAATGTATCACATACACATCAGCTAGTCTAGACAAAAGACATCCAAGTGTACAAGTGCTTTCACACTTACTGAACCACTGACTGCTCCTTTGAACCAGAGGCAGGAGAAGATATCTGAAGGCAGGAAAAAGGACACGTGGTACTGAGCCTCAGAACAGAGTAGCAGAACAACTCTGGCCATTATCACCCCAAATGGAAAGTGCGACTTCTTTCGGAAGTCTGATCTTCTACAGACAAGAAGAGAAAAAGTATTAAGAGAAAAATCTGCAGAACATCTATGAAAAGCACATATATTAAGTGAAAAAAAAGGCAGTGGATGTGCTGCAATTGCAGATTCCTGTGGTAAGCCTAACTGTCCTGCTGTTACTTTGGGTTCCCTGTTTGTTGTACTCAACTGATTGCCTCTTATCTCATGCTTAGATTGTAAGGTCTTGGGGGCAGGGACCATCTTTTTGGGATGTGAGTACAGCGCTTAGCTCAGTGGGGTCCTAATCCCTGATTGAGGCCCCTGATTGAGGCCCCTGATTGGTACTGCAATAATAATAACCTAGAGACTCATAACAATCTAGAGGCCTCAGCTGGAGTATTGTATCCCATTCAAGGTGCCACATTTCAGGAAATATGTGGAGAAACTGGAGAAAGTTCAAAGAAGAGGAACAAAAATGATTAAAAGTGTAGAAAATATGACCTGTGAGGGAAGCTAGAAAAAAATTGGGTCAGTTTAGTCTGGAGAAGAGAAGACTGAGAGGGGACATGATAATGGGTTTCTAGTACATAAAAAGTTGTTAGAAGGAGGAGGGAGAAAATTGTTCACATTAACCTCTGAGGAAAGGACAAGAAGCAATGGGCTTAAATCGCAGCCAGGGCGCTTTAGGTTGGACATTACAAAAAGCTTCCTAATCGTTGTGGTAGTTAAGCACTGGAATAAATTGCCAAGGGAGCTGTGGAATCTCCATCATTGGAGATTTTTAAGAGCAGGTTGGACAGACACCGGTTAAAGATGGTCTAAATAACACTCAGTCTTGCCATAAGTGCAGGGCTTTGAACCAGATGACATCTCGAGGTCCCTTCCAATCCTATGATTCTGTGATAATGGATTTGAAGAGCAACAGGTAGCACTGGGAGTTTGCAGAGAACAATTTATGCAAGACAAACTTTATAGCATTTTTAGTCAAATCCCCAAAGTAGTTCCAGAAGGGAAAGGAACAGATGTGATCATCAAGCTGTCCGGCAGTGGCTCAAGAGCACTTGTACCAGCCTCAGGGTAGACTGTTAGGAAACAGGGCACAAAGCCCCAAACTGACTGTGAATTCCATACTTAGAGTTCACTAGCCAATTAGCAAGTGTAAACTGCTCAGGCACCATAAGAGCCTAACATGGAGTCACAGTCCCCTTCGGTACTTTGACCTGTCTTGCCACTCAGGTACATTGACCTTTGTGATAGGTGGTCCCTTACACCAAAGATCACAGTACTATTCAGGGAACTTCGAGCCCCCCAGACCAGTCACTTACCCTCGCTCTACTGTACCTTAGCACTCACATAAATGACAATGCTTGTAGCCAATCCTATAGTAAGCGATCTAAAGATGTATCAGTAGGAAAAGGAAATGAGTTATTTACAAGGCTAAAGCAGGCAAGCATAGATACACACAAATCAGTACCAATCTTAAGTTTCAAAAACAAATGGACACTTCTATGATAAGCAAGTTCGATATGTCTTTTAGGACTAACCCAGGCTAAGCACTGGGGATCTTTTTATGCTTAGTAATCAAACCTCTCAGAGTCCAAGAAGCATAAAGATTCAGTTCCTTCTTCACCAGGTTTTTGTCCTTTTCCCACTTCTGTTTTTATTGCAAACTTAGCTGATGGGGGGAATTCACTTGCATGTCTCCTTTATCAGCAGAGTTGGGGGGGAGGAGCGAAAAGCAAGCAAAAAAGTCTTTTGTCTTCTTTAATGTTGCACAGCTGTTTATCTGGTGTCAATGGGGCTTCTTTGTCTGGCAGAACACCTTCTGTTGAACACTGATATTTCGCACTAGTTGATGCTTCTCTCCTGTCTGGTGATTTACACAGTCACAGAGGCTAAGAGTGAAAATGCTCAAATATTACCTTACAGTATGGGACCTGGATGTTATAATTGAGATTAACACATGCAGCAACTCACAAGCATTCAGTAAAAGTCTAAACACTGAGCACTTTTTTATACCTCTGGTACCTATTTTATCAATCCTAACACAGAGATGAACCTCACTGATTCCACATGGCCTGCCAGAGGATATTTCCAGAGAAAGCAGAAGATACTGGCTTCCTCTTCCTTCCTCAATGAGACCAGAATGAGACACATTGCTCAGCCCCTGCTGGCTAAGTAGGCAGAAAGGAGGATCAAACTTCCCCCAGCCCAGCCCCCTGCCTTGGCTTCTGTTTCAAGAACCCTCCCTGATTCAGTGGCCCTCTCATCAGACCCAATGCCCTTCTCTCCAGGACTGGACTGGCCAGACCCTGCTCCACTCTACATGGGTGAGGGAGAAGGACCACGTCCCAACTCAAGATACACTCCTTCAACAACACACAGACAGCAGAGCAGCCATAAAATAGGTAATGAATTAAACGCCAAACACCACAGAATTTTCCCCTGGGAGAGGAAACGGGTGAAGAGAAAATCACAGGTGACCCAAACGCTAGTCATGTTGCCGAACGTCCTCTGGCAGGTGCACAGATGCTGCAGTGATGAGGCCGTACAGAAGCCAGAATGGAACAGAATAGACCAGGCGGTCCCTGCATCTCCTCCACAGGAAGGCAGAGGAAAGTGCAAATGCTGCCAGTCTCCCTGAGAGTAGTGATCCAATGAGCTTAGCTGTGCCTGCCGGGGTCACAAGATGAGCCCCCCAGCAGGGTGAGACGCAGCCTAGCTATCCGACTGGCTGCGGCAGTAATTGCTTTGGTACTAACCAGGGACCTGACGGAGGCTATTGTCCAGACAGCAGCCAGAGCCACTCACCAGGGTGAGCACTGACCAGAACTGGACAGAACTGGAGTCAGCTCAGCGTCACTGCTAGCAGTACAGTCAGGCATGCAGGGTCACTGTGAACCCGCCCGCTTCCGCCCCAGCCCCTGGGCGGGACAGCAGCCACCTCTGCTCATCTGCCTGTGAAGAACATTCTTATGTGGCTCCTGAACTGGACTGTGCAGGCCTGAATCCGGTAGCAGCGAGAACCAGGCCAGACCAGAGGGAGGTGGAATGTGGTCAGTGCACTCAATGTCAGCACCAGGAACTGGGGATGCCAGAGGGCTCTGCGCGGCTTCCTGAGGGTGAAAACTGGTGTCAGCCCATGGGCTTCTCTGATGCCCTGGTGCCCATCCAGTGCCCAGCTTCACATCTCCTGCACAGCCGGTGTCCCTGCTGAGAAGGATCCCCTGGAAAGGGACAGGGTCAGGGAAAAGACGCAGCCTCCAATGGGAGGGAAAAGCTCTTCCCTGCCATTCCAGACCCCAACAATGTGAAAAGATGGAGCTATGGGCACAAATGGCCCCCAAATGACAGATTCATGTGGCTGCCCTCGTTAGGGAGCTGGGCTCAAAGGGACGAGGACAGGAAGCTGGTCTGCTAGGGTTAGCAAGGCAACTGTTTCTGCTGCTGAAGGTAGCGAGACTGTTTTGTCACGCTGAGCTGTACGTGGCTTCCATCGATCTGACCAAAGGCTTTGACTCGGTCAACTGTGAGGCTCTGTGGAAAATCATTTCAAAGTTTGGCTGTCCAAGCAAATTTATCACCATTGTAAGACACCTCCACGACCAGATGATCGCCTCCATCCTGTGCAGTGGCTTTACCTCTGATCCCTTTGTCAACCAAACTGGTGTAAAGCAAGATTTTCCTAGCAGCTATGACAATGTTACTCCAAGACCTTCTGCAACAGGGCATTGGCATCCAATATTGGACTGATGGCTACCTCTTCAACCCTCTCTCCTCCGTGCCAGAACTAAAGTAATCTCGGCAACAGCAACCGAATGCCAGTACATAGATGATTGTGCTGTAGGTGCCCACTCAAAAAAGAGGACCTACAAACAGCCCTAAACTGCTTCTCGGAAGCTTACAAATGCCTAGGGCTAACCCTGAATATAGGCGAAACAAAAGTGCTCCAACAGCCTGCTTCTGGTCAATCATCAGACCCATCAAGATTATCCAGCAGCTAGGAGTCTAATGGCACCAACGGATCCCTTAACCATGGGCTTGCTCTGGAGGGCACAGAGCCCCTACCACGCTCACTGTATCCCCCAAATGCTCCACTGACCCCACAGAATGAGTATGGTACAAGCACCATGATGTGCTATTGTAGGGTAAAGCAACCCCTCACAGGAACTGGACAAGCTGTGCTACAACATCACTTGGGTGACCATATGTAGTGTTTTGGTTGGGCCATCCCTTTTTTAAGCCCCATCCTGCCTGTCCCGACTTTTTTGGCAAAAGTGGGCCTTTCTCCCATTTGCTCTTGCGAGCTTGATCAGTTGCCATGAACAAATGGGGGAAAAAAGCTCACTTTTTTTTTTTTTTTTAAACAAAAGGGTGCAGAGAAACGTGCTTTGGAAGGAGAGGAGAGGAAGGGGAGCAGTGATGCCAGCCCTGAACAGCGGGGGCAGCAGATCTCTTGTAGGCAGCTACACCAGCCCTGCGCTGGGAGGGGTGGCTCAGGCCAGCCCCAGAAAGGAGAGGAGCTGGGGCAAGTGGCTCAAGCCAGCTCCATGTGGGGGAAGGGGTGCAGTGGGAAGGGCTTGGGCTAGCCCGCACGGTGTCCCAGTTCCCTGTGGGAAATGTGGTCACCAGGCCTGCCTATGGGAGAGGGGGCCAAAGGAGGCAATTGCCCAGGGGCCTGACGATTTTAAAAGGGTACTTGAGCAGGGATGGCAGCATGAAAGCTTCCCCTCAAAGATGCTAGCTTTGCATCCTGTCTCTTCCGCCTTTGGTCCCCTCCCACAACCCCCACTCAGCTCGCCACATCCCTCCCTACCATCCCACCTACCTGCTTGGGTGGCCCCATTCCTTTCTTTCATGCTCCTCTTTCCCTGCTTGGCTTCCCCTCAGCCCTCCCTCGCCACTGTCACTCACTGCATGTGTCCCTCTCTTCTTCCCCACTCACTTCCCCTGGTGACTTGAAGACATCTAACTTGTCTAAGTAATTTTAGCTTATTCTTTTCCTATTTTAGCCTCATATCCTTCCTCATTTTCTCTGGCAATCACTATATTAGATGTCCAATCGCTACCAATCTTTTCAGTGAAAACTGAAAGAAAGTCATTTAGCGTTTCTGCCATTTCCACATTTTCTGTTGTTTTCCCCCATTGTTGCGTAACAGACTTACCCTGTTCTTGGTCTTCCTCTTGCTTCTAATGTAGTTGTAGAATGTTTTCTTTTTGTCTAGCTAGCTTAATCTCGCTTTGTAGTTTGGCCTTTCTAATTTTGTCCCTACATACCCAGGCTATTTGTTTATATTCATCCTTTGTAATTTGGCCTAGTTTCCACTTGTACGATTCTGCAGGAAGAGTTTCAGATTACTAAATATCTCCTGGTTAAGCCAGGGTGGTCTCTTGCCATGCTTCCTATCTTTCTTATGCAGTGGGATATTTTGCTCATGCTCTTAATAATGCCGCCTTTCTTGAACTATTTTTCCCTTAGACTTGCTTCCCATGGGATCTTACCATCCAACTCCTTGACTTTGCTAAAGTCTGCCTTCTTGAAATCCATTATCTTTATTGTGCTGCTTTCCCTCCTATCATTCCTTAGAATCACGAACTCTACCATTTCATGATCACTTTCACCCAAGCCACCTTCTACTTTCAAATTCTCAACCAGTTCCTTCCTATTTGTCAAAATCCAATCTAGAACAGCCTCTCCTCTAGGTGCTTTCTCTGCTTTTTGTCTCCAATACACTCCAAGAACTTCTTGGATACTCTGTGCCCTGTGGTGTTATTTTCCCAACAGAAGTCTAGGTAGTTGAAGTTCCCCATCACCATGGGTGCCAGGTATGTAAGGCCCAGGAAGGCTTAGCCTTCCCTGCCAGCCAGGCATGGCTCTGTCCCCTCCAGCTGCATCCCGCTCACATGGGCCTGGCAGCGGAGGCCCTCTCTGCAGAAACAGGCAGGTGAGATCTGGGGCGTAGATGGCAGGCAGTGGGGGTGGGCTGGGGCTAGTCGGGCCCTGTCAGCACTGCGGGGGGCTGGGGCCATGTTAGTGCTGCAGGGGCCTATGGCTGAGGCCAGTCAGGCTGTGTTGACACTGCAGGGGCCTGGGGCCGGTCCATGTCGGTGCTGCAGAGGCCCGTGTCTGGGGCCAGCCAGGTTGTGTTGGTGCTGCAGGGGGCCAGGGCTTGGGTATGTGGCTGGGGGTGCTCCTGGGGCTGAGGTGGCACGCCGGCAGTGAGGGGTGGGGGGGAAGGATGGGCTAGTGGTGTCCGAGCTGTTGGCACTCTTGCAGTGTGGGTGGGGGGAAGGAATAGGAGCATGGGCTGGTGCTGGCCAGGGCGGTGCTGGGACACAGGGTCTGGGTGTGCTCAGGCTTCTCCCAAGAACTGGTGCTGCGGTGCTCTGGCACTGAGTGGGCCCACCCGGTCAGCCTAGCACTGGTGCTCTGGCTGCGAGTGGGGGGTTGATGGGAGAGGGGGCAGAAGGGGCGGGGGTATGGAGGCTAGCCTTCCCCAACAGGCAGTTCATGAACTGCCCCTGCCCATCACCATCAAGTCCTGTGCTTTGAATGATTATTAGTTGTTTATAAAAAGCCTCATCCACTTCTTCCTGGCTAGGTGGTCTATCATAGACCCCTACCATGACATCACCCTTGTTTTTTACCCCTTTTATCCTTACCCAGAGACTTTCAACAAGTCTGTCTCCTATTTCCATCGCAACCTCAGTCCGAGTGTGTACATTTGTAATATATAAGGCAACATCCGCTCCCTTTTTTCCCTGCCTGTCCTTCTGAGCCAACTCTACCCTTCTATGCCAATATTCCAGTCATGTGTATTAGCCCACCAGTCTCTGTGATGCCAACTATGTCATAGTTGTGTTTATTAACTAGCATTTCAAGTTCTTCCTGCTTAGTCCCCATACCTCTCACATTAGATGTCTGTATACTAAGATACTGATTTGATTTCCCCCATGCTAAAGGTATACAATGCATCATGCATTTACCACTGGTAGATCATGCCAGATTAACCTGATTTCCTTTTTGAGAAAATAACTGATTTTTTAGATTAGGGCAGTGCAGTTGATCTAAGATGTCAATAAAACCTTTGACATGATACCACATAGGAAATTATTAGTTAAATTGAAGAAGATGGGGATCAGTACAAGCTAAGGGGGAGAAGGCAACAGGTAGTGCTGAAAGGTGAATTAGCAGATTGGAGGGAGGTTACTAGTAAAGTTCCTCAAGGATAGCTCTTGGGACCAGTCTTATTCAATATTTTATTAATGACATTGGCCAAAAAGGTAGGCATATGCTAATGTAATTTGCTGATATTGCAAAATTTGGAGGCATCATCTATACAGAGGAGGCTCAGACTATTATGTGGGAAGATCTGAATACCCATGAAGAGTGACAGAAATGGGATAAAATTCAATAGTACAAAGTGCAAAGTCATGCATTTAAGGTCAAAGAAGAAGAATTTCTGCTACAGGCTAGGGATCATCAGTTGAAAGTGACCTAGGAGGTCAAAGACTTGGCTGTATAGGTTGATAACGGGATAATGATGAGCCACCAATGTGATGTGGCCATGAAAAAGGCAAATGTGATCCTAGGCTGTAGTACAGGAGGATTTTCCAGTAGAGCTAGAGACATATTACTGCCACTGTACAAAGCACTGGACAACAGGATGGTGTGCTGCCTTCCCAGAGCCAAGACAAGATGTCAGTCTAAGATTGGATAGGCCTCTGAAGTCAACAGGCAAGGATTCATTGGTGATAGTTCATATCACCATTAAAGACATGGTGTCACAGGATATCTCACAGATAGTAAATGACTTCATGGAACTTGGAAGCATGCTGAAGAAAAATGTCCAAGCAATCTTTCCCTGAAATCCTTCTTGTCCCATGAATGATGGGAGACAGAACACAGAAGATTCTGAAATAAAACTGTTGGGTACGTAAGTGGTGTAGGGTGGAGGGGTTTGGTTTTGTGGAACATTCATCCACCTTCTATGGGGAGAAGGGGCTGTATAGTTTGATTTGTCTCCACCTCAGTAGGAGAGTGACCAATCTCCTTGGGACAGGCTGGCTAAAGTAAGAAGGGTTGGGTGGGGGGTTTAAAGTAACAGCAAAAGGGGAGGGTAAAAAAGAGGGAAGCTAGGAGCACTAAATCAAGATATTGAGAACAAAATTAATTAAGGAACCAAAGATCATGAAGTGAAGCACACTAATATTTCTCGTTTCTATTCCCCCACTGAGTTTACAGTTAAGGCAATTAATGAATTGAAAAGACACTCCTCATACAAATTACTAATGATATTGATGAGGCAAAGGAATCTATTGCTCAGTTAATAGATGGAGGTGATGAGGTCTTAACACCACCCAGGCAAAGAGAAGTTGGGTTAAGGGGATGAATTGCTATTCAAGGACTTGCAATAGGAATTATTTTCATTGCATTGGGGTACAAGCAGTGAAAAAAAATCAGGAGATTTAGTAAGAAAACTCATGTAACTCCACAACCTATGAGGGTGATAGATGATGCTGACCAAGATGTAACCATGTATCCTGCAGCAGAGATATATAGCAGGTACTGGACCCTCCTTATGCTACAGTTATTACTACACAACCAAGATCAACCCATCAGGCCCCCGAATCTCCACATCAGGAGACAGTGACTCTGGAACTTCCCCTTCAGGTAATCAACCATATACATCTTAAAATTTGTGTGATGGTGTTCATTAGCCCAATCACTCCAAAGAGGGACTTGTAGCCCAAAGAGCTAGCTTAGCCTTTTATTTTACTCAGCAGTAACGCAAAAAACCTACAGGCTTGTATCCTGTAAGACACTGGCTTAAGCAAGTTAGCATAAATAAAGTAGGTCTGTCACCCTTAGCACAGATAAAATGACCTGACAGTTACCGTAGATTTTGGGAAACTAGGAATAGCTTGCTCAAGAGCAGGAGTTGGCACATAATACCCGACAACTGCAGGATCACTGAGCTGATATTTGGCTTGGATATTTTCGGATAGAATTGTTGGCAGATGTTTATTCACAAACTTTGTGTAGCAGTAGGAAACGTATCTGATAATGCGCTAAAAGGCATTAATATGTTAACCTATCAGATAAGTGCACCCCAATATTTTAAGGATGACAAAGTTAGGTTTGGACATGGAAGGCTGGGTATCTGAATGAATATTCATGATAGTTCCCAGGCCCTATAACAGACCACGCCACCATGTCACCGGAGATAGTTTTCTGTCACTGAACTCAAATTCAGCATCATCCTGAGACTGCTATGTGATAGCGTCATGGGACATGAAGGTATGTACTGAAAACTCGGTAGCAGCGCTATAGAAATCCTGTATTGGAACATGTTCTAGGAAGGCTGCTGAGGATGCCTGGTCCCCTGCTGAGTAGGTTGTTAGGGATGTTGGAGGCATGACTCCTGCCTATGTGTAACAAGCCTGGATACAGGCTGTGATCCATGCTGAGATTCGCTGGGATACTACTGGTAACCCCTTCCTCTGATCAGTAATAGTCATGAAAAGCTGCGTGGATCGACAGTGTACGGGATGACCTGCATGCCTCTGCATCTGAGATGGGCCACAAAAATTGCCATGAATTTGGTAAATGCGTGGCGCGGTTGACAGGCCGAAGGGGAACACTGTGAACTGATAGTGGTGCCCCTTCACCACAAATTGCAGGAACCTCCTGAGGCCTGGGAACATGGAGATATGAAAATAGGCATCTTTCAAGTCAAGGACAGTATACCAGTCACCTGGATCCAACAAGGGGATAATGGTGGTTAAAGAGACCATATGAAACTTCAACTTCTTGAGGTTTGTGTTGAGGCCTCTCAGGTCTAGGATAGGTCTCAATCCTCCTTTTGTTTTCAGAATTAGAAAGTAGCAGGAGTAAAAGCCTCTTTCCTTCAGATCTCAAAGATCCTTTTCTACTGCATTAATTTGTAAGAGCATGCACCTCCTGGATGAGCAGTTGCTTGTAAAAGGAGTCCCTGAAAAGGGACAGGGAAGGAGGGTGGGAGCAAGGAGAACTGAAGAGTGTACCCGGTGGCTAATGTACTCAGCACCCAAAAGTCTGATGTTATGGTAGTCCAGGCAGAGAGGAAAGGAGTTAGGTGGGAAAAATACAATAAGGAGGCTGGATTCTGGATAATAATTGGTATGTTGTCCTTGGGCGTACCTTCGAAAGTCCTGTTTGCCTCCTTGGTGGTGGTGGTGGTGGTGGTGGTTCGAGCCTGACTGGGGGACAGTGGATGATGAGTGGCCCTGGAGTATCTTGTAACCCTATTCTTTCTTTTGTAGGGCTCTCCCCAGGGTTGCCCCCTACATCTCTTCAGCTACTGGGGCCTGAAATGTCTCCTGGATGATGATGGGGTGTGCAGACCTAGGAAACACAATGTCACCCTTGAGTCTTTCATCTCATGCAGTCTACAATCTGTCTACTCTGCAAACAGGGCAGTACCATCAAAGGGAAGGTCCTGGATGGACTGTTGGGTCTCTGGTGAAAGGCCCGACGACTGCAGCCAAGATGCCCTTCTCATCGATACAGCCAATGCCATAGTCCTGGCCATGGAATCTGCTGCATCCAAGGCTGCTTGCAGGGATGCCATAGCTACTGGCCTCCCTTCTTCCAAGATGGCCTCAAACTCTTGCCTGGAGGTCTGGGGTCAGGAGTCCACAAATTTTTCTAGTGACTGTCAGATATTAAAGTGGTATCTTCCCAGCAGTGCCTTCTGCTTAGATACACCATGCAGCTGTAGACCTGCAGTGGAATAAACCTTGTGCCTGAATAAATCTAATTTTTTGGCCTTACTTTTTGGAATGGAACTCATTTGGCCCTGTCTGTCCCCTTCATTGGCAGCTGTGACTCTCAGTAGTCCTGTGGAGGGGTGGTGGTACAGATATTCAAACCTCTTGGCCACTACATAGAATTTCCTTTCTACCAATTTGGATATGGGGAGGACAAGGAAGCTGGAGTCTGCCACAGTGCCTTGGTCAGCTTCACCACCTCTTCATGCATGGGAAGAGCCACCTTGGATAGTGCCACTGTCACCAGGCTCCCCAATAGCTCACCCACAGGCTCCTTCAGTTCCTCTGTTCTGAGGCCCAGATTGGATGTCACCCTTTTAAGCAGTTCCTGGTGGGATCTGAAATCATCCAGCGGGGTGTGATCGAGGGCCCCGTGTCATGCTGACCCAATTGGGAGGGCCCTTGAGGTGTATTCAGGAGCTCTGATTACTCCTTTCTACACCAGGCTCGCATTGGGGGTGTCATGCTGACTGGAGGAGGCGCGGGGGGGCAATTTGTGTTATTTGACATCAGTATGTCAAAATCATAGTGATTCATGTGAGATATGCCATGTCCGGTACTGTTAGAAAGGTTATAATGTGCTGAGTAAGAAGATAATATTTGTGTTCATGTGTGATATGTATGAGGGAAGTTATGGATATCTTTGATATATCTGTATTCCAAACTATGTTGTATAAGACACACCCCAGACAGAGAGACTGCAGGACAATAGCCCACTTAATGGCCCATCAACACCTTTACAGAAGCAAAAAGCCCAGGAAGAGACTAAGGACATACTTGAAGAGTTACCAGGATTGGCCCATGTGACTCTGGACTCCATTTTGGTTCCTGTAAAGTTCTACAAACAGCATGGCCAGAGGCAGAAGGTATATAAGATTAAACCACAGAAACCATTTTGTCTTTGTTCTTGTCCAGCTGCAGACACACACCTACCCACCTCTGGATCAAAACACTTTGCAACTGAACTGAAGGACTTAGGTACTGGTACAGGTACAGGTACTGGATGTATACCAGAGGGATTGTACAAGCCTGCAAACTCCACAATTCTTCTAGAAACCTGATGTACATGGACTTTCAAATCATTTGTATGTATTTGATTGCTTTAATCCTTTAACATTCTCTTATTGTTTGTTTTTCTTTTTATAATAAACCTTTAGTTTTAGTTACTAAAGGATTGGCTGGCAGTGTGGTATTTTGGGTAAGATCTAAACTTGTAGTGAACTGGTACTGTGGCTGGTCCTTTGGGATCAGAGGGAATCTTTTGAGTAAAGAGCATCAAGTTTAAATGACTGGTCTCTTTACTGGCCCTAGTGCCAGTTTGGGAGCCAGAGAGTGAAATGCAGTAAAGGGGGCTGTGTGTATTTGCACAGTGGCTTCTTGATAATAGTGTGGGGGAATCAGAAGCACTGTTTGTGGCTGGTTGGGAAGTCTGACTTCAGTGTTATCCACCAGTGCTGGGAGAATTTGCTCTCCTTTCACAGCCTGCCCTGACCATGACATTATCAGTGGGCTACCCTGGGCACAGATGGGTCACAGTGGCGTAGTTGGCAGGATCCACAGAACCAGAACATTTGGGTTTTGGATCAGAACCCCACACTATTCCAAATTTTAAAAATTTGATATTGAGAGTTTAAAGATTAAAGTTAGACAGAATGAGTGATTCACAATCAGATAAAGCATTCAAGGAGAAACTCAGAAGGCTAAGACTAGAAGCTGAGACAAGACTTGCCAAATGTAAACATGAACTGCTAGCAATAGCAGAAATGGAGGAAGAGGCTGCTGTAAAAGAGCATCAAAAGTGAATGGAAAAAGCCAGACTCCAATTCCAGAGCCTGGAAAAGAAAAAGTGTCTGACCTCACCTGGAAGTCCAGCTTCCCTTAACAGCGATTGGGAAAGAATCTTTCCAGTTTATAGCAATTTTGTTATGTTTGATACCGATGTGATAAATATATGTAACCAGGTTAATGTTACCCAGTCCCAAAGAGAGTATAGATGTAAATCTTCTGTGCTGCCTGTAATCGAGAGAGAAGTTTGTGAAGGGGGGGGGGGGATGCATGACTCCAAGTTGTCTGTCCAGGTATGCTGTGACAAGAAAGAGAGTGTCTCTAGCCTTGGGGTTGTGGAAAATAGCAGCTTGTCTGTGAGGAATGGCTCTTTGCCTGTTAAGGAAGCCTTCCCGCTCTCCCGGGATTTGTCTACGAACAGCCATGAGGGCTGGGGCAAGGGGGAAGAAAGTTTAAAGTGTTTGAATGTTAAGAATAGCAGTTTATCTGCTGGGGGAGAATTGGTCTCCAATGTACTGTCTGTGAAGCAGGCAGAAGGTGCCTCACAGCTTGTGCTGGTGGAGGATGTGTCAGTTGTTCCAGAGGTAATCCTGGATTCAACTAAAACCCAGGAAGGAAGTGTTCCTAAGCCTGTGTCTAGTGGGGGTAAAGACTTGCCCATAGAGGAAGCTACTCCAGTCTCCAAAGGTTTGTCCAGGAACAGCCATGTGGACCGGGACAAAGGGAATGTTAAGGATAGCAGTTTATCTGTTGAGGGAGAGTGTCTCCGAACGTCTGTCTAAGAAGCAGACAGAGTGTGCCTCTCAGCCTATTCTGATTGAGGGTTGGTCAGCTGTTTCAGAGTTGGCGCTGGATTTAAGTGAAACCCAGAAAGAGTCTGTTAGAGCTCAGGAAAATGTTTCTTTGGAGCAGCCTCTAGCTGAAGAGGGAAAGGACATTTCTGTGGAAAGTGGATTGTTGCCTAAAACTGCTCTTGAAGGAATAAGACCTCCTGCTAGCTCTTGTAAGCAGTTTTCTGCAACTGAAGGGTGTGAAAGTAAGCTGATAAGTTAGCTCAAGATGAGTCACTGCCTATAGCAAGCAACAGTTTATATGTTGGGAAAAGTGGTTCAGTTTCCAACTGCCAAAGTTTTTCCAATGTGGATGGATTCACTGACTTTGTTTTAGAAGGGTCCAGTTTGGATATGATTTGGAACCTTTTCCAAGGAGTGGAAGGTATTAGAAAGCTTAAACAGCCCTGTGTGGCTGGACTTGGTCAGTATAAGGGAGAGATAATGTGGGAACATGACTCTCTTCAGACTGTTAGCTCTGTTACTGAGTTACTGAGTTACTGCAGAGAATTCCTTTTTGGGTGCTGGCTGGTGAGTC